>JARFIW010000482.1:960000-1560000 GCA_036346225.1 Platerodrilus igneus | reverse complement strand
CTTGCAGTATCGCTTTTACAAGAATAGCTTACAGCACGGTATGTCATTAAGCAGTAAACGTTCAACTCCACCAGTTGTTAAAGGGTCTTGTACGAAACAACCAACATCCGTGTAAAGCGTGCGAGATGGAGGTGTTAAAGTCTGCATACCCTGGTCCTAATAGCACAGCAACCTAATTAAGGTAGGTCAGTAAGCAATATTTAATTTCTGTTAATTGACTTGCATTTAGCGTACTTTCCTATTGTAATAACCGCATTTGTTTGGAGAAGAAATTATAAACAGCTTTCAAATGTGATTCACATGTTCGTTAAGAAATTGATTTGAAACGACTTGTATTTTCCAAGCATTTAGCATCGAGCATATCTATTGTATTTCTCAAATCATATACCCGCTAATTAATAAAAAGAAAGGCTACTTTCACTTTACGTCACATAATTGTAAAGCAATTAGTTTGTCCTCTATGCTACTTTCACTATACGTCACATAATTGTAAAGCGATTACTTTGTCCTTGTCTATGTATTTCCCAACAATTTAGCATTGTACATGTAATTATGTTAAAACCAGAAAAATTTTAAGCCATGGGTTTTGCAACATTCTGAGAAAAGCGCATTACTTTGAAAAATTAATGTTTTAAATATTAAACACTTATGGCTTATAAAGAACTCGTTTCTAAAATCCTTGCGGTTTTAGATTTTTGGAGATGTTTGGTTAAAGCATATGTTATTGATGAGCAAAACAATTTAAAGAGGTTTGGGAGCTTTAAAGGGTAACTTTGTAAGGAGTAGTCCGATTTTAAATCTGTTTGCAGATTTGAATTCTGCGTAAAATTCTAAGCTAACAAGATGTATCGCACGACTAAAAAATTTATAAAACGCTCAAAAGTCGCAACAGGTGAGAAATCTTAAAATGAGGGTAGCTCCCTTGGGGATGATGCTATCTTAAAAATTCCTAAAGATTCGGGTAGCTGAGAAAAATCTAGTGTTAATTAATACCAAACAAGATAGGTTTATCTCGAAAGATGCAATGGCTAGACAAAGAAAACTATTTGGTTCAGATGTGGGGCAATGAGGGATTCTCTCATTTCCTCCCAAATTTACATGTAAATCCCCATAAGGAGGAAATGTGGATGCTCATTTATCTCGAAACATAAAAAATTTAAGATAGGTTTATCTCGAAAGATGAAAATGGTTAGTCGAAGAAAACTTTTTGGTCCAGATGTGTGGGGAAATGAGGGATTCTGGGGGAAATGAGGTCACAGAATGCCTGATTTTACTCTACTTTGGGCGACAATTCTATTTAACTACAGACCAAAAATCGCTATCTTTATGTTCAAAAACAATGCGAGTAAAATTAAAAATGGCAAGATTCAACGTTGGTGTTTAGAGCTTTCAAACTACAATTTTGACATAAAGTATCGTCCGGGAAAGGTCAACATTGAAGCTGAGATACCCTATCAATATATACAAACTTGTGCTAGCATTTCAAACGGCCTGTTACAAATACACCGGTCCTTATGCCATCCTGGAGTAACTCATCTTATACATTGGGTGCGGTGTAAGAACTTGCCTTACTCTGCGGATGACATCAAACGTGTGGTGTCGTCTTGTAGAACTTGCGCGGAAATTAGGCTTTGGTTTAATAAAAGTAAAGGAACTCTTATTAAAGCAACTGTGCCATTCGAAAGACTATCTTTGGATTTCAAAGGACCCTTACCCAGCGTTACCGCAAATAAGTACCTTTTAACAATAATTGACGAATTCTCAAGATTCCCGTTCGCTTTTCCTTGTAAAGACGTTACTACTAGCACTGTTAGTAACTGCCTAACCGAAATTTTTAGTATGTTTGGAATGCCTTCAATGATACATTCAGATCAAGATACGTCGTTTATGTCATCGGAGCTAAAAACTTTCTTACACTCAAAAGGCGTTGCTACCAGCCGTTCAGCAAGATACAATCCTCCGTGCAATGGCCAGGTGTAATGCCTAAATAGGACACTATGGACGACCGTCCGCTTAGCCTTAAAAACGAATGAGTGTGACATAAATTTGTGGAAATCTGTCATCAAGCTCCTCGCAGTGTCGAGTCTCTATTATGCACAGCCACAAACAGTACACTACACGATCGTATGTTCAACCATCCCAGGAGGTCTTCTTGTGGATAATCGATGCCATCGTGGCTACAAACTGGGAAAGTATTGTTGAAAAAGTTTACTCGTTCGAGTAAATGTGATCCAACTGTTGAGGAAATAGACCTAATAGAACCTAATCCGGAATACAGCTATGTCCGATTACGTGACGGGCGAGAGCTAACCGTGTCTAACCGCCACATAGCTCCAGTGGGAAAATAACCGGTTGCTGAAGCTATTAACGAAGGAAAGGGAGATTATGTAGAGGCGCAGGCCCCTGACCAAGAAGACATCCATCAATACGATATACAGCAGATGCAAGGTAGTGTACCAGTCGGATTGCAAGACGTTCCTAACCCTTCGGACGTGAGTCCTCGTCGATCAGAAAGAGTCAGGAAACCTCTAGGATACCTACGCGATTATCAACGTTAGTGGGGAAGAATGTAGTCATATTTAAAGTATCTAGTTAGTTGCCGTTAATGTGGTTAGTAGTGTTTCATAAAATTGTCATGTTTAGTTTATGTTGATTAAAGCGTGATAGTTGTACGAATAAATTCACAACAAACACAAAAACTATTACACATATTACCTGAAAAATAGAGATGATAATCACTATTCTCAAAGACAAAAAATACACTGGCTAAAGGTTCCTTTGTGATAAAATATCACAGAGCATACTAAATAGAGAAAAAAGAACTATGGCGTTTGGTACCTTATTTCTGTTTAACAAACATTAGGTGTATTGTAAAATACAAGTAAAGAACCATGGCACTTGGTACTTTATGTGTAATGTGCTAACTGAGTTAGACAAATACACTCTTTCTGGGGAATTTATATTTAAAAAAGCTTTCGCAGTACAGCAACGGTTATTTTTCACCACAGTAATTTAAACATTCTCTACAAGGTGGCAGTGCTAACTCAATTTAGCTAAACTTGACGCTTGGTTCCTTCCTGTTTAAAGGCACCCATTTAAGATCGAGATTTGTTTTAACAGATATAAAATCACGTACCACATTTTAGTTGTTATACTTGGATAACCTATGATACATTTGTTTATTACAAAGTGGGCTAATATTTACGTGAATTCCTTCTCAAATAAATGTGAAGTGTAAATCTAGAAGCATTCAATCAATAAATTGTTTTTATACTTTCCATCTCTCACATTATTTAACTGTACCTATTTGAATAAATTTCAGACGTATAAAAGTGTATTTCTAGGTCGTGTGCCATAGGACATGCTAAAAATAAAATAAATTACCCTCTATATTTAACGGGACTATTTGTGAGGGTTCAGCAAGTAAACAATGCAAGTAAATGTGCATACCAGATGTTCGATATCCGTCATGCACAGACTAGGGTAACGATTTTTACACAGTGCTTATTTACCACCCTCCGTATCTACAATTCCTGCCCTATTCCATTGACAACTCAGTGTAGCGCGTGCCGTACGCCTAATAATCAAGAAAAACTAAGCGTTTTAACTCAAAGAAAATGTTTGAAAATAGTGAAAACGGCGACATACCTTTGCTGGGATTTCAAGAACGCGTTACAAAGGGCTCTATGGAAAATTCTGATTTAAGTAAATTAATATTCAAGAAGCAGGCATTTTTGGAATATCAAGATTTTATGGAGTTTTACAAGGTTAAGAAAATAACTGCCGAAGAAAATAGGAAACTGTTGTTACATTTTTATAAAGGTAAAGACTTATTTTTTGGTGGTGATATAAATGAAGAGCGCTGTGATAGAGGTTAATTTCCGAAATTATTTTAAGGCTGTGTCTGTCTTGACTTAATCATTGGTTTTAATTGTAAGAATCCAGCAATATAAGTAAAATACTCATGTGGAATAATGTTACTAGTCTATTCTGATATACTTAGGTAGTATTAACTGTCACTTTTATTCTTTATTATGTAATAGATTTAAAATAAATTACTAAGATAGATATCTGCGTAATCTTTGAAGTGAAAAGGTTTACATAAACACATCAAAAGTTGCTACATGTGAATCAGTAAGTACCTATGAAGACCATTAAACCTTACATTTGTGTACATGCTTTAATGTAAGATAATCAAACTCCCTTTCTTATAAAATTATATAGACTAAACAAACCTCATTATTATAACACCAAAATTTTTAATTTAGCTGAACTTTCAACATACCCAGTATCTTATAAGATCTAGCTTTCAGAGGCTAAACGAAGGTACATTTAGCAGACTAATAGGTCTATTCTGCAACTATTCCGTTAAAATTGAAAGGACTCTTTAATTTTAGCGGCAACTAAAATTATGGTTGTATTCAGTAACACACTTTTTGGTTAAAAGTTTAGAAGATTCCTTTAAAAAGCCCATTGTTAGATCATTGCTAACTAGTTAGTCACTGCTAACGATCGATAACTCCTCTTGGTTAAATAAATATATTCTGTATAATAATATAAATTTAGGACTTGCAAAAAGTTTAAGTTCACTTCAAAAATCAATATTAAACATAATTTTAAACACTCATAACAAACTTTTATTTCTAGACTACTACACAATAATTAATAAAATGGTATTGCAAGCAGTTAGCCCCAACCTAGAAACTCCATGTTTCAATTATGAAAATTTGAAAATATAAAGTAACACTTAAACCATAATAACCAAACGACCACCAACTAACATGAGTATCGTGATTATTTTGTTCTCATCAAATCCGTGGCAAACACAAAACAGGCAAAGAGTAATCCAATCAATTGCACTTACATCCCATTAAATATCAAATCCTTTAGAGGGCTTTATTTTCCTTCCATGCGAAGTTGTCATAGGTGTGGTTACTGCTTTCGGTATTTGAGTAATATCCTTACCTTTGTCATCGCTCTCTTTTAAAGTTGCGGATAGAACCTGTCTGGACTGTTCATACTTACCTGCTATGACAACCCCTTCAGTGGAAGTTATCTCCAACGAATAAATCTTTTGTACTGGCCTAACTAACTCTCCAGATGCTGTTTTTACTCGAACTACTCTTGTTATGCCGTCTTTCCCCGCGTATACATTAACTATTTTTCTCAACGGCCAATTAATCCGTTTAGTTTGTTCTGATCCAATTAATACAATATTCCCTACTTTTACATTAACGTTAACCAATTTTTTGTTTCTATACATGACCATCTCACTTAAATATTCTGTTTTAAACCTCTGTAACGTATTTTTTTTCGCAGTTACACTTCGCTTATTAATCTAAAATAATACCGCAATAAAATAAAAATATAATTTATAAATTTTCGATCACTAAAAATAATTCATAAAATTTACAATAGCATATGCGCTCCTTTGCTCTTGAGGTCTAAGTTCCAACAATAAGCTTCGTCGAGTTGTCATTTCGTTGCACTTTTCTATCAGCGTCTGAACAGGTAAGCTGCTATCAGCGGCATAGAAAGATCAAGATGGTGGTATCCAGGCACGTGGCCTGTAATACGGTCCGCAAGAAAGTTTAACTGATTGAATCTTCGTGTCTGAATGTGGTTTCTAGCGGCTTTAGCGTGATGGTTTTATTTTGTGTTCTACCTAGAGCAGTTCAGTTGATTCCTGCAGGCCAAAGAAGATAGAAGTTCCCCCTCATCATTAAAACATGCAATATCTTGGATCTAGAAAATATGAAGGAAGTAAGCAATATTATATAATTATATCACGGATTTCGTTAATATCGTAATTGCCGTATTTAATGCTGAAAAGAAAATTTAGTTTGAGATTTGAAATACAAGAATTTATAGGATGTATTTTAGGAGGAATTGGTTTGGTTAAATAATGTTTTGTTCAGAAGATTTCTCATAGTTCCACCGATAAATTCGTTCATAATCATGTGTGTCTTGTTTGTGCATCGCAGAACGCAGATGTTTATGGAATATCCCACATCTGATGTCATAGTTCAATTTCTTTTGGTCGTACTGTACTTCGACACGTGAATGATATCTAGTATTTAATCACATTTATAATTATCTAAACGTAATACGAAAGGTAGATGGTTGAAGCTTTACCTTGATTAAAGTAACTTAAAATTTATTTAGTAAAAGAAAGATTCCGTAATAAATTTGTAACCTTGCATAATTTTTAAAGATGGCTATGCAGTTTGCTTATCATAATTATTTCACAAACAGATAGCGTTAACTAAACTGAAAAAGTTGTTAGTGACATATGATGTCAAAAAATATTTAGCTGTCAAATTTAAATATCACATGTTATTGTACGCTAATTTAAAAATATATTTAATAATTTTGAGGTCATGTACTTTGATTCTTAAACAACGTGATTAATTCTTTTTATACATATTAAGTAAAACTAACTCTATGTTGAACCATGCTATTTTATGAGAACTTAAATAATTAAATTTTATTGTGAAGTCAACGTAGTACTACTCATGGCTAAAAAATTAAAATATGTAATATGAATTATTAAGAGAGTTCAAACTTTTTAGAAAATTTATTATGAAATTTTCAATTTAGAGATCTTTGTTTTTTTGAATACAAAAGCTTATTAATTTTCTGTTCTATAAAAATTTTTAGTTGAAAATGAGTATGTTAAAACAAATCAAAGAATTTAATCAAATAGAATCCATTTTTGCATATCTCTTTTATTATTCAAAATTCAAGTAAAATTTATAGGTCATTCATGAGCAGACATTGTGTCTAATGATAACAAATACCCTGGGTGTATATTTTTGAAACTTAAATTCTATTATATTATTCTTGGTAAATATTTTTGAGGGCGCAAACGGTGTCCATGTTGTGCATTTGTTTGTTCACAGGTTGAGTCGAGACATCTGTAAGACATCTAGTATTTGAGATTTTGGTAAGTGCTTTACGAAGGTGAAATTCAGGTTTTGTGGCTATATTAGTGGTGTAGATATAAGGTTTTCGCTTTCCCCTAATACAAGCACGGATAATTTTTGTAGGTTGTTGTATTGAAAAATACGGTGGCGCTCATTATCTATATTTTTGGTCATCTGACAACCCATGACCCAAGCTCATGATCTACCCAGAGCTAACACTCTACTAGCCGTTTATGTCTAAAGAGTTTTTCTTTTCCTCAAGCCGTTTTCCATCCCACTTTACCTTGGGCTTTCATTGTTAATAAGAAATTCTCAACCTTGTGATATCAGGTAAGGGTTTATGATATATAATGGTGCAATTTGTTATCTGATATTTACGAAGGTAATTTTTTGTTTTCACCTTTTCCTCAAATTTTCTCTAAGAATCTGTGAATACCTTTCTCTCTTAACCAGCGATATTTCAATCTTATCTAAATCATCCGTTTTCCCACTCCTAATGTCTTGAATGAACATCATCGGTGTTATGGCTCTTGGCTCATCTGCTTGTTCATATTGATACGTCAAGCGTCTTGAATTAACAGTCGCTTCACAATCGCACAATATAGTACTCATTTCCTGATAATTTAGATTTGCTCGTCCTAAAGACTTGCGCAACAAGTCCTTAACTACTCGAATTAGTCGCTCCCACCATCCTCCCCACCATGGAGATGCAGGTGGAATAAATCTCCATTCTATTTTTTGAAAGATACACTTTTCCTCAATCTCATTATGATCCAATAGTTTCAATAAACTTAAAGTGCCCTTAAAATTGGTACCATTATCGCTGTACAAAATAGACACTGTCTCTTCGTGCAATAAACCTTCTTATTGATTGCATAAATGTTTCAGTTGATAATGACGTTATCAACTCTAGATGTACCGTTCTATAAACGGCGCACGTGAATAAAACAACATAGGCTTTCTCTCCACGCTTCAAATACAACGGACCAGCTAAATCCACTCCAATCACTTGAAAGGCTCAAACACATTTCACACGGTCTTCAGGTAAACCAGGTGTCCCCGTTTCAATAGCCTGAGTTCTAAAGCGTTGGCAAATCACACATTTTTTCAAAGCGTGGCTTACAATCTTACGTCTTTGTGGAATCCATATCTCTTCACGTATCTTGCACAACGTAGTAGAAACTCCTATATGTTGTGAATTTTCGTGAACGTGCTGAATTAACTTCAAAACAATGTACGCTTGGGTAATATCATCGGACACTAAAAACTTTGATCTTCCTGACCAGTTCTAATTCTAGTCTTGACTCTGATCAACCCAACAACGTCAATAAACATTTTCATCGTTTGCCTACATTTGCGTTTGCTAATATCGTCCCACTCCCTGTGTACCAGGTAATAAATACTTTTTTCCGCTGCAATTATTTCTTCAACAGTTATAAATAGACAATTTACTGCTAACTGTCTACAATTATTATAAAAACGCTGCATCCACGCGCATACTCGTATAATTGTTGTGAACTTAGAGAACTTAGCAAACCTATTGCCTATTCCCATCTGCTCCACAACCAACATATTAAAATCAATTAGTGCTTCGGAATACGGAATACGGAATACTTCAGAATACGCTTCTTCGCTGACGGCAAATTACTACTCGGTTCGTACAGCCAAGCTGGACCACTCCACCAATTTCCTTCAAGCAATTTAATAGGCGAAAAACCTCTCGATAATACGTCTGCTGAATTCAACAATCCAGGGACATGCCTCCACTGTTTTACATCAGTTCTATCTCTAATCTCCTTAATTCTATTTCCTACAAAACAACTCCATGGTTGTTTGTTTGTTATCCAACACAACACCACCATGGAATCACACCAAAATATAACTTTAAATACCCCTATCTCAGCTAGAGCGTGCCTAACAATCTCACATAACCTTACTGCCGCACAAGCTCTCAGTAGTTCGAGTCTAGAAATGGTGCATTTTTTTATAGGCGTAATTCTAGATTTGGCCGTAATTAATCGGACAAACACATTACCAAAATAATCCTCAGTTCTTAGGAAAATGCAAGATGCATGTGCATCAGCACTCGCATCACAAAACACATGCATAGTCGTATTAGTTTGCATCATGTTGTCACACAGCATCCATTGGGGAATCTTAAAATCTTGCAAACAGCTACAGGTTTTCCTCCAACTACTAAACTTTACTCTTAAATCTTCCGGCAATTTATCATTCCAGGGAATTTTCAGTTTCCATGCTTCTTGAAGTAGTAGCTTTGGTACCACAAATGCTGGACATAGAAATTCCAACGGATCAAGTATTTTACTAATATTTGACAACAAAACCCTTTTCGTTAAATCCCCTTCCATCAAATCTGGCACAACTACTGACAGAACGTCATCCCTAATGTTCCATTATATTCCAAGCACTAACCGCACTTCCTCCACGTCCATCGTAGTATAAGCCCATTTGCGTAATTTCAAACCAGCATTTACCAATATATTTTGAGCATATTCTATAAACAAATTGATTTCGTCAAGTGTACTTTTACTTGAAATACAATCATCAATATAGAATAACTCTTTCAGCTTGTTCATAACTCCTGGGCCGTATTCCTCAGAGTACTTCTCCAAACCAAGATGATGCTGAAGCGTCGCATTTAACAAAAACGGACTAGACGTCACACCAAACACAACACGACAATGTCGAAAAATTCTTAATTCACCAGTGCTCTAAACCTTCCACCATAAAAGCCGCAAAAAATCCCGAACTTGTTCTCTGACAAGAATCTGCAAAAACGCTTGTTTGATGTCACCACAAACTCCATATTTTCCTTCTCTGAACCTTATCAAGATTGGCAGAATATTCTGCAACAAATTCAATCCTTTACTAAGACAATCCTTCAGAGAAGAACCGTTCAACGCTCGTGAAGAGGCGTCAAAAACTGGCCATATCTTCGTAGTCGTAGAATTCTCTTTTATTATGGGTCTATGAGGCAAATAACGATCAACCGATTCACCCTTAACTTCAAATACTTCCTCAATTATGTTATCCTTTAACCAAGCACAAATTACCTCATCATATGCCTCGTAAATATTTTGTTTCTTCAACTTCCTCGTCATAATTTCCAACCTACTTAAAGCTATTCTCTTATTCGCAATAAGCTCAGAATGATCCATTACCCAAGGAAGTGTAACTTCATACCTCCCTTGTTTAAAGGAAATAGTTTCGTTAAAATGCAACATAATATGCTGGTATACTTGTTCATTGCTTTTTCTAATAATAGGATCTTGTATACCAATATCCTTTAATTCCCACATACTACTTACGTCTAAATTTTGTAAATTTAAACATACTAAATCGTCGACTCGGCTTCTTTTAGCTCCCAATAAGCACCATCCTAATTGGGTCTCAATGGCCGACAACCCACAACTTAAAAACTTTACCTTCCCTGTCAATAATTTACTTATATGCTCTGCTCCTAACAAAATTTGTATAGGTAATTCTTCATAAACATCTGAATACATGATGCCCCTTTCGTTTAACTCTTTCAAAATTTTAAGATCTGTCAATTTCGATATATTGCCACAAATTTTATCAGCATCCAAAGCAGAAATATTAAAATAAACATTCGTATTTATATTTTTCAACTGCAATAAATACCTTTTGTGTATCACATTGGGTGTCACTATCCCACTAAACAACCCATGCTTTAAATGTTCCATACCAACAGGCTGCACATTCATGGATGCTATTAAAGATTTATCAATATAAGAACGGTGTGATCTATTATCCAACAGAACTCTCACTAACTGCTATTTCTGTCCAAACATGACCGTTACTAACAAAGTTTTTAAATAGATCTCACTACTATATTGACCATTTAGCAAATCAGAAACTACCTCTACCTTTTCTGGTGTCTTCTGAAGGACGTTGTCTTTAGTGACCTCCTCTTCAGAATTACTGTTATCACACAAGATCCTAGCATGTTTTTGTTTACAAGTCAAACATTTTACAAACGCTTGGCAATTTCTACCTGAATGGCCAGATCTGAGACAAATAAGACACCCCTTACTTTGTATAACCGCTCGTTTCCTTTCCTTAACAGTCATACTGTTACGTGCCAATAATTTGGCACTAAACATTTCTTTAGTTTTAGCTTTGATGTGCGGAAGTTTTCGCGCCTTAAAATTTAAAAGACTTGGCATGTATTTCCGTCACGTCAGAGTGCGTTTGCGCCAGATCGCGCGACGCGAGTGCCAGAACAAGAGTGGGAAAGTGTTTTCCGGGGAACTCGGTAACATTGCTGTTTTGCCTTTGAACATCGAGAAGGGCGGTCGTGTCTGGTATCGTATCTTCATTTTTTATTATGTAGATTTCCTTTGCTTATCTTTGTTTGACTTTACCTGATTAACCTGTTCCTTATCGTTCCCGCTACATATAGGAATTTGATACGACCCTGGGAGCAGTCCCACGACCCTAAAACGAGCCGGAGTCCAGGCTCCGCTAACAGCTAACCGGAGCAGTCACCATCTTTAAATACTTCAGAAGGGGGCCATCAGCAGCCCTGATGGACGTCAGCAGACGCCAACTTTAATTTAACCTCGCAGGAAACCGTGCCTCTTATGTAAGTACCTTATTGTCATAACTGTTTGCGAATTTAATATATATTTTCCGTTAATTGCGCATTTAATTTGTATATTGGTGACGTCATTGACAGATGGGCGCGCCAAAATCTGTATAAAGATTAGCGCTACCAATTACCGTGGTGTCTAGTATACCGCGCTTGCGGAGTTGTAATTATGAACTTTAAAGTGTAAGAATACCTAGCGCTGTATAGCAATTTACACTCTCATGTGACCCTTTATTACAAAAAACACGTGGCTTTATTTTACTCTGATTTATAGAGGGTAGAGCTGATGTGGTAGTTGTGTCATCTCGACTGGACTGACTACTATACTTTCTAGACTTACATCCTTGAAGCAGTTTCTAGCCATGCAAATTGTTTGATCTCCTCGGACTGCACTTTCTAAATATTCCATTAACTTGTAACGTGCATTTTTAATAGCTTAACATTTTACGCTTTTTCCCAATTAGTAAATACATTTCTGTAACTACGATTTCTATATTTGATATTTATTAACTCCTTCGGCGAATGCGTCGTATTATAATGAGTGGATTGCATCGTTCTTATCTTGCCGTTCATATAAATTTTGTTCCTTATGTGGATATACAAGTTTAGACAATAGTCGATAAGAGGTTATGGTAACAACGATTGAATAGAAACAGATGAGAGAGTAGTTGTAGTTTGTGCTTTGTTCCTATATATTAATTACATTAAAAATACTGTTTCCTTGTTGCTTTGAAAATAGTAAGAATTAATGTGGGATAAATTTTCGAATTGTTCATGAACAAGCACGACACGATTTTAGTTGTTTTTCTTGTGAAATAAGAGTTGTATATTAACAGTAGCGAGTGTAGCTCTGATTACATTGAAGGAAAGATGCTTTATAGGCGAACGTGTTTACTCGACCGCACGTGTTTTACGGACAATCGACGGACGGTTTTAGTGATACGCGTTGCTTTACTAATTGTTTTTTTGTTGATTTTCTGTTGGAAATAAAAGTGGTAGAACTTGTTGGACTCGACCTGCACGCGTGTTGTGCGGAGCATTTGACGGACTTGCATAGTGTTTGCACGTGCTTTATTGATTGTGTTTTTTTAGTGTGTTACGTTAATTCGAGGCCCCACGTTGGGCGCCAAAATTTATGTTACGTTGGCTCGTAGCCGTGCGTAACACAAAGAAAACCCAAGGAATGACCGGGCTCAATCGGAAATTAGGGGGGGTTGTAGAAAGCGGACTGATATATGGTGTATGCGGCGGTAAGGAGTTAGTAACAGTACCTGCAATAAAAGAAATTAGAATAGCAAAGCTGCAATAAAAAAAGATTAGTCCTGCAAACCTGAAATAAAGAAAAAGCATAGCAGCAATGCATAGTCTAAGTTATTCAGTACTTGGTAGAATGTAAAAAAAAACTGTTTAGATAATCTATATAATATAACAACGGTAAAAGCAATAAAAAAATTTTTAGTACAAAGTGAGGTAATATTGGGGAGTAGCAGAAACGTTTCCTCACACACCAATTAAACATAAAGCAGAAAAAAAGTTAACAAAAGATAAATAAGTAAGTCACAATTGATATGAGTAATTCAGTAGTATTGATTGCTTTTTTTCTTAGTAGCATGCACTTCTATCGTAAAAGGTATCAGAACGACAAAGATATTACAAAACAACGGATAGATATTTAAAGTCATATCAAGTAGGAAATAGTTCAACTTACATAAAGTCCTTCAGTGACGCTTCCTTGCAATTGAAGTGTGGGATTTACGATGTCCTGCACTAACGAAGCACTTCACCCTTGACTGTGAGGGTGTTGATGGAATTTCTTACACTTTACACTAATCACACCTACGTATTTCACTGGAGTTAGCAGCAGACATTATCATGCTGATAGAACTATGTAGCATTGATAAATTTCTTGTTCATTCTATTTCCTGAGACAATAATTTCGAAATATTTGTGCAATCATAGGCACCAATAAATACTATAACACTTTAAAAAGCATTAGGAAACTTCATTTTAGTAAACTAATTAATAATAATAAATAAATACTACAACAGCAATACAAACACTGCAAGACAATAATACAATTCGGCTAACAGATAAAAGTTCAGATAATATATTAAAGCACGTGCAAACACTAAGCAAGTCCGTCAAATGCTCCGCCCGACACGCGTGCAGTTTGAGTCCAACAAGTTCTACCACTTTTATTTCTAACAGAAAATCAACAAAAAAACAATTAGTAAAGCAACTCGTATTACTAAAACCGTATTAATTCTCACTATTTTCAAAGCAAACAGGAAACAGTACCTTTAACGTAATTAATATATAGGAACGAAGCACAAACTACAACTGCTCTACAGTTAATAAACAACTTTACTTCACAAGAAAACTCAACTAGAAACACAATTAGTAAAGCAACAAGGAAACAGTATTTTTCACGTAATATCAGAACAAACACAAACTACAACTCCCCATCTGTTTATATACTCAATCGTTGTTATTACAACTTCTTATCGATAACTGGAAAATCAATAATATCCACTCATTATAATACGACGCATTCACCTAAGGATGTGTTTCAAACTCGATCACCTAACCACACTATCGACTTGTAGAGAGTGAAAGTCGATAATCGCGTAATATAATATAAAGGGATTATTCGCAAACGAGTTAATAAATATAAAACATAGAGATAGTAGTTGCAGAAATGCATTTACGAATTGAGTATTGAGTAAAATGTTAAACTATTAAAAATGCACGTTACAAATTGATTTGTCTTTTTATATTTGAACTGTGTGTGCGATCTAGTTTTCGTGGTCCCTTTTTTTTATCAGAGTAGTGCATACTTTGGATTACCCAAATACAGTTGAAACTGTAGTTTCTGAATTTTCCAACCCCAAAGTATCTAAAATAGATCATTGCTTGCGCAAATTTCGTTATTTGCGAAATATAACCGATTACCGGTTTACAAAGATATTGGTTGAAGTTTCTCACTGCTTTTTGGATGTTTATGAAAATAATATACCTTTGGTCCCAGTTGAAATTACACTAGTGCTACAAAATATTTCGAAATTATTGTCTCAGGAAATAGAATTAACAAGAAATTTATCAAT
The DNA here is from genome assembly GCA_036346225.1 of Platerodrilus igneus. Classification (NCBI taxonomy): domain Eukaryota; kingdom Metazoa; phylum Arthropoda; class Insecta; order Coleoptera; family Lycidae; genus Platerodrilus; species Platerodrilus igneus. Next base: position 1,545,337 of record JARFIW010000482.1, on the reverse strand, counting down.
GCTACATAGTTCCATCAGCATGATAATGTCTGCTGTTAACACCAGTGAAATACGTAGGTGTGATTAGTGTAAAGTGTAAGAAATTCCATCAACACCCTCACAGTCACGGGTGAAGTGCTTCGTTAGTACAGGACATCGTGAATCCCACACTTCAATGGCAAGGAAGCGTTACTGAAGGACTTTTTGTAAGTTGAACTATTTCTTACTTGTTATTACTTTAAATATCTATCCGTTGTTTTGCCATATCTTTGTCGTTCTGATACCTTTTACAATAGAATTGCATGCTATTAAGAAAAAAAAAAGAAAAACAAAACAGATTAGTTTGAGTAATTTGAATATTTGGACAGGAAAAAAAATCAATGCTACTGGATTGCTCATATCAATTGTGTCTTATCTATTTATCTTTTGTTAACATTTTGTCTGATTTATGTTTAATTGGTGTGTGAGGAAACGTTTCTGCTACTCCCCAATATTACCTCACTTTGTAATAAAATTTTTTGTAATGCTTTTATCGTGATTATATTATATAGATTATCCAAACAGTTTTTTTTTAAATCTTACAGCGTACGGAGTAATTTATGCTTGATCAGCATGCTATGCTTATTCTTTTATTTCAGGTTTACTTGACTATTTTTTATTGCAGGTATTGCCACTATTTCCTTACAGCCGCGTACATTGTATGTTAGTCTGCTTTCTACAACCCCCCTAATCTCCGATTGAGCCCGGTCATTCCTTGATTTTCTTTGGGTTACGCACGGCTACGAGCCAACGTAGCATAAATTTGGCGCCCAACGTGGCTGAAACTTACCTAATTGATTTAATTCGACATCCGTAGCACCATAATCTTTTGTATTTTGCAATCTTTCCTATTGTTTAATTATTTCCGCTGGGAGACACGATTCTATCAAGGGGAATTATAGAAAAGCATACTTTGCACTAGTCTCTCCCATTGCTTACAACGACCTAAACTTAGCACAGAGCTGATCAAACAATACAGATAAGACAACTGTCGTCTTTTGGTTATTTGATCTAAAATGAGAGACAATAAATCTCTAATGTGAACTTCAATAAGAAGGTCTTTCCGACAAAACCTATTTTTTAATTGACTAATTACTTTCTTGTAATTTATTTTGAAGGGGGATAACTACTTACAATATCATGAGCCCTAGTGTTCAGAGTAATAGACTGAAGCAAATATTGAAACATGTCCTCTTCACGCATCTGCGTATCTTCTTCAATCCTTTTAAATTGAGCCCAGAAGGAAATCCAAGTACGTGGTCCCAAATCAAACCTTTTAAGTTTTAGCTTTGGATGGCGATATTTCATATCATTTTTCCTCTCTGTTGCACCCTCTTTATCTATCACACTGATCGATAATTTATCCACCGCTTTCAAAAACTGCTTCATTGTGACCTTAGCAATAGTAAACTTCTCCCGGTATTCTTCAACTTGAGTATACTCATGCTCTATTTCCTTTTCATTACTATCTTCTAACAGAACATTCATCATTTCGGCATCTTTGCATGATAACAGACTCCATTTATCTTCTAGAACGCTAAACTTAATAACGTCCTCTTTACGATCACCACCCTTAATACCATCCAATAAGTTATTCGTGGCATTCGTAAGGAATCGCCGCAGAACAGCACGTTCTGAACTACTCTTTGAATTTGATTCACTCATACTTTCCTGCGTTTCTTCAGAAACTTGTCCTGTCACGGCCGCCATTAATGTTGGATCACTGCTAACTAGTTAGTCACTGCTAACGATAAATAACTCCTCTTGGTTAAATAAATATATTCTGTATAATAATATCAATTTAGGACATGTAAAAAGTATAAGTGACACTTCAAAAATCAATATTAAAGATAATTTTTGACATTCATAACAAACTTTTATTTCTAGACCACTACACAATAATTAATAAAATGGTATTCCAAGCAGCTAGCCTCAACACCCATAATTTTAAATGGATGTTAAAATAGTCTTCTATTAATTAAAGGGTTGTTATCAATGTTATAGGGATGGCTTTCTATGATATGGTGCAACTTTGGTAGAAAAGTTACAAGAAAATGAAGTGAGGTAAAATTCAATTGTACTGGAATTATTAATGACTTTTCTCTATAATTTTATGGGGCAGAGTTGCGATTATATCAAAGAAAAAATGAGAGATATGGCTAATCCATTTGAAATGCCAAACAGATTGTTTAAAAGCATTTGTGCTTTACCAAAGATGTAGCTATAACTATAATTAATATACTTGAACCACTTTCACAACGAAGCAGTTGAAGTACCGCAATATTATCTCATTTAAAAATTTTAGCATCTCTGCATTTTTATGCAAGTGGGTGCTATCAATTAGGCACTGGGCAAGGGTACAATTTTGCCTTAAGCTAACCAAGTATTAGTAGATGCATTGAAGAAGTAGCCAACATAATTAATATTTACTTATTACCAAACTGGATTGTGTTTCCTGATACTGAAAATAAAAGAACCAAGGTGAAAACTGGCTTTATGGAAAAGTTTAACTTTCCATGCTGCATCAGAGCTATAGTTTGCATTCACATTGCTATCATATCGCCACCAAAAAATTATCCAGCCGTTCCGTATTACTCCAGGCAGGGCCGGCCCTAATTATTAATTAAAGGAAGCTCATTCTGTAATAACTTTACTACATTCATTAAAATAAATAATTGTGGAAACAATCCAATCATTTTTAAAGCATTTAAAACATTCCTGAGCTCAAAACTAATACAAATTTAACATATTTGAAGAAAATAACCCTGTAAATTATACCAGTTTGTAATAGGCAAATATTTAAAAACAGGCATATTTCATAAAGTATAGAGAGTTTTGTAATGCATGCGATTTTGAACGTATACAAAATGCTATATTTAATAAAATATGTAAATAATTTATGGATATTAGATTTGACGGAACACGTGCAATTTTTAACGTACACATTAGATCATCCAAAATCCCAACCGATTGTGAAACGCCTTTCTCCAGGTAGGAACAATTGTTAGCATTGCGTCAACTAATGATAACGCGGGAACATTCGGCAAGAAATTTGATTCTATAAAACCAACGAAAACAGATCAAGAAAGATCATTTAATAATCGACGCGCCGATTGTGGTAGTTGAAAGCAAATTATTTCGTAAATAGAATGTTAATGAAAGTTATAAGTTTAAAAAATTGAAACGTAAATAAAATTTATAATTTCAAGAAATGTGAACGGTAAAGTGCGCGTTGAATTAAATTTATATAAAATTTTGCCGTTGATATAAATGTAAGTCTAGAAATAGTTAATAACATCTTAACAATTTTATTAATTTAGGGCACTAAGTAAGTACCGGATTAACACACTAAATTACTGGGTTAACACACTAAGTAATTAACTAAATTACTGGGTTGACACACTAAGTTACTGATAAACGAAACTAAGTCAATAATTAATACTCCAAGTACAGGGTTAATACTTCAAATTATTGGGCAAACGAATCCAAGTCGCTGGTAAATACTTCAAATCACTGGGTTAACACGCTAAATTGCTGGTTAATGACTCTAAGCTACTGCACAAACAACCGATTTGGGCCAGGAAGCTCTAGCAAGAAAAACAGGAGAAATATAAGGTTAGAACTATTTATTCAATTTATAGCATGTTGCATTTATAATTTTACATAATTTGTGTATTCAGAAGTAAGCGTAAAAAGTTGCATGTGATTAAAATATTTTGTCTAGAAGGTTAACAAAAATTTGGTTGGTACGTGGAATTATGTTTAAGAAAATGGATATTCCTTTGAACGTTCAATGAAACTATTCGTGGTAAAATACAATTTTTTTTGCTAGTTTTTAAAGGTGTAAAATTTTATAATCTTCGTAAAGGGCTAATTCGATAGTAATACTTATTTTAAGTTTGAATTAAAAAGTTCTATAAAAAGTAAAAGATATTAAAAAGAGCGTAGATTTGTAAATTATAATATAACAAAATTTTTAATTAGGACATTATACAATCTTTGGTGAATTTTGTATGCCTTATTCCGGTGTATTGAGTGTTAGAGCAGAGTGCGTAAAAATTGTTATCATAGCGTCGTTTCGCTCTGTGCGTGGTGTCACTGAGCTAGTCGAGGTATAAATTTAATTGTGCTAATTTTAAATTTTTTTAAAGGCACGGGGAGGTGGTGATCAGCAAGCAATTGATCGTTGTACATCTGACGAAAGGCGACATCGTAGCAATAATTCAAATTTTTTTTAATGATGTCCTTAAACACGACAATACGAAACCATTTGACATTAAAATAAACGGTGTTCCCAATAAAGTTTTAGGGATCCAGTTAGGACAAATTGCTATTATCATAGTAATCGCAAAAATTTCATGGGCCCAAAAAATCAGTTAAAGGAAGTTTACTACTTTTTTTAAACAAAAAGGTAATAGAAGCACTATCGAAAATCTTTTTCTAAAGAAATACATACAATGGAAATTTCTTCCTCCTAAAAGTTCTCACTGGGGAGGTATTTGTGATGTATAAATTGTAGGTTTTTAATGTCAAATACTAAGCTATCTTTAAGTGGACTATGTCTGTTCTGTTATCACACAACTTGTCATCTGGAAATTTTTGACATCCGTTTATCTATTATTGAAAACGATGGTTAAGTGGTTCGTAATATGTACTTATATATGATAATAGCTAACACGTCCGACGTCATCGCTCGAATCATTAACAAAGTACCTACATATGTTTGCTACCGATACTTTTAATAAAACAAACACTCTTATTTTATACAATACATATATTGACTAGAAATATAATTATATAATCATTTTCTTAATTTCTACAATGACTAGAGAAAAATAACACTATCCTTAAATTGATACAAAACGTTCATTGAGTAATATTATCTTATTTATAAAAAATTATATACTATAAAAAATAAGTTTTATTTTGAAGAACAAATAGAACATACATGATGCAATTAGATTGCTATTGATAATAGGTTGAAGGTACTTGAACAAAGTAAGAAATGTGTCCTGCTTGTGAATCTAGAAGAAGTATACCCGTAATAGTTTGCTACATTTAAATAGATTCACTAAGGAAGAAATGATTAAAATTAAAAGAAACATTAAAAAATGCACAGCTTATTGAAAAGCTTAAAATTAAAGTATGATAGACAGAACCAAACTTAAAAAAACAAGGACAGCGATACTGTTTTGTACTAAACCTATTCTTCAAATAATTTAAAAAAATAGTAAAAAGGTCGTAGTTAAGGTATAGTGGTAGCAGTATGGCGCAGAAAACTAGAATGTATTTGATTTGAAGATGATATGGCTGGCAATCCAGGTTCTGACTGTAAGCAAACTAAATCTCAGATTTGAAAGTTTAACAAAAAGATTACAATAACGTATGACCCCACCCGAAGGAAACCAACGAGGTGGTTATTGAAAAAATATATGTATATATACAAGGGTTATTCGGAAAGTAAAAAAACGTTTTAGATGTGACGGGCCGCGCAATTCTCCTCTGTCACTGTGTCGTACACCTTTCACTTTTCTTGGGTTAGTCTGGCGGTAACCGCGAATCGATACAGTCGTGTATTGAATGTTTGTGCGTCTTTAAATTGTGTAAGAGAATCAACGTTCCTGCTAAATGTGAGATTCGTAGTGTAATACAGTTTTTGAATGCAAAAGGCGTGTGACATATCAAAGCTACTGTCAAACGCTTTACCGACTCCGCCACGGCATTCAAAACAAACGGTGCGGATTGTTGTCTAGAGGCCTTGTGCTAATGCACGATAACGCCCGACCAAATTATGCTGCATTAACGAAGACTAATGTAGTATCTTCGGTTGGAGCATTGGGGACGTGGCCGCAAGCATAACGGCCCTTAATTACATTATAATGCATTAACGAAGAGGGGCGGCTCCGTGGCATGGTTGACATGCAGGTGACTACTATGCCCAAGGTCCAGAGTTCGAATTCCAACACGGTCCGCTTGAAAAGTGTTAGGCGAGCATCTTTCCCAACAATACGCCCTTGTTCGGATGAGAGGTAAAATGGAGGTCCCGTGTATGAGTGTTGTCACGCACGTTAAAGATCCCTACCTTGCTTGGAACAGTAAGGGTTCGGCAAAATTACAAATTTTCCAGGTAAAAAAAGCTCGCTTCCTGAACAATGTAGTACCCTCGGGTGGAACATTACAAAATTAAATGTAGTGCATTGACGAAGAATTCGCTGCAACAGGTTCGATGGGGATGTTTCATCATCCTCCCTAAAACCCGGAATTTGCACACAGTGATTTCCATTTCTTCCCGAAACTGAAGGATTTTTTGGACGGGAATCCCTATGAACGAACTTAAAGAGGGTCTTAGCGAGTGGCTAAACAACTTGGCAGCAACTGAGTATGATGAAGGTATAGCAAAATTTGCGAAACGGTACAACAGGTGTTTAAATTTAAACGGCGATTGTGTAAAAAAATAGTTTAAATGTCAGGTATGTTGTGAAAAGGTTTTGTTTGAATATTACAAAGATAATTTCAAAATACAACCAAACATTCTTTACTTTATGAATAACCCTCGTATATACAGCAGTTGAAAAAGTTTTGAACTCGTAGTAAGCGAAAATATTAGATGCGAGAAGGAAACAAAGACGTTATGGCTATGGCCTTGGAATTCTTTAACGGAAAGTGAAAGATATTCAAATGACACCAAATAAGATATTGGGAGAGAAAACAGTTAAATGTTTACTGCATAGTACAGTTGCATGTGATTTAGGAACGTGATATTTTAGAAAAGTAGAAAAAGCAGCGAAAAAGAATGCTAAACAGGCAGAGCTAAAAACAAATAGATCTGATTGGAAGTAAAAAAAAGTAACATGAACTAATGAGGTATCACTGAAAGAACAATTACCTAACTAAAAATGCTATAGAATATTGAACGGAAAAAAGAAACAGTTTAAGAAAAGTTAAGTTTTGGTTGAATTCAAAATTGCGTAGAAACTTGGAGGTTCACCAGCGATAAAACAACGTGGGTAGCGCTAAGTTTATCTAATCCTTAAATTCCGGTCAAAATTTGACAAAAAAAAACGGATGATGATGTCTATAAGCGTCATTAAAAAATTTACATAATGAAAAAATTTCAATAAAATGTTTTTATAAAGTTTCTAAAGTTTCAATCTTTGACTCACTACCACTAACTTTATAAATGAGCGTTTGGTATAACGATCAAAAAAGTCCCATGGTCATTTGCTTACAACCTGCAGACAACATTGAGGTGGGGAGTTTTCTAAAAAAAATAATTCAAAATCATGTATCTAGCGGTGACAAATGAAATGTGGCGAACTGACCTAGTGAGGAATCTTATATGTAATGGTCAACAAAACCTTCGATTAACTTTTATTTAAAAACCATGTTTCAATTTATAGTGAATTCAATTTATCGTGAAATACTTGCTTCCCGCTTTAACCCCCGAAATATGAGGGACAATCAGAAAATTTTGGAAGCCATAAAATTGATACGTTATGCAAACACATTTTGTTGCATATATACATAGATATTCGTGATAACAAGTATTGAATGGAAATAAAGTATTTTAAGAAGAATTGTTTAAACTACCACTTCTATGGTGCTGAGCAGGGAGCATTTTTGGGCGATAATTTACTAAGACCTTAAAAGTGGTTTAAGTAAAAACAAGTGGTTGGATTGGCTTAATTTTATTTTTCAAAAGTGTCCTCTTCAGGGATGACCATTTGTTGCAAGTTTGCGTGGTTGAAACACGACTGAAAGTTCTCAATTGCTAATTCAAGTCAAGAATGGTTTAAAACTAGTAATCCTAGAGTCTTTGGGGATTAGCTCCGCAGTAGTTTTAATAATCACAACATTAACCGACAGGCAAATTGCAAAAACACTGCATATATATATATATATATATATATATATATATATATTATATATATATAAATATATACAGTAAAAAAAAGTATTTGAATTGCTAAATTTAGGATGCGTTTAAGATACAATTTATTGGATGGAGGAAGATGAATTTGCAGAAAAAAGCGGAAAATGGATTTTTATATGTATAAGACAAAGATTAGCGGCAGATGGGATTTGCATAGTAATTTTCTCTTTATGGACTTTGCATAAATGCAAGAGAGATAGACATGAATAAACCTAATCAGTTTGTTTCTTTGTCTTTGATTGCCACTTTTCCAATTACGTGACTGCTAGTTTATGCTACTAACCTAAGACTCTCGTCCAACCCTTTTCTTAAACCCTTTCCGCATACCTATTGTTTACTATGTTAGGAAATATTCGGGATATCGGATGGGTGTACTTCATTTCGAAATTTATGAGTAACGTCAGACCAGTTTACGGTTCAAGTAATTTTTAATCCGAGCCAGCTCATGCTTTTAATGCTAAATCGGCGCAGTTCCCCTAAGCATCATTTCTATGACGCTTTTAATGTAATTTTATCTATAAATATGTCTACATAACATTCATTGGCCATTTTTGTTTTTAAGAAATTATTTGCACACAGCAAGAGTTGATACAGTTTATTCGGTATATTTTTCGCTTCGGCAGATTGAGGTGGGTTGCACGCCGGGTTGGGATGGTCGCGCGTCTGGCCTGAAGTTGGCCGTGTCAATGGCTTACGGTGAGCTGCGGCGGGTCACCATTTAGGTTACGGTGTACGTGCCCGGGCTATGACGGATTGCGCCCATGGAACGAATTGAGCTTCGGACCGATGTAGACAGCGCGATCGTCGAGTTGATCAGAAGTACCTTTTGAGAATTGTGTGGCTTGGTTGTGCTTGTTAATGGAAATATAGGAAGTAAGTCTAAATTGGAAAGTAAAATGTAGAAGGTGGAAGGTGTAAGATAGAAAGGAATTACCAGTCGTGACAAGGGAGCAAGTTGTGGAACAGTTGTAGAAAAATCGTCGAGTTTATCAGAAGTATCTTTTGAGAATTGTGCAACTTAGTGGTGCTTGTTAATAGAAATATACAGTAGAAGTCTAATGTAGAAGATGGGCGGTGAAATTAGGCAGAATGTGGTGAAAGATGGAAGATGGATGGTGGAAGGAGTTTGGTGTAAAGAAGAACGTGAAATGAGTGGAGACAAAAACAGGGTAGTTAGGTTAATATATATATATATATATATATATATATATATATATATATATCTTCCACCCATGTAAAGTTCACATAAACAAAATTACATTGAAAATCCTATCTGCGGTTAGTCTTAGTCTCATGTATGTAAAATTCTATCCGCCGCTTTTTCCTGCAAAATATGCTTATTTCGTCTACTCGTGTTTTAAAATCGATGGACGTCCAAATTTTAGTACTGCGGTATTAACTTAAATAGAACTTGTGAATGTGCTTGCAAAAGAAGAAACACTGCCTTCTGGCAACTGAAGAGTCACATTGCAAATAACGCTATAAGAACAAATTATCAGATGCCTAAGCAGACAAGTGTACTTGGAAATTTAAGAAGTCTTATAAATGTTCTAAATGAATGTCAAATAAAAGGTAATTTTCATAGTATATCAAGGATTTGGGTTTAAAAGTCGGTATGGAATGAAAATTGGTGCTTCAAGTTTTTAATATTCGCGTAGTTCCTACAATACACCTTAATAAAATTAATCAAATACGATATATATGCCAGGTTTTTGCACATACCATCTTTAGTCCATAGAGCCTTCCAACAAGTTTATATAATTTAAATATCGATAAAAACAGTTCTAGATAAACCTTTTGATTACCACAGCATTTAAGACTGAAAAATATTCAAAATTTCCAGTTTAGGAAAACAATTATATTGCAAATTAAAATATGAAATTTTCCTTTTGGTAACAGTGTTCCTACAAGCAAGAGCATACATACAAAATATGCATTACCGAGAAAATGTGTACATGTGGGCACCTGCTGTCAAATACCCAGGTTGACTCTTTGAACAGATAGAAATCTGGAAGCAAAGTACATAACTACAAAAAAATTCCAGTAAAAACTATCAGTAACTTCTTGAAAATGCATAAAATTAACAACTACGCAAAATGACTAGATTTTAAGAACACTCTTTGACCACGAAACGCGATTAAAACCAAAACACTAACTCGCTAATCTACCCTAGTTTCCTTAATCTAATATAATCTATAACCCTTCTGAGTTGCTGTAAGTCAAAAATTTTTCAGCCAGGGCTTTAAAGATGGGATTATTTGGTGCTACACCTTCAGCGGTTAAGAACCGTAGAGTTTCGATGGCGCAAGCAGTATATCCTGCAGCTTCTGGATCATTTTCAAGGTCATCGTTTCTTTGTAAATCGGTTTGTAATTCGCAAACTCGTTGTAGACATACCTTTAATAGGTTAGTAATTCGGTCTTCTTGATGTTGAACTCTCTAAAAGCAAAAGTATATAAATTAACTAGAGAAAAGACAGAAAGAGCAAACTAAAAGAAGTCAGTGTACTACGCTAGCTGCAATCTTTATACAATCAGTTAATCGAAAATGCTTATATGGTACTTATAAATTACCCAGATTATAGGGAATCGTATACATTTAAACATGATTTCAATTATTAGTTTTACGATACCATGTGTTTTTTAGGTTATTCTGGGTCTCTCTTTCAAAGACACTTTCCTGTCGGATTAATATTCGACGTGGCAATTAATTCTTTCAATCAAGATTCGTACTTCTGTAATAGTTCTAAGGTTTGTACAATTTCAAGTTCTTTAAAAATTGGCATGTAGAAAAAAAGCCCGTGACCGAAAAATTGCAAAAACAGGGTAGTGTAACTTAAGTCATGAGATGGCTATTGACAACAAATTGTAGCGTGTTTTCACATTATGTTAGATAGAAACCAAAATGTAAGCAGAAAGTTTACCTTAAACGAACAAAATAAATTTGGATGTCACGAATAGTAGCGTTCTTCATGCATGATATTCTAATAATTTTTAGTTCTATAAAAGGAATTCAACAACAAACCAAAAAACCATATTTAGTGTAATATATAGTTGAACGTAACTCAGGTCAATAATTTATTTCAAAACCGTAGCAAAGTAAACAGCTTTTAATATTACATGTTACAAAGTCGTATTCAAAAATGCAAGCATGAGTAAATACCAAAATTGTTTAAATAAACAGACTAATTACAATAGTAAAGCTTTTAACGTAATCATGTTACTTTAAGAAAGCGTTTGGAACAAGTACAGGAGTAAACAACAGTGTGATTATCAAAATGCATGTTTTGTACAGCAATTACTCCAAAAAATAGCAAAACTGTTTACAATTTTTAGTAGAATTGAGCAAAATTAACGTAACAGGAAAACGGGTGAGTTATAATACAAAGTAGCCTCCAAACAAAATAACAACCACATCACTGCAATGTAATTTAGTCACTTAAAAGCAGGAGCTAATTTAGTAAAACTCACAAATATCAGAACACAAATGGTATAGAATACACACGATAGCATTAATCACGAATTCTTGACGTGATTCAATACAAGATCTATATTAAGACTGTAATAAAATTGCATAACCCTCAAAAGCATGGAGAGCGGTAAAAAAGACGAAATCCAAACAGTGGATAAAAAGAATTAAGTAAATTAATCGCAATCTGGTAACGAGAAACCACGTGAAAAGTTAACATTGGTAAAAGTTAAGTTCAGAAAGTAATTAAAAAAGTCGAAATGTAGTACAACAAATATGTAGCAGAATAGTGGAAGGCCGCGTTGCTTTTGTTGGAACATTTGTTGCGGCCAAGAGCAGAAATGATTTCCTCACGTTTTGTGTATTTTGACAAGTACGTGTATTGGTATGAAGACAGGATAAAAAGTTAGTAGGCGGAACATAGCTTCAAGATGTAACGCAGACTTCTCCAAAAGGCTGCATTTAAACGATGCGCAGGTTTTTGTTTTCGTTTGCAAATTTGTAAAAAATAATAGCCGTGTACGGGATTCGATACCTCGTGGGCGCCATAATTATGGATATACCTGAATAAATAAGTGTTTTTTGTGTTAGGGAAGCTGTTGTTTGAAGATAGAAAGCTGGGTTTTCTGGATAACCGTGAGTTTACAGATATTTTGGAATTAAAACAGTGAATAAAATATGAGCTGCTGTGTTTATAATTTATAATTATATACGTGTGAATTTTAAATGTAAAAAGGTTTGTATTCGTAAAATAAAAAATTAATCAAACGTGACAGTAACTTTTTGTTGGACAATTAATTAGCAACGGAACTAGTATTGATCAGATGTAAGCATGCTATTATCGTGAAGGATAGTTGGAACATTTGCATATATTGAAAATTATAAATATAATGATTTTAAATATTTGCCTTATAGGTGGAATTTGGTGTTAAGTAATGTATGAAAATTTAGTATTTGAATGGACAATGCAATGATAAGCGGACAAGTTAGTATTTGACTATTTTCTAGGTATTGTTATGACATTGTGAAAGGATATCCAGCCGCCTGAGTGAAGAAGTCCTATTTGGGAGAGGCACTTTATTTTTAAAAGTTCTTTAATGGGCGTTTTTAAGGTGCTGTAGAGAAAAGGTAATATACAATGCGATGAAATTAGGAAACCAAAGCAAAGGGGGGTCTATTCGTAGTAACCGTCTTTCAGGTAAGGATAATATCAAAGGCACCACAGATACGATGGTTTGATGCCTCTTAATTGTGACTGTAGAATAAACTTCTAAAGATATAAGTGAATATTGTAACATAGTTTGTTTGTATTTTAGTCATTTCAAATGTATATTATTTTTACTACGTATATTATTTTGTTACGCTAAATCTGTGCAATCGATTTATTTTTGTATCCTTCATATAGATTTTTATTTTTAACTAACTTGTTTTACGTTTTTTTCAGAAGTGACTCCTAATCTAATCGACTTTACTTTTTTTATGCCTCCGACAAAATTTCCTTAAGTGTTTAGTTCAACGATAAGTGCTTGGAATAGTCTATAACAGTTTCTAAATAACCTGAAATATTTGCTTATCATTAAACAACTTCGATTTATAAATTCATTGAAAGAAACAAACAGCTGCTTATCGTTAAATCACTTTTAATAGCTTCTTTTTTGAAATACGTTCTGAACGACCTGCATTGTAAAAATATAAAAGCTTAAATGGTACTGAGAAATCTTATTTCGTCTTCGTGCAAGTGCGGCTTGCTCAAGTTTACGAATAATAAAACTGCCCCTGCATTTACGTTCATTCTCAGTATTGTAGGTTTGATATAATACATCGCTATCGTTGCTATAATAGTTAGGCAATCTGTTACTTTTTAGTGTATGATGCAGTAAGGAGGGCTGCAAACCTTTCCCGGCCATTTAAACCTACATCGCTTTCTCATGTGGACAACAAAATTCAGCAGAAGTCATTACATCAAGGTCTTTTGATTGCGTTAATTGGCTATTGTTCTAGGAATATTTTGCAGCTGCTCGAAGGAAAATATCTAGCAGGAATCGTTTGCAGAATACTTCACACATTATCGCTAGGAATTGTTTTTAAAACGAAAAGACGTTCCTTATAAATACAAACTGAGTTTTTGAAAGAGAGTTACCCTATACAACGCTTTTTTACCAAAAGGACGCATTGTAAGTCGCGGTTTTAAGGTGCTTCGTTGTACTGAGTATTACAGTCTAGTTAAATTGCTTCATCCAGTATCCAGGCCGCCGACAAGTGCAGCATGCACTACAAATCCTTTAGGATGGTACCTGAGATAGACAGCGCTTTAATTTTTACTCGTGGTTGCACAATAACTTAGACTGCGCGTTAAAAATTTACGTTCACAATGCACAAGTGACTAAATAATTATTTTACCAGTCATAATTAGTATAAACCGAAGCTCGCCGTAGAGCACGTTATACTTTTTCTTTTCTTAAAAAATTAATGCTGACGTCAACAGCTTGTTTAACAAATTATAAGCTAGAGTAGTTTAACACTTGGTTTATTTCAGCTTGAGTTACGTTATTTTGTTTTAAGAAATGCTTCTCACCGAGCAGATAAAATTACTGTATATACCATGTCTAATTTTCTCCTTGTATATGTTTAGGGTTGGAAATATTTAGCCTTTAAGATTTTACATCTATATTGGCTTAAATGTATATTAGCGTGTGGTGACGCTTTTGTATACATCATGTTATAACAGGATGCTTACGTAAATGTTCGGATTGATCTTTGTAAATATTCTTTTTTATACTATGTCTAACTAACGATTTGTAAATAAAATATTTGTTGAGGTTTCCAATTTTTCTTTCTGTATGACCCATCTCACTCTACGACATTTTGAGCTAGACCGAAATCCAATTCTTTTGAATTTCTATTCTACCCTTCTGTTTTGTTGCGGTATTTAGTGTGGGCAATTTTCTTTACTTACTTTGTTACTTTTGCCTTGTTTGCACGAAATACCGCAACAATTTCTTCCACATAGACTCGCTCCACATCACTGTAGTCATCCGGTGCACCCTAAAAGTTGCTACGGGGTCCCCGTCTCTTTAGGGTAAATCTAAATGTATAACGTAACGCCCCTTTTACCCGAAAATAAGTGAAAAACATGTACAATAAGTCATAAACGATATAACCTACATTGAAAATTATTTCTGAGCGAATGCAATTAAACTACGGCAATATTTTTCACAAGTGAACAAATCATCGGCATGCGTTTATACGTCGGTTAATTAATTGTTTGACCAACACCTTATCTAATAATAAATTGTTTTATTAGTAAATTATTCAATTATTTCGTTACTAGACTATTCATGTTTCACATGGTTAGGCCAATTAGTTTATTACATGTTGGATCAATAAAGGTTAAGAGTATCTTTGACCGGCTAGTTTCGATCATCTCAAGGTCAGGAGTCAGCGATTATCAAAAATAAACAATGCACGCAGATGTTAACTATTCTAATGAACAAAAATAAACCAAAACAACTGCTCGTAGGTAATAATTACACATATTGCACAAAGAAATTAAGGCTTCACTACATGATTTATTAAGGATAGTAAAGTTGAAGGTATGCCGCATAAGCGGAAGTTAATCTAAATCAGATCGCGCACGTGAATTGATTGCTCCAACCTCCTCATGCAAACGTAGCTCAACCATGTTCTGATTGTCGCACAGCATGGACACAAAAGTTCTATACGCTTCAGGCGGGGATGTTAATTTTTTTAGACTCTAAGATACTGTAGCGCCGATCGGGCCTGCTTGTGGTCAGAATAATTACATTTAAACGCAGCGAGGTATTTGTACACGAAAGATGATTGATGGCCCCTCGCTACGTAACACCTTTCGGAAGAATTTTGATTGACGGGTACAAGATTTTTACATTTAAGAGCTATTTTACTCTAGGAAATCTCGAGAATGTACTTTGAAGAATTCTGGCACATGTTAGATTAATATAGAATAATTGAATATATATAAATTTAGTGTTATAGACTGCAAGTCATTTCTGATAGAGCTTTGATCACGATGTTAGTTCTGAAGGGCTCTGATAGTCGTACGTGTGTATTACAAATGTTTATATAAATAACTGTTCATATAAATTACTGTAGTAGTAGACAAATTAATTGTAGTGCTCCGATATGAATTAATAATTATAGCTTGGATAAATTAATTGTAGAGCTTCGAGATTAATTTAACTAGCATCCTAGTTTAAGAAAGAAACACTTGTACTGTTAGCGAAAACTGAAAATAAATTGTTTGGGAAATTTTAGAAATTGTATTGTAACTACGACTTGCAGAAAGAAATTGTCGAATCAGTTTGAAATTAGGAAACTGTTGTTATTGCAAATACAGTTTATGTGACAGTATATTACAATATTCATTTGGTTGCAAAGTTTTATGTTATACTAGTTGTTCAATTTAAAGATATTTCTTCATACTACTCGAATCAGAGTTAGCTTAATTATCTAATTTTTGATTAAATGATCAACAGCCACTTTTAGGTTAATAGATAGTGATGTGCTGGTTATTTTTTTGCCATTTGATTAGTTAAGTGACTGTTTCTTACGCTCTAGTTTTGGCCAAACTGATTCCATCGTCATATTACTCAATCCTGAACAAATCACTTATCGTTAGCGGACTTAAAAAGTATCAGGTTTAGTTTTGTTTTGAACATACGAGTGTGAGTGCGCAAACGTTAGTGTATGTGGGTGTGCGTGTTTGCGTAAATATGCACGTGCGCGTACGCATGTGCGTAGATGTACGCGTTTGAGATACCTAATCTAAACTTAACATTGTTCATTATAAAAACTTTATAATCAGGTTTAGTTTTGTTTTGAACATACGAGTGTGAGTGCGCAAACGTTAGTGTATGTGGGTGTGCGTGTTTGCGTAAATATGCACGTGCGCGTACGCATGTGCGTAGATGTACGCGTTTGAGATACCTAATCCAAACTTAACATTGTTCATTATAAAAACTTTATAAATTTATTTAAAATGGCGTTTAAAAGTCGAAGAAGTGTATCGCGTTCGCAATACGTTTAACAGAAATCGGAAGCAAACAGAGGAAAATAATATTCAGTAACCATGAATATTCTGTGTTCATTAAGTAGGGGTTCAATAAATTTTTAGTTTTATACAAGGAAATAAACATAAAAACACAAAAGTATACTTTTGTTTCTGTGTAATACATATTTGAACGTAACTCAGGTCCATAAATTATTTCGTATAACTACAAAAACGGAAAACAGAATATTTATAACATTAAATCTTCATAGCGTGATCTTGTCATTTTAGGAAAGCCTTTAGAATAAAGACGTAAATATCTGTGAAATTATTAATGTGCATGTTCCATATCATAATTATCGTAAATACAAGAGATATTTTACAATTTGCACTACGATTGAAAAAAACTAATGCTACGTGGAAGCACGGATAGGAACAAAATAGAGTAAACCCCAGACAATATCAAGCATATTCGCACAAAGTAATAATTACTTAAAATCACAGATACTTAATTAGTAAAATTCACATATATCAGATTCCAGATAATTTTGTCATATGCAATACAATGTCTTCATTTATATTTCTGAACACATGAGTACGCGATTCTAACATAAGTATACGTGTACTATATAGTATCACGCATGTTTCTAGTGCTTCACACCATACGCTCAATAGGAAAACTGTATCATGACATAACACCCCCGCCACCAAGGCATGCGGCGTGGGAGGAATTACGGAAGGTAGACACCCAATGGAAAAGAATTAAGTACTAGCGGACTAGTATCGAATAGAGATGTAAAAGATTGTTATAGATATGAGAGTCAAAGAACGCCATTAACTGTGATTAGCAACCAGGAGTTTAGCGTGGTGGTCAGCCGATACATCGAAAAAACCCAATATATAGTTTGGATAGTTATCACTATACCACCTTGGTGAGAAATTAAATAATCCTGATCAATGTAGATTCTAGTTAGTGAAATGGATAGCCTTAATTAAATTGGCACTCAGTTTAAGTTTAGTGTAGATATTTGTAACCGTTCTGTTGTTTTGTGCTGACATGTATTTTAAGAACCTGTTTAGCTGTACATTACGAGTGTAAGACGTTATCCGTATTGTAAGTTATACTGCTTACTTTATTAGATTTACAAAGCCTGGACATTGGTATTAAAGATTGAAAAGTGGCGGATGTGGTTAAATGGTTATAGGTAAAAAAAGGTGTGATCCATCGAAAGTGACCAATTTATGTAATTTAAAATGCTTTACGCATACCGGTCCACATAAAGATTGTTATGCTTCTTGTATATAGGTAACTTTTAAATTTCGTATGTACCTGTTTACAGGAATAATAAGTGATATTATTTAAAATATATTTAGATGGCGCAGTGAGACTGGGTTTCTCTTGATTGAATATATCGATTGATTGTAAGTAGAATTTTCATTCGACCAGGAGATCAACGTAATTAAATTTGCCAAGGATTACTCGTCGTTCAGAGGATATGACGAGACGACTTGACGCCAATAAATTTGACAGTGTTGAAAGCCTTTCAAGGCAAATGTTATTGATAACGTAGCTCGAAATTGAACCTAGTTAATTGTTACATTTTTGTATTATTTCCTTCATTGCTTCTATAGGGACCCACTCCCGCAGCACCGTAGTTATTCGATGCACCCTTAATTTGTTGAGAAAATTTTGCTCCTTTTGGGCAATTCCAAATTTAATAATTCAACGGCTTATTTTTTCGTAACAAAAATTCATGGGTTTCATATGTTCAAGTTATGCGTTTCCTTAGAGGAATATATTGAACTGAATACAAGATTAAGGTAACAATCTAAAAATAGTTTCAATAAAACCTCTTTGGAATAGATGGTTAACTCGGTGTATTGAAAGCGAATGGCAAAGATACAAAAAGGGATAAAAAAAATTAGTAACTATTTATTCCGATTCACTTATGTCTGCAAGTTTCTCTATTCTAGATATTTAGAAAACATTTTTTGTCTGAACGTCAATACGGCTATATAAAATTGTAATACCTATATATGTACGTTTGATTTAGGAGTGCAACCTAGAAGACATTTATTCTTATATTAAATGGGATACTCATAGATTTGATACATTTGACAATGAACATAATAAATAAATATCAAATAAAAGAATTTTTTGGATTTACGTAGAACGAAAATAATGGAAACACAAAGCTTTCCAAAATAATCTACTAAATCAAGTAATAATTCAATCTTCTGAAATATGAAATTATGGGACTATTACATAATAAACAAAAGTGACCTTTATTTTTATAATGTATACAGATATATGTTAAAATAGTAAGTGATTAATAGTGTTCTTATTAGTATTCACAAAAGATTGCGTTTAACTAACTCATCATGATATATAAGACAATAGCAGAGTGAATAGGTATGACGTTTCTACCAGTACCAGACTTTAGTAGTTTGTTTCGTCTAGAGCAAAGTGTGACAATAAATGATGCAACGCTTCGTAAATCTTCTCAGCTAAAGTGGAGACCATTTTCCTTATCATAACCTAGTTGCTAAAATTGTGCATACATCAAAATTTCAATCTGTTTATTCTCGTGGTCTAAATTTTTTGTCCACGTAAATTTCTGAAATTAAATGTACATTAGCGTTTCTTAAATTGCAACGATCAATACAGCTTCAGTTGATTTTTCGGTTTGCTTAAAAACAAACGCGTGAGTTATTGCCTACATTACCGTATGTTGAATAATATACTACTATATGTTCGCTAGAGGGTATGTGTGTAAAACGGTAAGGATTGGTCGGATTTTAAATCTGCTTACAGAATCGGATTTTGTGTAAAATTCTAAACTAATTTGATGTATCGCATGGCTAAAAAATTTATAAGGACAGTCAATAATCGGTGCAGGTAAAAAATTGTAAAATTGGGATACCGCCTTAGGAAGTGATGCTATCTAAAAGCTTCCTAGAAAATCAGGTAGTTGAAAAAATCTAATATTAGTTGATATCAAACAAGATATATTTATCTTAAAAGAAACAAAAATAATCTTTTATATGTTTGCAAAACGGTAAGGAGTGGTGGAATTTTAAATCTGTTTGCAGATTCGGATTCTGCGTAAAATTCTAGACTAATTTGATGTATCGCATGGCTAAAAAATTTATAAGGACCATCAAAAATCGCTGCTGGTAAAAAATCTTAAAATTGGGCATACCGCTTTAGGGAATGATGCTATCTAAAAAAATTCCTAGAAATTCAGGTAGCTGAGAAAAATCTAATATTATTTGACTCCAAACAACATAGATTTATCGCGAAAGATTAAATGGCTAGTCGAAGAAAACTATTTGGTCCAGAAAGAGTGAGGAAATGAGGATGCTGGAGGAAAAGCGGTCCTGATTCCCCTATCATCTTTCTACTGTTCTACTTGTTTCTGGAAATGAGCTTCATTCGACATGAAAAAATTGTCAACAAGGTTGAAGTCGTCATTAATCTTTCCGATCATTTCTTCACAGAACTATTGCCGCAACGCGTAGTCTAACGGTGACAGTTCATGTACAGCTTAAATTTTGTAAGGGTGAAACTCAAACCGCTCTGGGGTATTTGGCCGATTGTTCGGTTTAGGTTCAATGTTGCTACGTGTTTGCCTGCCGATCGTTGTGGGCTCCTCCAATTGAAGCCTAAACTGCTTCAACGCTATATGGGATTTGTTTAGTGCGTTGACCTGGTGGTTTCTTTTTTAAAGCTAAACTTGTCTCCTTGAAATTATTAATCCAAGTATTGATGAAATGACAAGTTGGAACGCGGGCATGAAGTCCTAAATTTTAATGACGTTAGAATTCCTTTTGGGTAGTAGTAGCACTGTCGCCATTCTTGTAAAATAACTTCATAGCAAGTGCGCATTGCGGACCAATGGTTACTAAATGGCAAGTAGTTGTACACTAAAGGATACGTTCCTACCATACGGATGCCATTACTACTTTCAAAGTTTCCCTAGGTTATGCATAGGTTGAGTGCGTGCCAATAAGCATGTTCGTAATTGTATTTGTCATTAGGGCATTTGTACACACACGTGACTTCATTTCCTTGATACGCTATTACTGTCTATTTATAAATGGCGGCTATACATTTTACGTAGTGATATGATATTTTATCGCGCTTCTTTTTAGATTTTTCCTATACCTCACCCTGTTTTATTTTTGCAAGTTTTGTGATTCGTACACAGATGAGATGCATCCTCGGTTAAAAATTTCCAGAGACCCAAAATCTTGGAATCATTTCAGTTCCACAATCTGCCTATATACATGTTCCGAAAATTCCCTGGGAAAGATCCCTGTTGTTGGGGTTTGCATGTGTTTCCATTATAACAGTGTTTCAGAATAGATATTCTTAGAAAAATTTGGACAGACTTTATCTTTTTGCGAATAAAATTATGAAAGAAAACTAGGGTTTCGTGGAAATGATAACCCTGGATCAGTGAGGTGTGGAGCAAGTGGAGCAAACAACCTATAATCTACGTGTGCGTCTTGTCGCTTTTAAAACCAAAAATAAATACTCCGTCCTTATTAAAGGCACTTAAGGGCATGTGTAGGAAATAGCAAGCGAGAACTTAAAATAAAAAAAAAAAATTCTAAATTTTCTAAAGTTATAAAAAGTCAACGCACTTTTTCAGGGCGAGTTTTGATAAATTTCAATTAATATTCAACACCTACTACAATTAATAAAAAATTACGAAGTCTTAATTTCATGCTATTAGCTTACATGCCATAGTGTACACGAAATAAAAAAGCCCCTGGTTGCTTAGTTTCGAAAAATTCTGATGAGGTACTTCCTACGCATACCAAACGGATTTATTTGCATAATACTTTTTTAGGAGTTTTAATTAAATTAATCTCCAGTGAGGTGTTAACACAACTCGCTGCTTAAATTATTACTCTTTTATCCTTCCCACGCTATTGCAATAGGGTTTAATAAAATGAAAATAATATAAGGTGAAGGTTATCATATAGAATATGGAGAATTCCCTATATCTTACTTTACCCGTAAACGCACGTTTCAAAAATTGCAAAACTCTAAGTTATGCACAGGTAAATTTTGATTTCTTCGACGTGTCAGTTGGCAATATTGTATTCAAGGTTAACAGCTTGTACTTTGAAATGCCTTTCTCATGCACTGGTGCAATTCTAGTATCTGTTCGTCACTATTGTATCAATTATGTCGTTTTCCATAAACCAATAGCGTCTCGGGACACATTTATTTTTGGCTGTTTCAAGGTCAACTTTGACGTTTCAGTTTAAACTGATATTTAAATTATCTGTTAAAACTGAACTATCTATAATAGTATCTTTGAATTTGAACGGTAACGGAATCTAACTGCTAAAATGCCTCTTTCACTTATATTTTATAGATCTGTACATAAAATAAAACATATACTTTTCGCATAAATATTATAATTATAAAACATCACTGCACCGCGCCATATAAGTCTTGAATTTCATTTTTACTTGTTTTAACTTTGCATAGAATTATTAAAATTAAGATTAGATAATAAGTTTTGTTAATAAGTATTATGGAACAGGAAATTATTTGTGAAGAGTGCAAAGGTTAACATTTTACGTCAAACATGACCTTGAAACAGCCAAAAATAATTGTGTCCCGAGATGCGTATAATTGACACTTGTTGCGCGTACAAATATATAAAATGAGTTTCAATTAAAATATCTTAATTTTCTCATCCCTAATAAATTCTGCAAGTCGTTTTTGAGCCATGAATGTGCCCTTATACGATCTAAAATACAAATTGAGAAAATTAAAAGCTAAGCGATTCAAGTTAGTTTGTTTCAGTTACACAATTAACTTATACATATCGAATATAAAGATACCTGAATTATTAGGTATATCTTGTCGACGCAAAAACAATAAAAAGAAAGATTTTAAAGCAGTAGACATGCAAGGTTATTCCTGACACAAAACAGCTCGTTTTGTTTCATAAGAAAAGAAAAAGTTCTTTTTGTAAATTTTTGTACCCATCAAAGTTATTCGTTCAAGGATCACGTGACGTCATCATGACTAACCCTTCACTTATCAGGTTCAATTGGGTGAAATTATCTTATCCGAATTGGGTCAATTACCTTCACTTTTATCTGCATTTAACTCGCTTGCCATAACGCTGGCACCAACGTAGCTTTGGCCAGCTAACTTTTCTTTATAAGTAAGTGAATGTAAAACACCCTGAACTACTTTATAAAGCGAACTGGTAATTACTAACGCAAAATAAGCAATAAACCTTTCGTGTAATTTACAATCTTGAGTAAGATTTTTAAGATTTATTGCGCACTAAGATTTTTCTGTAATGTCAATGGCATCGTAAGACACTAAAACAAAGAAACGGTAATCTGATATTTTTACAAAATGTATTCTACTAAGTTTTTGTAATGTTTCTGATTGGCCGATAAAATTTTGTTTATTCTTAAGAGATACTGTGATAGTTCTGCGTTTCACTTAATCCAAAACTCAAAAACTTCTTTAAAATTTCCTAGATTTAGCGATTGTTAAGATTTATCATGATACCGAAAAGCCAACTCTTGTTTACCTGTACAACAGTATTAATTAAGAAAGTTGGCAGCAATTAATTCTTTTTTTTGAAATTTTTATTATATACAGTGCGCCCTACATACCATGGGCCAGTATTGCTATCTAAGAAATGGTTAAAGTAGAGAAAATTTGCGGTTTTAGATAGATATTGAAAGGGTCTTTTGGTCGTGGCCTAATTTTTATTGATTTTTGAAATACAGTGCGTTTTGCAAAAAAAAGTTAAAACTAATTTTTCGAATATTTCAAAAACTGTTAGTTTTAGAGATTGTTGATTTTAAATTTAAAATTATTACAGCTTTTGCTCTACAATATAGCATTATCTAATTTCTAGTACGATGTTTCGTCTCCGAGGTACTATTAGCTTAATTTTTTCAATACAGACTGGATTTCTTTGTTTCATTTTTTAAAAGAAAATTTAATTGACAATCCAACCATGTGCCATACATAAATGTTTGTCAAAATGAAAAATTTATCACCAAACAATTTTGCCAATAATTACTTTAAGTATGATAAAATTATCTTGTTACTTTTGACGTTATGTTAAATAGCTCATTATACTTGCACATTTGAAAGATATAGTGTGGTGTCACGTTAGAATTAACGAATCCCTTAATGATTATTTATTTATATAATCAGTTAAAAACAATAAATTTAAATATAATTAAGTGTGCTGTTTTTTTTACAAAAAGACAAATGTTTTTAAAGCAACATAAATTTTATACTTTTTAAATATTTTAATAACCATCTAACTAGACCGAAGCGCGTCAATAAATCATGATGTATAAAAATAAACAAACGACCAATTACCTACTTAATACTGGTTGACCTTCTAAGAAAGTACTACACTCAATGCTAAATGAGGAAGCTGGTCAACGAAAACCAAGTTCTCAGTTAAATGGCAATGAATAATTTTGTCTGTTTGGCTGTTGTTGCAGCTCGTCAGACTGACGCACTTCTCTCTGCAAAACAACCAACCAAGTTCTTGAATTATACAAAACTCATGGTGTTTTAGTACGTACAAAATATTTGACATGCGCCCTCTGTACTCGAATGTAAACAACTTACTGTAAGTGACTTTTCAAACTCCGACATGATAGGATAGATTCCATTTACAAACAAAATTTTAATCACTAGTCAAAAGACAAAATGAAAATGAAAATAACAAATGACACCGATTACCTACTTAACACCGGCGGACTTTCTAAGAAAGTACTACACTCAATGTTAAATGAAGAAGCTGGTCAACTAAAACTAATAAGTTTCCAGCTAAATAGTAATGAATAATTTTGTCTGGCATTGGGAAAGTAATTCAAGTGTAGTGAACGAAAATTAATGTAAATTGTTGGTTATTTTGCAAAAAGAAAAGCCAATGACCTGTTTCGCTGTTGTTGTAGCTCGTCAGACTGACGCATTTCTGTCGGAAAAACAAACAACCAAGTTTCTGAATTATACACAAATCATGGTGTATTAATAAGTACAAAATATTTGTCATGCACTCTCTATACTCGAACATAAACACCTAACTAACTAACTAACTACATGATAGTATAGATGGCATTGACAAACAAAACTTTAATAACTGGTCAAAAGACAAAATGAAAATGAAAATAAGCAAAGTAGGTAATTGGTAAATATGATGAAATCAACACATTAGACAAAAAGCAACTAAATTTAGGAAATTAAATGAAATGTATAGTGAAATAAACTCATGTCAGAGAGAAATAAATTTAGAGAATCCGAAATTTATTTAGCTGACATGACATTGATATGACATAATGTTTTGTTACAATAAAATGAATGATATGCTTAGAGGCACCACCACCCATGCCTTACAGAAAATTGATCCAAATTTTAAAATACAAACCAGTTTAAACTCAATAATAAGCAATTGGTATAAAATAAATTATATCACGCTTTTCATAAAAACAAACTCATTTGTGACAATGGGTAAGCACCTGCACCTCTTATATATGTATGTATATATATATATATATATATATATATATATATATATATTGCTATGACAAGGCCGCACGTTGAGGTGCCGCTAAAAGAGTGCTACGACAAGGCCGCTTTGGGAGCGTCGCTGAAAGAGTGCTATCACAATGGCTTCGCGTTAAGAGCCACTAAAAGAGTGCTGTGATAAGCTTCGCTTTGATACGTTACTAGAAGGGTGCTGTAAAAAATCCGCACGTTGGGATCCGCTAAAAGTGCTGTGATAAGCCTCGCGTTGAGACGTTACTAGAAGGGTGCTGTGAAAAAGGGGACACGTTGAGGTGCCGCTAAAAGAGTGCTGTGACAAGGTCCACGTTGAGTGTCGCTGAAAAGGGGGCTGTGATACAGATACAACAATTTGTAAAACTTGAAATTGTTCACTTACCTTCCTTTTTAATTTTGCCTGGTTAGTTCAACGGAATTGACGGAGTTTTCAAAATGAAATAATACATAGCAATATCACAAAGCATTTATACAGTATGAAATATTTTCTCTCATACAAAAGCATTTACAACATTGTTTCATTCAAGCATAAAATAATTTCTAAGAAGTAATTGTTATACAAAAAAAAAACAATTGTTCCTTACCATTATTTTAAATTTACAGAATTAAACTTGTTTTTTTGAAGATAGATTACCTAGTTATAATTATTTCCACGCTTATAAGATTTGTTTTGGCCCAAAAATTCTTGACAGATGATCTATTAGAAGGTCAGAGTATTTCGAACTCTAAACACAAACTCCTGGTAAAAAATCCTTTACGCAAAAAAAATATTAGGGCTATTTTAAACTATATACAAATACTCTAATATCAGTTAAAGATAAATCTAAAATTAATACTTGCAGAATCCACAAAAACGCTCCTCGTAATTAAAATCTTGTTATTATTAAATTGATGTTCGAATCAGCTTACAAGATTAAAATCTTTGTTTCGAACAGCATTTACCAAAGTACATTTTTGGTTAAATCTTCCTTTCGAATATTTAATAAAGTTTTTGAAATAGCTTTATATTGAAGAATTTTGCTTCTTCATCGTAATTCATAATTCCATTATGTATGTAATTTGCGTTTAAAAGCATCCCTTCTATATTCATTGCAATCTTGCAACTATTAAAATACAGTATGTTTACTACATACTTCAATTACTATCTTCGCCTATCAACAGCACGCGCTTTCATTAAAACAAGATTTCGCAATGTAGTGAATCGAAAAGAATCGAATTAATCCCCAATCTAACAAACGCTTCTGTATATACAAATCTATCTGTTTCCAGAAGCTTACTAAAATAATGTGGAACATTACGATGCAAGGTTTCTAAGAAAAACCAATTAGCGTCTACAATTGCGGCGTTTATTACCCAATTATCTGATTCCAATTACTCGTGACGCGCGCATTTGTCCTTTTCTAACATATACTATTATTGCGGCGTATCTCTTTTCTCCAAAAGTTATGTGAAAATCATAAATATTTCTTATCAGTTGTTCCAGAGATTTTACGGGTTTTTTTCAATGATAGGGCCGCTTCTTAGAATAAAATGCTTATTATTAATGAGTTATTTACGTAGTTCTAAAATACAGATAACTCATCCTTTTATATTCTGGAAAATTGTTTATTTAGAATTAAATGCTATAACCCACGGGGAAATTAATTTAAACTTTAATTGCTGTTTAATGCAGAAGGGATTGCGTTTTTATAGACAACATTCGCTTTCGTGTTTCAGTATGAAGATTGAGGTTTAAAATACACGTTGATTGTAGTTTCGTAAGCTAAATGCGTAAAGCTAGTTCTATGCTATTTACAGCAATTGAAAGTATTTTATAAGCATCGAAAATGTATTGATATTTAATAAGTAAAATAAATGGCTTTGTATTTATCTTAAAATAATACGTTTTACGGTACATTACATTTAATTATTTTTAACATATGCAACTTACGTTACTTGTTATTTATTTACAATACGCCTATATCATACTCGGCGACTATTTATACACGTGCAATCTACGTTTTTGCATGGTACTTTAATAAATAAAGGTACGCCTGTATTATACAGGGCATAACCATGAATTTATAGAGAATTCCATTTTTTCCTAATTCTATTATGTTTTGGTGCGATTTATTTTTAGAATGTGGATTTCAATGTCGTCCCGTGACCCTTTATATATATATATATATAAATATATATATATATGTGTGTGTGTGTGTGTGTGTGTGTGTGTGTGTGTGTGTGTGTGTGTGTGTGTGTGTGTGTGTGTGTGTGTGTGTGTGTGGCCTGCATAAAATTCATAGAGCTAATGTTTCGTTGAGCAGTGTGCAATCTCCCACATACCGACCATCAAAATTCTTAGTAGAAATCCTAAAAATGACCTAGGACAAACAAATTATTACGTCGTAGACAGTTGGAGCTTCCAGAAGTTTATCACAAAACAAATTTTTACGAAAAAGTACATACTAATCTCATTGGAAGTTGAATTATTGTTTGCAAACATCCTCATTGAACTCACGTTAAATACCATAAGAAAAAAATAGACGATCATCGAGCCATTCACTACGTTACCAATTATAAAATTCATAGAGGCGAATAAGTTACGTTTCAACACCACTTTGTTTAAATTTCAGAAAAAATCTTTACACAGATATTTGGTACGGCGATGGGCTTACCGATATCTTCAACCATAGTAAACTTAGTACTTGAAGAACATGTAACAAAGAGCACAAAATATTCTACATATGTAGAATCTTTTTCTCTACTTTATGACGCATATCAAATTTTTTCCTCATTCATTTAAGAGATCAGTAATATTAGATTATAATATTAGTAAACGTGTGTAACACGAGCACGTTACGCCGGATACAAAGATCAAGTGGGTAAGGAAAAGTAATCGAAAGCGGACGAAATTTCTGCTGATATACCTTCTATAGTTTGGTTTTAAATACAGTATTGTACGGTAAACGGTAAACACAACATTTTAATACAATTGGTAGTTTTATTCAAATCATAAACTTAATACCACACAAAACGTCGTTTTATCTTTCCTAAATACATATTGAAACCGAATTTAGGATCGTCAATTACTTTAAACTACAAAGATGTAATCAAAACATTTAAAACTATAAACTTTTATGTAAAATCCGGTGTCTTCTTAAGAAAGTTTCAAATTTATGAAATAATAGTGAACTGATTAATATGCATCCCAAATATGAGCTTTTAAAAATGTTAGTTAAATTAATTGAATAAAATGTTAAATAGTTTCAGTAAACATAATTGTAATTACCATGAACCAAACCCAAACACTAACTAAGGGAAATTCATGCACGTTAGATTACAGATGAGTTAATCATATCATACAATATATTACAATGTAGTTACATGTGCTAAATCTGTACACACGCCCTTAACATCTAAATGTAGATTTTTTAGAAATTCGCTGCTTTTGTATTAACCCAGAAAACGTTAAAGTAACACTGGCTACCACTTGATACAGTTCAGAAAAAAAATAACAATTTTTTATGGGGTATAGAATTTAAAAATCTGCTGCGTATGTACTACTGGCCTTAAAACTTAAATGTTACCTAAATGTAAATTTGTTTACACATTCTCTGACTTTGTATTAAGCCAGAAAAGTTAAACTGACGGCCACTTAATACGGTTATTCAAAAAATAATAACTTTTTTATTTGGACATGGAACTTATAAATCTGTCGTGTATGTGCAAATGGCCTTAATACCTAAATGTATGTTTTTTTACAAATTTGCTGCATTTGTATTAAACCAAAAAAATGAAAGTAGTGATGGCGATAATAATACAGTTGGGATAAAAATAAGTAACTTTTTTTATTTGGGAATGAAACTTAAAAGTCTGCCGTGTATGTACTGACGGCCTTAATACTTCAATGTAGACTTTTTACAGATTTTCTGCTTTTGTATTAACCCAGAAAAAAATTAAAGTAGTGCTGGCCACAACTTGATACAGTTCAGGAAAAATGAATAACTTTTTATTTGGGCGTGGAACTTGAAAATCTGCTGCGTATATACTGATGGCCTTAATACTTCAATGTAGATTTTTTTTACAGATTTGCTGCTTTTGTATTAAACCAGAAAAAGGTAAAGTAGTACTGACGGCCATTTCATACGGTTCAGAAAAAATTAATAGCATTTTTATTTGGACATGCAATTTAAAAATCTTCCGCGTTAATAGCTAGAAGTAGATTTTGTACAAATTTGACGCTTGTGTATTAATCTGAAACAAAATTAAAGTAGTGCTGGTGGCCCCTTAATACGGTTCAGGGAAAAACTAATCATTTTCTTATTTGAATAAGATATTTAAAAATCTGCTGCGCATGTACTAATGGTCTTAAAATTTAAATGTAGATCCTTTTACAAATTTGCTGTTTTTGTATTAACCCAGAAAAAATAAAGTACTGCTCTCGGCCACTTCATACGGTTTAGAAAAAAATTAATAACTTTGTTATTTGGGTATAGAATTTAAAAATTTGCCGCATATCTACTAAGGGCCTTAATACCTAAATGTAGATTTGCTTACACATCCTCTGCCTTTGTATTAACCCAGAAAAATTAAAGTAGTACTGACGGCCACTTAATACGGTTATGCAAAAAATAATAACTTTTTTATTTGGACATGGAACTTATAAATCTGCCGCGTATGTGGAAATGATCTTAATACCTAAATGTAAGTATTTTTACAAATTTGCTGCATTTGTATTAACCCCAAAAAAATGAATTAGTAATGGCGACAATAATACGGTTCGGGTAAAAATTGGTAACTTTTTTAGTTGATCTTGGAACTTAAATTTCTTCCGCGTATGTACTGACGGCCTTAATACTTCAATGTAGATTTTTTACAGATTCTCTGCTTTTGTATTAACCCAGAAAAAATTAAAGTAGTGCTGGCCACGACTTGATACAGTTCAGGGAAAAATGAATAACTTTTTATTTGGGCATGACACTTGAAAATCTGCTGCGTATAATACTGATGACCTTAATGCATCAATGTAGATTGTTTTACAGATTTGCTGCTTTTGTATTAAAGCAGAAGAAGGTAAAGTAGTACCGGCGGCCATTTCATACGGTTCAGGAAAAAATTAATAGCATTTTTATTTGGACGTGCAAGTTAAAAATCTTCCGCGTTAATAGCTAGATGTAGATTTTGTACAAATTCGACGCTTGTGTATTAATCTGGAACAAAATTAAAGTAGTGCTGTTGGCCCCTTAATACGGTTCAGGGAAAAACTAATCATTTTCTTATTTGAATAGGGTATTTAAAAATCTGCTGCGCATGTACTAATGATCTTAAAATTTAAATGTAAATCTTTTTACAAATTTGCCGTTTTTGTATTAACCCAGAAAAAATAAAGTAGTGCTCTCGGCCACTTCATACGGTTCAGAAAAAATTAATAACTTTGTTATTTGGGTACAGAATTTAAAAATTTGCCGCATATCTACTAAGGGTCTTAATACCTAAATGTAGATTTGCTTACACATCCTCTGCCTTTGTATTAACCCAGAAAAATTAAAGTATAATGACGGCCACCTAATACGGTTATGCAAAAAATAATAACTTTTTTATTTGGATATGGAACTTATAAATCTGCCGCGTATGTGGAAATGATCTTAATACCTAAATGTAAGTATTTTTACAAATTCGCTGCATTTGTATTAACCCAAAAAAATGAAGTAGTAATGGCGACAATAATACGGTATTTTTACAAATTCGTTGCATTTGTATTAACCCAAAAAAAAATGAAGTAGTAATGGCGACAATAATACGGTACAGGTAAAAATTGGTAACTTTTTTAGTTGATCTTGGAACTTAAATTTCTGCCGCTTATGTACTGACGGCATTAATACTTCAATGTTGATTTTTTACAGATTCTCTGCTTTTGTATTAACCCAGAAAAAATTAAAGTAGTGCTGGCCACGACTTGATACAGTTCAGGGAAAAATAAATAACTTTTTATTTGGGCATGGAACTTGAAAATCTGCTGCGTATATATTGATGGCCTTAATCCTTCAATGTAGATTTTTTTACAGATTTGCTGCTTTTGTATTAAACCAGAAAAAGGTAAAGTAGTACTGGCGGCCATTTCATACGGTTCTGGAAAAAATTAATGGCATTTTTATTTGGATATGGAACTTAAAAATCTGCCGCGTATATACTAGTGGCCTTAATAGCTAGATGTAGATTTTTTACCATTTCGACACTTGTGCATTAATCCGGAACAAAATTAAAGTAGTACTGGTAGCTACTTAATGCGGTTTAGGGAAAAATTAATCACTTTCTTATTTGAATATGGCATTTAAAAATCTGCCGTGTATGTACTGAGGGCACCTATATGTAAATGTAGATTTCTTAGCAAAATCACCTCTTGCATAAACCTAGAAAAAAGTTAAAGTAATATCAGCGACGGCTAGTTGGTATTCACAGAAAAATTAATGTTTGTAATTTGCAAGAAATCAAGTATGCAGCAACGCAATGTCAATCTGAAGATTTGATAAAAAGACACCACTTGCCATGATATTTACAAAAGTGCTGATTTAGTTTTC
The DNA here is from genome assembly GCA_036346225.1 of Platerodrilus igneus. Taxonomy (NCBI): domain Eukaryota; kingdom Metazoa; phylum Arthropoda; class Insecta; order Coleoptera; family Lycidae; genus Platerodrilus; species Platerodrilus igneus. Next base: position 1,513,757 of record JARFIW010000482.1, on the reverse strand, counting down.
TTAGGAAAGATAGTTATTGTTTAAGAGTGTTCTTACTTAGAGGAAGTTGTAATATGTGAAAGATTAAGGGCGGAGCTAACCAATCCAGGATGAAATAAGGGTGTATTTTATCCTGGATTGGTGGAAGGGGCGTGATTAACTGAAGAGGCGGGCAATTGGCTACCACTTCTAGACCTTAACTTTACCGACGTTTAAATAGCATTATATTTGTTGTCCTCTATATTACTGAGCTTCTCCGTTCCAACCCACTACAAATGTGTGAAAGGGCCACTTGCATTACCTGAACAAATTTATTTCATACTGCATATTCAGAAAAAACGTCTGTCTTAATTAAAGCTAATGATTAATATTTTTAATGCTTAATTTTTTAAGTTGAATTTTGTTTTACGAATTAAATAAAAATTATTTTACGTGAAATATCCCTTTCATTCTACTTTTCCTCAACTGATCTCCTTCTTAGCATTTTACAGACCAGAATTTTTTAATGTAATATATTGTTTGTAACAAACAAATACAGCGTGTGTCCGTATTAGTGAATTAGGAAATGCAAACAAAATTTTGGAAAGTTTTTGTCGTGTTAGAAATATAACAGGGGTCTAATAGCATCAAGCAAAAGATATTTAAAAAATACAAATTTCTTTAGTACGAAATTTTGGCCTGCATTAGTTTGCAACTTAATGCTTGGTTTTCCGATCTAAATAGCATAGAATTTCCCGCTGTATTTCATTGCTGCAAATTTTGAAACCTGTTCTATCGATTTCCCTAAAAAATCTCTGCAATCGTTATTTGAGGCCTACCCAAATATTTTTGAGAGGGATATCTTGTTGATGAGTTTTGTGTTTTTTTTTTATAGGGATGAACTGTTTAAAAATACAGATTTATAAATAACCCAGAAAAAACTCTTTTCTGAATACTTCCTGTATGTTTGTTGTGGTTTGTTTTGTATTTTTCTTAATCTTTCTTGGGTATTAAACTACTCAGAGATTTTGAATAAATTTTTAAATAGATTCAATAACTTGATGATTTTTAACATGTTCCAATCATCAAGTTATTGTATTTATATGAAATTTAACTATATAAAAATTAATCAGCTGATTTCACGTTAAGCGTATTGGCTACCTTAAAAAGCCGTTTCCAGGGCGCAACACACATTGAAAGTACTCATTCTTCTAAACCTTAAAATTTTTACCTAATGTATTCAAATCAAAAATTAATAAATCAAAGTCACCTTCAATTTGTGTCAAAATGTCAAACTTAAAATTTTTTATTATTTTGACAACCTTCCTAGGTCATGGATCGAAACGTATAAAGATAATTTTTAAAATTCTGAGTGGTTTAATACCCAAGAAAGATTAAGAAAAAAAAACTTTTTTGTGACTTTAGTGAAATATTTTACCAGATTCAAAAAGTGTTACTATTAGTTTTAACGATTTTTGCTACAAGGGCACCAATCGAAGCAATTTTTCGTGTCTAAAACGTATAAAATCAATACTTAAGAAACACAATGGGTTAAGAGCGGCTTAGTGGGTTAAGTTTGAAGTCTGTCGAAAAGTGAAGTAAGCAAAAAATCAGACTTATGAGAATATGATAATTAGATTTGCCAAACTTAAAGACCGTGAAATAGCTATACAAAATAAAGCTATCAAAACCGCTTTCAAAGTTTTACGTTCCGATGGTTGCAGTCTACTCCCAATAATATTAACGAATTATGAGAAATAACCTCATGGATAACATAAAAATTAGTCAATATTAAATGTAGCATTTCTAAATAAATGCATTCTGAGCGTCAACTTTTATTACGGTCACAAGCCGCTACCTATGTGAAGGTAGCAACTCAAACTATAGCAATAGAATTAACATTACAGCGGACCCAATAAAATATTTAAAAATATTTATTACAATGACTCAAATGAAAATTCAATATAGAAAAAATTATAAACTAAACCCTTACAAACATGCTACTATTATAAAATTAAGCATAAAAGCCAAAAATCTAAAAATATATTTTGAGTATTTGCACATTCGCAACTACGTTGTCATTATTGTATAACGATCCAATATACGCGATTCGTTTTTCTTGTGCGTATTTATACGCATAAAAACTATCCGATTCACTGGTCGTAATATTATCCAGGTTGTAGAAAGACAAAAGAGCTATTTTGAATTTTGGCACTATAACGTGATATCTACAAAACGATTCGATATACGTGATTAGTTTTTTTTGTGCCTATTTCTACACATAAAAACTATCCGATTTACTAATCGAAATAATTTTTTGCAGGCCGTACAAAACCCAAAAAAAAAATTATTTTGAGTACAAGCACTTTCAGACACTATGTCAAAATTGTCAATAACAATTCCGTGTATGTAGTTCATTTTTCTAGGGCATGTTGCTACATATATAGACTACCCAAATCCAAATTCAAAATAGTTTTCTAGGCAGTACAAAACAACAAAAAAATTATTTTGAGTATAAGCACTTACATACACTATGTCAAAATTATCAATAATGATTCCGCGTACGCAATTCATTCCTCTAGGGCATGTTGCTACATATATAGACTACCCAAATCCAAATTCAAAATAATTTTTCAGGCCGTACAAAACCAACAAAAAATTATTTTGAGTATAAGCACAGACACTATGTCAAAATTCTCAATAACGATTCCGTGTACGCAATTCATTTTTCTAGGGCATTTTGCTACATATAAAGACTACCCAATTCAAAATAGTTTTTTCGGTCGTACAAAACTCAAAAAAAAAATTATTTTGAGTATAAGCACTTACAGACACTATATCAAAGATCTCAATAACAAATCCGTGTACGCAATTCATTTTTCTAGGGCAAAATAATCTCTTTTTGGATTTTGTACGGCCTGGTAAAGTATTTTGAATTTTGAATTGGGTAACCTATATTTTTAGCAACATGCTCTAGAAAAATGAATTGCGTACACGGAATCGTTATTGAGAATTTTGACATAGTGTCTGTAAGTGCTTATACTCAAAATAATTTTTTTTTTTGAGTTTTGTACGGCCTGAAAATCTATTTTGAATTTTAAATTGGGTAGTCTTTATATGTAGCAATATACCCTAAAAAAAACGAATTGAGTACACGGAATCGTTATTGGGAATTTTGACATAGTATCTGTAAGTGCTTATACTCAAAATAATTTTTTTTTGGGTTTTGTACGGCGTCAAAAACTATTTTCAATTTGGATTTGGGTAGTCTACATATGTGGCAACATGCCCTAGAAAAATGAATTGCGTACACGGAAATGTTATTGACAATTTTGACATAGTGTCTGTAAGTGCTTATGCTCAAAATAATTTTTTCTGGGATTTGTACGGCCTGGAAAATTATTTTAAATTTTAAATTGAGTGGTCTTTAGAGGTAAGCAACATGCTCTAGAAAAATAAATTGCGTACACGGAATTGTTATTGACAATTTTGACATAGTGTCGGTAAGTGCTTATAATCAAAAGAATTTATATGTCGAAATATACCATAGAAAAATGAATTACGTACACGGAATTGTTATTGACAATTTTGACATAGTGTTTGTAAGTGTTTATACTCAAAATAATTTTTTTTTGTTTTGTACGGCCTGGAAAATTATTTTGAATTGGGTAGTCTTTACATGTAGCAATATGCCCTGGAAAAATAAATTGCGTACACGGAATCGTTATTGAGAATTTTGACATAGTGTCTGTAAGTGCTTATACTCAAAATAATTTTTTTGTTGTTTTGTACTGACTAGAAAACTATTTTTTAATTTGGATTTAGGTAGTCTATTTATGTAGCAACATGCCCTTGAAAAATGAATTACCTACACGGAATTGATATTGACAATTTTGACATAGGGTCTTGTAAGTGCTTATACTCAAAATAATTCTTTTTTTGGGTTTTGTACGGCCTGGAAAAATATTTTGAATCTTGATTTGGGTAGTGTATATATGTAGAAATATACCCTAGAAAAATGAATTACGTACACGGAATTGTTATTGACAATTTTGACATAGTGTCTGTAAGTGCTTATACACAAATATAATTTTTTTTTTGTTTTGTACGGCCTGGAAAATTATTTTTATTGGGTAGTCTTTACAAGTAGCAATATGTCCTGAAAAAATGAATTGCGTACACGGAATCGTTATTGAGAATTTTGACATATGGTTTCTGTAAGTGCTTATACTCAAAATAATTTTTTTTGGGTTTTGTACGGCCTGGAAAATTATTTTAAAATTTAAATTGAGTGGTCTTTAAAGGTAGCAACATGCTCTAGAAAAATAAATTGCGTACACGGAATTGTTATTGACAATTTTGACATAGTGTCGGTAAGTGCTTATAATCAAAAGAATTTTTTTGGGGTTTTGTACGGCCTGGAAATCTATTTTGAATTTGGATTTGGCTAGTCTAAATATGTAGCAACATGCCCTAGAAAAATGAACTGCGTACACGAAATCGTTATTGAGAATTTTGATATAGTGTCTGTAAGTGCTTATACTCAAAATAATCTTTTTTTTGGGTTTTGTACGGCCTGGAAAAATATTTTGAATTTGGATTTGGGTAGTGTATATATGTACAAATATACCATAGAAAAATGAATTACGTACACGGAATTGTTATTGACAATTTTGTTATAGTGTTTGCAAGTGCTTATACTCAAAATAATTTTTTTTTGTTTTGTACGGCCTGGAAAATTATTTTGAATTGGGTAGTCTTTACATGTAGCAATATGCCCTGGAAAAATGAATTGCGTACACGGAATCGTTATTGAGAATTTTGACATAGTGTCTGTAAGTGCTTATACTCAAAATAATTTTTTTTGGGCTTTGTACGGCCTGGAAAATTATTTTAAATTTTAAATTAAGTGTTCTTTAAAGGTAGGAACATGCTCTAGAAAAATAAATTGCGAACACGGAATTGTTATTGACAATTTTGACATAGGGTCGGTAAGTGCTTATACTCAAAAGAATTTTTTTTGGGTTTTGTACGGCCTGGAAAACTATTTTGAATTTGGATTTGGGTAATGTATGTATGTCGAAATATACCATAGAAAAATGAATTAAGTACACGGAATTGTTATTGACAATTTTGACATAGTGTTTGTAAGTGCTTATACTCTAAATAATTTTTTTTTTGTTTTGTACGGTTTGGAAAATTATTTTGAATTGGGTAGTCTTTACATGTAGCGATATGCCCTGGGAAAATGAATTGCGTACACGGAATTGTTATTGAGAATTTTGACATAGTGTCTGTAAGTGCTTATAACTCCAAAATTTTTTTGGTTTTGTACTGCCTGGAAAATCTATTTTGAATTTGGATTTGGGTAGTCTAAATATGTAGCAACATGCCCTAGAAAATGAACTGCGTACACGAAATTGTTATTGAGAATTTTGATATAGTGTCTGTAAGTGCTTATACTCAAAATAATCTTTTTCTTGGATTTTGTACGGCCTGGAAAACCTATTTTGAATTTGATTTGGGTAGTGTGTATATGTAGCAAATATGCCCCAGAAAAATGAATTGCGTACACGGAATTGTTATTGAGAATTTTGTTATAGTGTCTTGTAAGTGCTTATACTCAAAATAATTTTTTGTTGTTTTGTACTGCCTGGAAAATTATTTTTAATTTGGATTTAGGTAGTCTATTAATGTAGCAATATGCCCTTGAAAAATGAATTGCGTACACGGAATCTGTTATTGACAATTTTGACATAGGTGTCTTGTAAGTGCTTTTATTCAAAATAATTTTTTGGTGTTTTGTACGGCCTGGAAAATTATTTTGAATTTTAAATTAAGTGTTCTTTACATGTAGGAACATGCTCGTGGAAAAATGAATTGCGTACACGGAATTGTTATTGAGAATTTTGACATAGGTGTCTGTAAGTGCTTATACTCAAAATAATTTTTTTGGGTTTTGTACTGCCTGGAAAACTATTTTTAATTTGGATTTGGGTAAGTGTATGTATGTCGCAACATGCCCTAGAAAAATGAATTACAGTACACGGAATTGTTATTGACAATTTTGACATAGTGTTTGTAAGTGCTTATACTCTAAATAATTTTTTTTTTGTTTTGTACGGTTTGGAAAATTATTTTGAATTGGGTAGTCTTTACATGTAGCAATATGTCCCTGAAAAATGAATTGCGTACACGGAATTGTTATTGAGAATTTTGACATAGTGTCTGTAAGTGCTTATACTCAAAATATTTTTTTGTTTTGTACTGCCTGGAAAACTATTTTGAATTTGGATTTGGGTAGTCTATATATGTAGCAACATGCCCTAGAAAAATGAATTACATACACAAAATTGTTATTGACAATTTTGACATAGTGTCTGTAAGTGCTTATACTCAAAATAATTTTTTCTTGGATTTTGTACGGCCTGGAAAACCATTTTGAATTTGATTTGGGTAGTCTGTATATGTAGCAATATGCCCCAGAAAAATGAATTGCGTACACGGAATCGTTATTGAGAATTTTGACATAGTGTCTGTAAGTGCTTATACTCAAAATAATTTTTTTGTTGTTTTGTACTGACTAGAAAACTATTTTTTAATTTGGATTTAGGTAGTCTATATATGTAGCAACATGCCCTTGAAAAATGAATTACGTACACGGAATTGATATTGACAATTTTGACATAGGGTCTTGTAAGTGCTTTTATTCAAAATAATTTTTTTGTTGTTTTGTACGGCCTGGAAAATTATTTTGAATTGGGTAGTCTTTACATGTAGCAACATGCCGTGGAAAAATGAATTGCGTACACGGAATCGTTATTGAGAATTTTGACATAGTGTCTGTAAGTGCTTATACTCAAAATATTTTTTTTTGTTTTGTACTGCCTGGAAAACTATTTTTAATTTGGATTTGGGTAGTCTATATATGTAGCAACATGCCCTAGAAAAATGAATTACATACACGGAATTGTTATTGACAATTTTGACATAGTGTCTGTAAGTGCTTATACTCAAAATAATTTTTTTTTGGGTTTTGTACGGCCTAGAAAATTATTTTGAATTTGGATTTGTGTAGTCTATATATGTTCAACATGTCCCAGAAAAATGAATTGCGTACACGGAATTGTTATTAAGAATTTTGACATAGTGTCTGTAAGTGCTTATACTCAAAATATTTTTTTTTGTTTTGTAATGCCTGGAAAACTATTTTTAATTTGGATTTGGGTAGTCTATATATGTAGCAACATGCCCTAGAAAAATGAATTACATACACGAAATTGTTATTGACAATTTTGACATAGTGTCTGTAAGTGCTTATACTCAAAATAATTTTTTCTTGGATTTTGTACGGCCTGGAAAACCATTTTGAATTTGATTTGGGTAGTCTGTATATGTAGCAATATGCCCCAGAAAAATGAATTGCGTACACGGAATCGTTATTGAGAATTTTGACATAGTGTCTGTAAGTGCTTATACTCAAAATAATTTTTTTGTTTTTTTGTACTGACTAGAAAACTATTTTTTAATTTGGATTTAGGTAGTCTATATATGTAGCAACATGCCCTTGAAAAATGAATTACGTACACGGAATTGATATTGACAATTTTGACATAGGGTCTTGTAAGTGCTTATATTCAAAATAATTTTTTTGTTGTTTTGTACGGCCTGGAAAATTATTTTGAATTGGGTAGTCTTTACATGTAGCAACATGCCGTGGAAAAATGAATTGCGTACACGGAATCGTTATTGAGAATTTTGACATAGTGTCTGTAAGTGCTTATACTCAAAATATTTTTTTTTGTTTTGTACTGCCTGGAAAACTATTTTTAATTTGGATTTGGGTAGTCTAAATATATGTAGCAACATGCCCTAGAAAAATGAATTACATACACGGAATTGTTATTGACAATTTTGACATAGTGTCTGTAATTGCTTATACTCAAAATAATTTTTTTTTGGGTTTTGTACGGCCTAGAAAATTATTTTGAATTTGGATTTGTGTAGTCTATATATGTTCAACATGTCCCAGAAAAATGAATTGCGTACACGGAATTGTTATTAAGAATTTTGACATAGTGTCTGTAAGTGCTTATACTCAAAATATTTTTTTTTTGGGTTTTGTACGGCCTAGAAAATTATTTCGACTAGTAAATCGGATAGTTTTTATGTGTAGAAGTACGCTCAAGAAAAACGAATCGCGTATATGGGATCGTTATAAAATAATGACAACCTAGTTGCGTATGTGCAAGTACTCATAATATATTCTTAGATTTTTGGCTTTTATGCTTAAATTTTATAATAGTAGCATGTTTGTAAGGGTTAAGTTTATAATTTTTTCTATATTGCATGAACTTTTCATTTGAGTCATTATAATAAATATTTTTGAATATTTGATTTGGTCCGCTATAATGTTGATTCTATTGCTATAGTTTTTATTGCTACCCTCACATAGGTCGAGCCGCTACTGGTTTAATCACCACCACAGAATTGTTAAAAATCGAATTTTGTAATTTCTAAAACCTCTTTGGATTTTTATTTTCCTCAAACTTAATACATACAACCAAGTATACAAGATAAAAGTAATTTAAATTTAGGAGCTTACCCTTGAATAACTGTTTTTACGCTTCATGATAATCCTTTTCTTGGTTTTGGTCGACCTCTTCATATTCTTTAAACTGCTTGTTTCCATCCACACAAAGTTAAACAACAATAGAACTATTTAACAATTGTATCATTATGACCTAATTATACTTTTAAATTACACTGTTCAACTTTCAGGTTTCTCATTTAATGCCAGACTGCTATAATTTTATGAGAGCCATGTAAGTGTCGTGTGCTTGTGAAGGTGTAGTTGTGGGAGACCCCATTTGCCCCATTGTTTGATTTTTCGATGAACTACCAGCTGCTTACTGGCAGCTGTCTGCATTTGCAATTCAGCTGTTGTACACGAGGACGGATTCACGCTTTATTTATGATTAATTAGAACTTGAATTTATAGTTAATTTAAAGTTTACAGAAGAGGTAGGTATTTATGCTCGAATTGTTGGAGGACTGTATTGCTGGAATTCATGAATGGAATCCAGAAATTCTTGTCTTCGGGGTAATATTAATCTTAGATATTAGACTGGCTTCGGTAAGTGAAGGGATGAGGTTTAAAATTAATAGTTTAGGCTTTCACTAAACAATATGTTGAGTACATTCTAAACTATTTTGATACTAAATGGTTTCTACAAGTAACGCTCTCCTGTTTTTTGCTTTACAATGTGGCACTGAGGCAGTCCAAGTACACGTACACCTTATGATGTGCACGAACAAAACTCTTCAATACGAGCAACCAATAAAAGTTAATATTTTAGCTGAAGTACTTTTAAGAATGCTAATTTTTCTAAACAATTTTTAAATATGGGGCAGATCTGAAACAAAGTACCAATTTTCGAAACATTCCTGGAATATTGTGCAACTCTTAACTAGAGTTGTATAACAAGTTGTAATTTATATAAGGTTTCTGGTAGTCGATCACTTACTTTAATACTAAACATAAATTTTAAAACTTACAAAACAAACATTTTTATAAGCGAAATTACAGATACTTGAGAGCTTGTTTTGGCAAGTCATGCTGTCATTCAAGAGATGGCAACCTTTGTTTATTATAATTAATGCATTTTAATTACATGGGAAGTTTTTGATTTTGTTACTCCAGTTGTCGTTTCCATATTATTATTATTAAAAAATGTTACATGAACGTATTGTCTTTACTACGAATGTTAAAAAAATATTTCAGTGTCTTAAATTGCCAGATTTCTTTTTTACATACGGAAAGTGAAATATTTATTTTTATAAATAAATCTTTAGGTGTTATTTAAATAGCTTTTAGGCGTGTGTTACGTTTAAAATGAGGAGTACGTTATAAATTTAGATTTGTCCTGACGGAGCGAGAATCCCGTAACAATCTAAGGGTGCTCCTCCAAAAAACATTGGTTAAGAGGAGATTCCTATGGAAGAAACAATAAAAATACTTAGTATAAGTGATACACTAAAATACCAACAAAATACGGTATAATATTAATTTACCCAGAAAGGTTTTTTCTACAGTCATAATTAAGGGGTTCCGAACCGTATTCTCTCAGTAATTCCTTCGATATTTTTTCTACGCGGAAGACGGTTATTCCGAATAGGTATCCTTTGTTTTTGGTTTTCTAAATTTTCATATACCTTACCTTTTTCTAAAATATCTTAAAGCATTTATTAAATTTTGTCATAATTAAGTAGTTCTTGCAATAAAGGCCTCTCTTAAATACAACTTCATCACCGAGGTGGCTGGATATTCTTCTATACACACAAATATATTGTTGTGATATTCGGGTTGTCTTCATATGTGCTTCCTTTTTGTTTTATTTTTATTGTAACCTCTATTTTTGATTTTAAAGATACTTCTTCTTATATGCCCCGACTATCTCAGTCCAATTCACACAGAGCGCATGCCGATACGACAACAAAGACTGTTTGGTCCTCCTTTTACTTTAGCTCCTTTCTATTTGAATGATATAAACGAAACAAACCAAAATTTGTATAATGATCAAGAATATGTACACTTTATAGTTTAATAACTTTGATACTTTGATCTGATATTCATAAAATTAACCCCTGAATCAATATAATAATATCTATTTGACTGTTTAGGCCTTGCCTATTATAAATTAAAAAGTATGTTCCTCTTATGTCTCGACTACGATTTTGTTATTCGCGCATCGCCAAAGGTGAGCGCTGATTACAAATAATAAGATAAGACGGTCGACACAGCGCTCACTTAGAAGACAGTCCATTAAAATATCACATTCGCGCCGGTTTGTCGGCAGTAATTAATTAAAATAACAACGTGAGTACCTCTATTTCCCTTCCTTCATCTCCCTCTCCTGCCTAACCAATTATGTATTTAGTGGTGAGTGTAAAGTGACAATTGAATACGGATAAGTTTTTTATGCAACCATATTTTATTACAAGTTTTTTTTTGTTATTGTGAACCAGCCGTTCCGCTTAGGCGTGAACAAAACTTAATTGGGTCCTCCGAGCCGGATGCGTGAGATAGAATTGTCGTCGTGGTTGTAGAGGAACTTGCTTTATGTTGTTTAATGTTAAATTATTACAAGGTTGCTCTTAAAAGTATTTGAACTAAATTCACTCTTATCGAATTGTAATATTAACCTCGTAATTGAGTTTGACCTGCATGTTGATAAACGGCTATCAGCACAGGTGTGGTTGTTTATATTTATATTCAATTTTAATTATAAAACACACTTTAATTCAATTACATATTTACGTGTAGTTTAGGTTATTCTGAAAATGTCTTTCGACAGCATTTCTTTGCAAGCTCAGCAAGAAGCCTTATTTGGGCGCTTGCAAGGCATCTGGGATTATGCTATTTCCGCAAATGTAAGTAAATTAAACTTATTGGAAGCAAAAATGCAAAGGCTTCCGATTATTGAAAATGCTCTCGAAAAACTACAGGTAGCAATAATAGAATTTAACGCTACTAAAACCGATCCTAAATTACATGTAAAATAATTCTAGCACATTTCGATGATTTGTTCGATGTAATTCGTTCGAAATATTTAGAATTGAAAGAAAATTCTACAAAATCGGTTCCTGCGGATGCTCTGGCATTTAACGGCCCATCCGTTGAATGTTTAAAACCCCTAGAAATTCCTGTTTTTGATGGTTCCATTGATAAGTGGAATAATTTCATTACTACTTATCGCAGTGTTGTACACGAAAACAAATCTATTCCAGTCTCATTAAAATATTTATATTTTAGATCGTATCTTGATAAGGAAGCATTAAGTGTCGTCTCTGATCTAGCGTTAGATCTTAATTTGTACGAGCAAGCATTTAAAAAACTTGTAGATCGCTACGACTTCCCACGAAGAATTGTTAATTTTTATTTGAATAAAATTCTTCAATTTAAATCTACTGGTTCCTTATCAAATTACATAAATATATATTTCAACGCAGTAAGCACTTTGAAATCTGCCCCCGACGTTAAAGATTTATCGGACTGTATTTTATTTTTTCTATGTTATCGTAATTTGGATCCTAAATTACAACATGCATTTGATGCACGCGCGGATTTTAATGTGCCGACTTGTGCTAAGCTGTTTGAATTTTTAACCGCGCAGAATAAAACCTCAGAAATGCACGAAGATGTTCAAGCTTTAAAACCCGTCAACGTAAATATGCCGCCGCGCTCCAAATATAATCTAAATAAGTCTTTTTTTGTAAAAGAATCTACTAACGATGCGCAGGTAAAATGCGATCGTAATTCGTGTCCCTATTGTAATGAAGGGGCATACAATTTACGCGTGCAAAAACTTTCAAAAATTAAATGTTTCCGATAGATACACCGCGGTAAAAAGAATGTTGCGTTGTTTCAAATGTTTAGGCAATCATATTAAGGGCTGCAACTCTAAAGGAAGATGCGGGTTATGTAGCTCATGATATCATCACACTTTTTTGCATAATGCATCTCCTGTCTCGACTTCGGGACCAATAACCCCTGTGACCCCTTCCACATCCGATAAGAAAGAAACAGTTTCTACATGCAATGTATCTAATAATCCTGGAAAGTATACAGTGCTTTTAGGAACGATTCAAGCTAAGATTCGGGACATCAATGGCGATTTTGAACCTGTAAGGTGCGTGCTTGATTCAGGGTCCCAAATCAATGCGATCACTTCTGCTTGCGTGCAACGTTTGGGTCTTAAATATGTTCGCAATCACAGTAAAGTGTGTGGACTAGCCAATGCCGCTGTTAATTCTAAAGGGCTAGTCGACTGTTTTCTACTTTCCAATTATGCACATCGACGAATAAATTTTTGTGCCTCTATTCTTCCAAAACTTACAGGTAATATTCCTGGTTGTTCTTTGCCACGTGGAATTTATGAACGATTTTAACATTTACCCTTGGCTGACCCTAATTTCCATGTATCCGCTCCGGTAGAAATATTATTAAGAGCGGACATATGTTGTAGAATATTATTTTCGGATAACGCAAATAACCGTCTTGGTAAACCTCTAGCGATTGACACTATGTTTGGATACGTGTTATTGGGACAGGTGCCTTCTTCGCAAGAACCGTCAAACGCTACTTCGCTTTGTATAATGTCGCAACCTCTTGAAAGCGAAGTAAAAAATTTTTGGGCGCTCGAAGAAGTCTCGCAACCTCCTGCTGTGAATATTGATGACAATTATTGTGAAGCACATTTTGTTAGTACCCACTCTCGCGATGAAACTGGTCGTTACATTGTAGCCCTACCCTTCAAGGTTAATGCCGAACCTCTAGGACGCAATCGTGAAATCGCTTATAACAGTTATCTAAGTTTAGAACGGCGACTTCGGAATTCAACCGAAAATCAAAAGGTTTATAATTCATTTCTCAAGGAATATCTATCTCTAAATCACATGAATGTTGCTTTGCAACCCTCCGATTATATTTTACCACACCACGGCATTCATAAAACCACAAGCAGTACTACTAAACTACGAGTGGTGTTTAACGGATCTGCTAATGATTCGACCGGTAAGTCCCTCAATCAACGTCTTTACGCTGGTCCGAAACTGCAACCAGGTTTGCCCGAATTAATATTTTTATTTCGTTCCCACAAAATAGCACTTTGTGCTAACATACGAATGATGTACCGCCAAATTATAGTACGCACGTAAGGTAGAATATACCAACATATGTTCTGGCGACCCTCCCTCGACAGCGGAGTTCAAGAGTACGAATTGAACACGCTTACTTATGGTCGTACAGCATCCTCTTTTATTGCGCAACGCGTGTTAAAACAATTGGTGATCGACGAAGGACAACAATTTCCTTTAGCATCTGTGGCCTTGCGGAATCACACGAATATGGACGATGTGATTTCAGGAGCCATGTCAGTTGCGGCAGCTGAGCAGCTGCAATCTGAATTAATAAAATTGCTGTCTCTTGGCCAATTTTAGTTAAGAAAGTGGTCCAGCAATGACAACTCTCTTTTAAATCAATTCCAGGAATCTGAATTAGAACCCTCCGTAGCATTTTCTGATGAAATCTCTGGTATCAAAATATTGGGACTAGTTTGGAACCCGAATTCTGATAATTTCACCTACTATGTTGTTCCTTTCGAAGGGAATATTTCAGAACGTTCCGTTCTTTCATATATGGCTAAAATTTTCGACCCCCTCGGCTGGTTGACTCCGGTGGTGTTCTTAATAAAACATTTTTTACAGCAATTATGGGTACAACGTTTCGGTTGGGACGACACGCCGGACACCGACTGGTGTTTGAAATGGGAGAAAATTTGTTCCCGCCTTACTGATTTATCAAATTTAAAAATTCCCCGCTGTTTGTTTTTAGACTCGGGACAGTACCGTCTATTAGGGTTTTGCGATGCCAGTGAGAAGGGTTATGCTGCATGTGTTTGTCTACATGGTACGATTTCAGATAACACGAATTGCCACCTCCTACAAGCTAAAAGTAAAATTTTACCCTTAAAATTTCTTTCAATGCCCCGTATGGAATTATTAAGTGCTGTTTTGTTATCTCGTCTAGTATATTCTATAATCTCTAATAAATTTCCTTATCCCTTAAAGGAAATAAGATTTTATCACCGATTCTCAAGTGGTACTAGCGTGGATTAACACTCCTTCTTATTTATTAAAAACTTTTGTTGCCAACCGCGTGGAAATTATTTTAGAATACACTGCCCTTCAACAGTGGTACCATATTTCTGGTGAAAACAACCCCGCCGATATGGCTTCTCGTGGTCATATTGCGCACCAGTTGATTGACAACGATATCTGGTGGCATGGCCCATCTAACTGTAGCGATCTAATTACGGCTTCCAGGAATTTGGACACCCCCTTTCTCTAGAAATTCTTCCAGAAATAAAATCTCTCCCTAATATATTAGTTACTTCTACACAAAAAAGTTGCACTCAATTTTTGGATAAATTTTTTTCTCTCGCCTTGCTTCAGCGTACTGTTGCATATGTAAACCGTTTTATTTACAATTGCAAGAACTCTGATAAAAAATTATCAGGCTCTCTTTCTTCTGATAAATTACATATCTCATTGATAACTATTATAAGAGTTACGCAACAGCAGTTCTACGCCGAAGAAATAAATCAACTAAATTTAAACGAGGGTTGTTCTAAACAACTCCAAAAACTGTCCCCCTTTATTGATTCGCTAGGTCTTGTTAGGGTGGGCGGACGTTTGCGTCACTCCCTGTTGTCTGATGATAACAGGCATCCCTTTCTATTACCGAAACAAGCCACTTTATCGCAATTATTGTGTGATAATTATCACCGTTTATCTATGCATTCAGGTGCATTCATGACGCAATCACTTATTCAGCGAAAATTCTGGATTATTGGAATACGTTCCTTAGTTCGTCAGAGGATCCGTAAATGCGTTGTTTGTTCGCGCTTCCGTGCGACAACTGCTCAACCGTTCATGGCCGATTTACCCCCTTTCCGTGTTGAACTGTCTAGAACATTTACTCATGTGGGAGTAGATTTCGCCGGCCTATTTATGATCAAGTCTTCTAATCGTCGTAATGCCCCGGTGTCTAAAACTTATTTATGCATATTTATTTGTATGTGCACCAGAGCGGTGCACCCCGAGGTAGTGTCAGAGTTATCTACCGAAGCATTTTTAGCTTGTCTGACAAGGTTTACAGCTTGTAGAGGAATTCCTGATGTTGTTTACTCAGATCAGGGTAGAAACTTTTTTGGTGCCTCGCAGTCCCTCAAGGAAGCTATCATATTCCTTAAATCCAACAACGATAAAATTTTTGCCGCTTTAGCCTCCCGCCACATCAAGTGGCAATTTAATCCTCCCTACGCCCCAAATTTTGGCGGAATTTGGGAGTCTGGAGTGAAATCGGCAAAAGCCTTATTAGTTCGTACTTTAGGTACACGTCCTCAAACTTTTGAGAAACTATGTACAATTTTTTCTAGGGTTGAAGCCATACTCAATAGTCGCCCTCTTTGCCAGTCTTCTGATCCTAATGTCAGTACAGATTATCTGTCGCCCGGTCATTTTTTAATAGGCGGTCCCCTTTTATCGCTACCTGAAATTACTATTCCGGAGTAAATAACTTTGCGTTCCCGTTGGCAGCGATTGTGTCACGTTACTCAATCCATTTGGCGTCGGTGGTCGAACGAGTATCTCCACCAACTCACCCAACGTAACAAATGGCATTGGCCCACTATGTTGCCCAAGGTAAATGATGTAGTCATAATTAAAAATTTACATACTGCCCCCTTGTGTTGGCCTCTTGGCCGTATTGAAAGGTTAGTTTTTGGTCGTGACGGTATACCACGAGTAGCATTGGTAAAAACCGCTGTAGGTTTATTTACACGTCCAATAAGTAAGCTTATTATCCTCCCTTTGAATGAATAAATTTTATTTTGGTTATTTTCTCTCGTATTTATGTTCCGCTTAATTTTGAAAATTTTAAGGTTGTATTAAAGTTTTGTTTTAATTTGCTTAGCAATCTTAACATTTCTAGAGTGTATTTTAAATGATTTATTTTGTTTTGGTATAAAACTTGTTCAGTTTTAGATGGGCGGTTATGTTTAGGCCTTGCCTATTATAAATTAAAAAGCATGTTCCTCTTATGTCTCGACTACGATTTTGTTATTCGCGCATCGCCAAAGGTGAGCGCTGATTACAAATAATAAGATATGACAGTCGACACAGCGCTCACTTAGAAGACAGTCCATTAAAATATCACATTCGCGCCGGTTAGTCGGCAGTAATTAATTAAAATAACAACGTGAGTACCTCTATTTTCCTTCCTTCATCACCCTCTCCTACCTAACCAATTATGTATTTAGTGGTGAGTGTAAAGTGACAATTGAATACGGGTAAGTTTTATATGCAACCATATTTTATTACAAGTTTTTTTTGTTATTGTGAACCAGCCGTTCCGCTTAGGCATGAACACTGACTATATCCAAATCATAACTCCTTTAAAGCCAGCAAAAGTACCACGGTCTGTTACTAAAAGCACTTTTGAACGTTCAAATAACTTTCTTTCTTTCTACATTAATTTTAAAAAGATTTTTTATGACCCTTCACGAATTAAACACTTCAATATATAAAAATTATGTGTTATAAAATTGAAATAAAGCCTTATACTAGAAAATAATGTTTTATATTTGACCTGCGTTCTCCTGCTCGTTTCTACTTCTTAGAACTGCCTCTGCCTGTGGTAGGTCAGCACCCCTTGATTGTTTCCATTTAATTTTGCCCAGTATAACCCTTTGTTGATTAATTTTCCTTTCGATGCTCAGCCATCAATGTTTGTACTTAAATTTGTTTCTTAAATTTGTTCACTTTGGAGTTTATGCAGATTTACCCAGAGTATATTTAGAATAGATTTGTAATATGCATAGAGTATACGTAGAAGATATTTTAGAGGACACTTAGAGTATACTCGGAGGATAATTAGAAGATACTTTGAGTTCTAAATTATGGAACATTAATATTAGGTTTAATTAACCATTATTACTTTCGTTTTTCACAGAAAACGGCAACTTCTATCATATTTATTGGCACTTGAATTATCACGACTTTTAAAATATCTCTGTCACTAAATAGTTTTTTAAATTTTTCTATTTTCACTCGCGTGATATTCGGCTTTGAATTGGTATAGTTTGTGCCTTGGTCGAAGACATACTGATTGTTTACTAAATCTGTGTTTTATATAAAGACTCCTCCTTCCACCTGTGCTATTGGTTTTACTTGCGCATTTTGTTAATTGAGGCGCTGTACTTTGCCTTTATTATTGTAGCCTTCGAACTTACTACAAATTTACCATCCAAACCCGTGTCTAAGCGATGTATATTTTCACGTAGGCACGTACTTTGCATGGCGCATTTCTCTGAAAATCTAACTTTTACCTTCGTTTAAGTCACGTCCTCTTATTTATATTTGCTATTATTCAAATTTTATTGTGTAACCAAACATTTGTTATTTATTATTTAGTACTCCAAAATCTGTTGGATTTTATGAAAATACAATGTTGTTGGTCATGTAGTAAATTCTCTATGATGACGTTTCTGAATGCGTTTATTTATTTATGCGTTAATATTTTGTTATGAGATTTGTTTATAGCTAGCATGCCAGATTATTTCCTTTCAATAATTGCGTTCGCCACGGCAGTTCTAGGGTTACCTGTAAAATCCTGCCCTACTCTTCTATAAAAGAGACTCGACTACAAAATTCCATCACAATTTATTTCCACAGAAAATTCCACAGCAAACTTTTCCATTTATTATTACATACAGTCATTAATTACATATATTTACGTTGATTACTAATTCATTTTCATTAAATATTTCTATATACAATTTTATTCATCTTACTAAATAAACTATTGAAAGTAACCGGACTTAACCCCACACCTTGCTTTAACCCCTGGTTTAAATACGAGCTCATAGTAAAATCCCTTTAAATATTTGTGCAAATTTACGCACTGCAATTACCAATAGTCCCTTTTACTTCGTACATAAACAGATTACACACCCTTATATTATAAATGCCATTTCGAATGGACCTGCACCTTGCCGAAGTTCTAGATTACTAGAACAGGTGAAATAGCTTGCGTGTTCTAATGAGCTAAAGAGCCAAACTACAGGTCCAACCAAAGTAGTAGGGTCGTTAGTGAGGAACCAGACGATGATAGGTCCCCGAAAGAGGGCAGCGGCTCTTTCGGTACTTAGATTGGCAGAGACCGTAGGGGTCGGTATGGCAGTCTAAGACACACTACCCCGATGTGGAAGGCAACAGGAAACCACCACATTACCTCTCAAGTACACAGCGTACTTAAATTGAAATAAACATAATGGCATTCTCTGGGGTAAAAGATTCCGGAGTTAGTATAGTCCCCCATTCGGATCTCCGGGAGGGGACTACTTCGGAGGATGCGATTGGAAAGTCCAGAATAAGAGTCGGGAACATTTTGCGAGTTGGAACGTGGAATGTTAGAAGTATGAAGCAAGTAGGTAAGCTAGAGAACTTAAAAGTAGAAATGAATAGGTTAGCACTAGATGTAGTAGGGATCAGCGAGGTTCGGTGGCCAGAGGCGGGAGATTTCTGGAGTGGAGACTTCAGGTAATTCATACAGAACCAGAGGAAGAAAATTTGGATGTGGGGATAGTTATGCGAAAAAATATAGGATACTGTGTAGAAAACTACTTACAAAAGAACGAAAGAGCGTTCATGGTTAGATTAGAAGCTAAACCGGTAAACACAGTAATAATACAAGTATACAGCCCACCTCTAGGTACATGAAACAAAGAGGTAGAAGCAATCTACAAAGATATCGAAGACATAGTAAGATATCTAAAAGGACATGAGAATTTAATAATTACGGGGGATTTTAATGCAGTGGTTGGTGAGGGTAGGGAAGGAGCGATAGTAGGTTTATTTGGTTTAGGCACGAGAAACGACAGGGGAAATAGGCTGGTAGAATTTTGCGACAAGAACAATTTAATCATCACAAACACATTATTTCAACATCATGCTAGAAGACGATATACGTGGAAGATGCCAGGAGATATAGGAAGATATCAAATAGATTACATTCTTGTTAGACAACGGTTTCGGAATCAAGTAAAAGACTGTAGAAGCTACCCAGAAGCAGATTTGGACACTGACCACAACATCGTAATTATGAAGGTCGCACTTAAATTTAAAAATTTGAAAACAAGAAACGGAAAAGGACAATTTGACTTTGAGAAACTAAAAGATAAAGATATTCAAGAAAGATTTGGAAAAAAGTCAAATGAATTGCTGAAGGATATCGGGAAAATATCTGATACTAAGGAAGTAGAAACAGAATGGAATAACATTAAATCCAGCCTAGACATGGCGACCAGAGTTATTCTGGGGTATACACAAAAAGAAAATAAGAAACCATGGGTAACAAAGAATCTCCTGAATTTAATAGAAGAAAGACGAAAATACAAAAATAAATCAGACGATACAGGAAAACAGAAATACAAAGCCATAAAATGGGAAATTATTCGCAAATGCAGAAAAGCTAAACAACAATGGATTACTGAAAAGTGCAAAGAGATACAAACTAAGATGGAAGTAGGAAAGATAGATGAAGCATACAAACTAATCAATTTTGAATCAATTTTAGGGATAAAAAACCGTATAGCAAGAATATAAAGGACGCGGGAGGAAACACCATTATAGAAAATGTAGAGAAAGTGGGTAGATGGCAAGAATATATAGGGAATTTATATGCAGGAGAGAAACTGACATCGTTAGTACAGGAATCAGACATTGAAAATAATGACTTGGGATATCCTATACTTAGAGATGAGTTTGAATTAGCATTAAAGGATCTGAAAAATGGCATGGTGCCGGGTACAGATAAGGTGAAAGCAGAAACTCCAAAAGCCGCTGGACAAGCAGTAACAAAATGTCTCTTCCAACTTGTAAGCTATATGTACGAGACAGGCGAGATACCCGAAGATTTCAAACGTGTCAAAAATATTAACTAAAATTGTACAAAGACGAATGGAAAAACGAGCTGAAGAGATACTAGGAGAAGATTAATTTGGGTTTAGGCGAAACAGGGGAACACGGGAGGCTATTTTAGCTCTGAGAGTGATAATGGAGAAAACAATAGTAAAAGAAGAAAGCGTGTATATAGGGTTTGTAGATCTGGAAAAAGCATTCGACAATGTAAAATGGAAAAAAATGTTTGAAATACTCAAAAAGATTGGAATGAGTTATAGGGATAGACGAATAGTACCTAGCTTATACAAAAAGCAAACTGCATTAATAGAATTAGTACAGGAACGTAGAGAAGTAAACAATAGCAAAAGGGCGAGACATGGATGTGCCCTATCCCCATTAATTTTTAACTTGTACATTGAAGAGGTAATGAATACTATCAAATGCAGGAAGACATTTGGAATTACTATGCAGGGACAAAAAATTGATATGCCTAGATTTGCAGATGATATAGCGGTATTAGCATCTAGCAAAGAAGAGTTAGAAGCTGCTCTTAATGAAATGGAAACGGTTCTAACGAAAGGATATGGTAGGAAAATTAACAAAAATGAAACTAAAGTACTAGTATGTAAAGGAGGGAAAAATAAATCAAAAACAAGAATACAAATAGGTAACAAGAACTTACAAGAGGTTAAGGATTTGAGCTACCTAGGAGGCCAAATAACACAAGATGGGTAAAGCGCAAACGATATAAAACAAAGATTAGCACAAGGTTGTGCTACATTTAACAAGAAAAAGCAACTACTGTGCTCAAAGACCACAAACATAGAAACAAGGAAAAGATTGGTGAAAACATATGTGTGGAGCACAGCACTGTACGGCTGTAAAGTCTGGACAGTAGGAGAAGCGGACAAACAAAAGGTAGAAGCCTTTGAAATGTGGTGCTACAGACGTATGATGAAGATATCATGGACAGACAAAGTTAAGAACAAAGATGTACTAAAAATGGTAGGCAAAAAAAGATATATGTGGAAAACGGTAAAAAAAAATAGGAGAGATAGCATGATAGGCCACATACTACGGCATGAGGGCATAGTGCGGAACATATTAGAAGCGGAGATAAAAAAAAAAAGTAAAGTAGAGGAAGACCTAGGCTAGACTACTGCACACAGATAGTAAAAGATGTAGGCTGTAGGAATTTCAGGGAAATGTGTAGGCTAGCTCAGAATAGAAATCAAGGGAGGTATGCATCCAACCAGTCCCAATATGGATAAACTAATGACGAAAAAAGTAACTACACTTAAACATGGTGATTATTATAAGCAACTACAAGTATTGGTGGGCAATATTCTCGAATAATGTTACTTGTGTGTAAGAATTTACTGGAAAACTATTAATTCGGCAAATCTCTAAGTGCTGGGGAATCATGGCAGCCACAGGCTGCTTAACCCCCTACACTGAATCTCGGTAAAATAGAGCATAAAACTAGAAAACAATAGAAGGGGACCGAATTGTATATAGGCTGTATGAGAATTTCAGGGAACTGTGTAGGCTAGTTCAGAATATAAATAAGTGCAGGTACGTGACCAACCAGTTTTGAGACAGAAAACCAACCTAATGACGAAAAAATAAGTGCAGATAAATCTGATAATTATTTTAAATATCTACAATTGTTGGTTGTGAAATACCTGTAACTAATGTTGACTGTGCGAAAAGACATATTGGAAAAATATTAAATCGGCAAATGTTCAAGTGCTGGGGCAACTTGGCAGCCACAGGCTGCTTACCCCTTCACAACCACTGAATGTTGGAGAAATAGGATATATAATTGTAAAGCAATAGATGGGAACTGAAGTGCATCTAACAAGAAAGAACAGCGCCTATGATAAACAACAACAAACAGAAACAAGAAGAAAATTGTTGAAAGCATAGGTGTGGAGCACTGCACAGTATGCCTATGAAATATGGGCAGTAGGAAAAGCAGACAGAAAAACGGTAGCAGCCTTTGGAATTCTGTGCTTCAGATGTATGAAGATGATAGCATGGACAGACAAAGTTAATAATAAATAGGATATAGAAATAGTAGGGCAACGAGGATATCTGTCGAGAAAAATAGGAGACATAGAAGGGTAGAATACGTTCTAAAGCATTTTGGGGAATAGTATGGGATATATTACAAGCAGAGATAGGAAAAAGGAGGTAGATGTAGACCTAGATCAGATAGGGATAGATGCAGACTGTGCAAATGTAAGGGAAATGTGTAGGTTAGTTCAGAATAGGAAACAATGAGGGTACGCGTCTAACCAGTTCTAAAACTGAAAACCTACTGATGATGATATTATAAATGAAAATTCTTATATTAACATATTTTCATATAATTTGTAATAAAATTCAACAATAAATTTCTTTGTCCATAGAAGTCAAAAGAAAATCTACCAAAAAAATGCAGAAAATGTCATAATACACAAGAAACCACAAAAGAGAATGTTTTAAAAAATCAGTTTCCTGAAAATAGCACCACACATGTATCTGCCATCAAACCACTTCAAACATAGTCCTTATCAACGACTGCTCGTCCAAGAATCACCTCCAAGTTAACTCATACCATCTGGGACGGCAACCAGCTACTCAAATCTCACCAACTACCAATCAGCAGCATCTCCAGACTTTCCAAATTCCTCTACTGTATCAATTACGATCGGTAAACAATCGACTTAATACATAACACTCTCTATTCTTTCCGCGTGTCTAACACAAACAACCCAAATAAAATATGCAGCCAGTACTTACATTGCTTCCAAACAGCTTCGTTTTATTTTTCCCTAAACATACTTCATAATTCTTGCAGACCGCCGATACAACATTACACCAACTTGTGTAAGTTGTAAGCAATTTAAACTATTAGCACTTGTTAAATACAAACATCAATTTCGTTTACTAATATTTACGTAGATGACAACTCAAATCGAAGCGAAAAAGCACGAGAGCCTCATAACCAGTTCCAGGCGTTTATATAGCCTAAAATACCCCCCTTTTCAATTAAATTCCTTGAAAAATATCACTACAAACAAACTCGCTTTCTAGGTACAAAATTTTCAACCGACGATGATTACTTCAAATCCCAAGTTAGCCTTCGACAATTCCTCGTGTTGTTGTCCGTGAACTACAACCGTCTTCTAATCTAAGAATTTTTGCCACTCAAAAATAATATTTTACTACGAAAACAGCTTTATCTGCTCAACGGATATATTTGTTCCCGGAACCTAGCCTCAACTGTCTTCAATTTCTTGGTTAACTAACACCCATTATTACATGCGTATTACATCGTCTCACTCTCACCTACGTACGAAATTTTCCCTCACTCACTTCATTGACAAGTTTATTTATTCGTACCATACCCTCACTAAATCTTGAATTATTGCTCGTCTCACTTCCATCCCTGAAGTCTAATCCTCGTTCTCTACAATAGTCCTTGAAACAAACCTCCACCCTATATCCGTCCTATTCTAATCAATACATACTCTAGTAATCTTTCTTTGTTCTACCTTAACAGCTTGTCTGTAGCCTCCCTACCGTACTCCTTCCATATTAAAATCAATATCTTATACAAACATACTACCTCTCACTCGTACGTATAAGCTCTGCTCTGTCTTTGCTTCATAGTTTGTTTCAAAGTCAACCAACCTTTATCATTTGTTAATTACATCGCCCTCTATTATCATGCTACGAACCATTTGTCCTTGTTGTATACTAATCTTACCAATTTCAAACGATCAACGTCATTCGTAAAAAATATAATTATTATGAGCTTGTTTACACTGCTATCCTATAATCCTTGAAATAAATCAGTACTCGAAACGTTTTATGTCTGTTTTGTCTCTCTCAGAACTTGTAACCGTTGGAGCTTATTTAGCGTCAACATATTGTTATAATTAATACCTACAAAATATTTGCCTTGCCACTTCTTATGCTTTGAAATGTTATACTACGGTTAAAGTTTCCACTAAATTACGCTAAACTAAACATTAAGAATATTTACACACGCTTAAATAATGCAATTAATATTTCAACTTCTTTAAAATTACGCTAACATAAATCTGGAAATCTTTTTAAGCAAATATACATCAAACCTGATATAATTTACACTATACGTTAAGGATATTTTCCTTTTTAATAAGTATGCAAAATTAACTAGTTCTAATACCTATTCTATAAATATTTTGAAGGTTGTTTGCGAATATTGGCAAAGTAAAAGTGAAAAATTAGCTCTGAAACCTTACTCTAACTTCGTTAATTCTTATCATAGAGTGCTTAAAAATGTCTGAAATTTTTACTAGGTTGTATTTACATGCGGTGACTTGTACCACCTTGTCAAATAATCAATTCTAACCTACAAATTACACAGAAATATATATATATATATATATATATATATATATATATATATATAAACTATAGGCTGTTTAATTAAAATATTGGGAACTATTTAGTTCGAAAGAAATGCTTCAAGTAAGGTGTATTTATTTTTATTCCTGACGTTTCGAACCTCTTTGGGTTCTTTTTCGAAGGCTAAAATGGTGACACAGTTAAAATAAAATTGCTTAATTGAAAACTTACATATAAATTTACACTATCATTCAATACATACTCTAGTAATCTTTCTTTGTTCTACCTTAACAGCTTGTCTGTAGCCTCCCTACCGTACTCCTTCCATATTAAAATCAATATCTTATACAAACATACTACCTCTCACTCGTACGTATAAGCTCTGCTCTGTCTTTGCTTCATAGTTTGTTTCAAAGTCAACCAACCTTTATCATCTGTTAATTACATCGCCCTCTATTATCATGCTACGAACCATTTGTCCTTGTTGTTTAACAATGGCTTTCCTAAATCCATAGTAAATAGAATTTTATTTGCAGACGTCAATAAAAAACAATATGAAGAAATTAAAACTGAACTTGCTACCACTCATAAAGCCATCCCTTACATTCAGAAACTCTCTCCATCTTTAGCAAGAATTTTAAAACGGAATGATACTAAAATTACATATACCTATAACAAAACAATAAGAAATTTATTCACTCAAATCAAAGATAAAACAAACAAACAATGGTTAAGCAATGTCATCTATCAAGTGAAGTGTTCATGCGGGGGCTTATACCTTGGGCAAACTAAACAGTACATTTGTAGAAGATTAACCCAACATAAAAGTGACGCCAAAATTGGAAAGATGTCTTGCGCCCTATCGTCACATGTCCAAACCACTCGCCACAACCCCAATTTTATTGATTTTAAAATAATTGAAGTTGAACGTGATTATAAAAAAAGACTGTTTTTAGAGTCATACCATATCAACAGGACTAAAAATAATATAAATTCAAAATGTGATATAGACAACTTAAGTGCGGTTTACACTTCCTTTACAAATTTAATAGTTAAAAATATACAATCCTATAGATTAAGTTATTTGATTCTTTAGAAGGCGTATGCCTTATTCTAAATTTGACATTTTGTATTATTTTCGATAGTTTCAATCAAAATTTTTCACATTAATTGTTAATATTTAGTTTTAAGATTTTTTATAGTTTAAATGTTTTTAAAGTTTGGATTATTGAAGATTTCGCTAGTTGAAGTTAGAATGATAGTGTAAATTTATATGTAAGTTTTCAATTACAATTTTATTTTAACTGTGTCACCATTTTAGCCTTCGAAAAGAACCCAAAGAGGTCCGAAACGTCAGGAATAAAAATAAATACACCATACTTGAAGCATTTCTTTCGAACTAAATAGTTCCCAATATTTTAATTAAACAGCCTATAGTTTATATTTAAAGCAGTTCGTTACTTGATTTGTCAGATCCTATTTTATATATATATATATATATATATATATATATATATATAGTGCTACGTTAAATCCCTGCAAACAATCGGTATCTGCATGAGTATTAAATTCAAACTACGTTTATTTAAAACAATCATGCAAACAAGCTCAAGGTCCTTTTATTTCAATGAGTACTTGTTTGAATGTCATATGATTTTCAGTGCAAGGATGAATGCTACAGGCTATTCTATCATAATTTCTTTTGCGTTGAAAAAATAAAAAGAAGCCGACGATTATAAATTCTCTGAAATAAGTAAAACACCTGCATCGCTCTTTTAGAAAGCTAAGGGCTTTGCCCTATACAAATTCTTCGAAATACGTTTCAATCAACTACTTCATATACTTTTAGGGTTTTTCTTAAAAGATTAAAAAGGCCGCCTTATCCACCTACATCGTAAGTAAAAGCTTAAAGGTTTGTTATCTTTACCAAGAAATTCTATTACGCGGTATTCTATTATCTCGTCGGTGTCCAACCCACCAGTGGTATGAGCAATAAAACTATTCCCTTTTATTAGCAATTCCTAGAAGCCGTTATGTTATCTTTCTGTTTGCAAGCCGTGTTTTGCAGCTGCCGTATGCTTTTGCAAATGCTGCTCTAGGAATTCTTTACATTTGATCTTTCAGAAATATTTTTGAAAGGCAAACGCCATGCCTACCACGATGTTTATTATCTATAAATATAGACTGTGTTGGAAACCTCGCTAATTCCATACATACCTTTTTTTGGTAAAGAAGCTCTGTAAGTCGCGCTGCTAATTAAGATGTTTTCTTGTTAAATTGTATTACTTCAGTTGTTACTAAATAAGTTGTAGCCTAAAAGGCGGTTCAAGTCCTGTCTGGGACCTTATATTTTCTTTCTTTCAATTACTAGCTCGATTTGAAATAATCATTTTGGTTTTGCATACATACATACAGATATATACATATGCATACACACTAATACACACACACATATATATATATATATATATATATATATATATATCTAGTGACCAAAAGTTTTAATAACAGGTGAGTTATCACCAGGAGGCTCATGTCCACACACAGAAATAAAAACAATTCTAATAAGGAACATTTATTCATATTTACTACACTCATACTTAAAGCTAAGTAGGATTGTATTCAATGATGCAATTACAAGGTTTATTAAACTCTAAAATAAGTACGGGCACAGTGTCCAACGATGGTAAAATCCAAGCAGAACATTGATGAAAATATTTAAATAAATAAGAGGTCGTTCTATCAAGCTTTGTAGTTTTAATTTAAAAAACTTCCTAAAATTATAAGAGTGAATAAGTTACAAGTATTTAAAAGGCCAAAGAGCATACTACAGTTTAGTTAAAAGGAGAAACACAGTACCTCAGAATTAATTAAAAAAAATAACGACAAAGCGGAACCATAGTCATTATAGGACCATCCAGGTATTTTCGACGCAGCACTAGAAACCACGAAGGAGGACCCACACATATTAACAAGCCGGCAGCAGGACGTGCAGTCAACCCCAAACAAAGAAAGCTTTCACAACACCGTGAAACGTATTCCAGGGACAGGATCGTATAAAAAGAAGTATCCACCATTTATATATATATATATATATATATATATATATATATATATACATTTCGTTATAGTAGTAATTCAATTCTAAAACATTTCATGAGACTAAAGCACAATATTTATTCCATAGATTACTTACATCAATTGGCATTCCATGAGCATTTAACATCACAGCGAGGAAACCACCATCAGTTGGAACAAATATCAGGTACCAAATTCCATTTAAAGTAAAAGCTTATTCTTGTTTTGATAAATTGCATCATTGAACAAATAAATAGGGTAAGCAAACCTTCAACCATTTTAGTTTTGAGTATTGCGGTAACGTCACAAACTGCACGTCGTATACCGAACTTGCAGATTCAGGTGTAGTGAAGGCCTGTACATACGAGAGGGCGTGTAAGTATTCTTGTTGGGGACACCTAGTAGATTTCGTTCTGCAACGAACCCACGCAGGGCGAAATCAAATGCAAATAGTTGAGTATAGAACCCTAAGATAATTTAAATAACAATAACATATATCAGGTAGCAGTAGCGGCGGGACACACAGCAGTAGGAGTGTAGTATATGGCACACAACATGGCGGTTCGAAATAATTAAGATTGGTGTTTTGCCGACGCACTGCTATTTGTATCAGCAGTAGGAGTGTAGTAATATATATACGATATCGCCGTACGCCCGGTGTGTTTAAACGCTCAATTGCTTTGCTAACCGCCACTTTTCTGTGCCTCTAAAATATCTAAATTAATTTTAAAATCAACACATTTAGATTTATGAACAAGTTCGTTCCTTGCTATCTCTTAACCTGATGTGTTTTATTTAAAATTGCTTACTCTATGCATTTAACTTTGCATTTAGACATAATTTTGTATTAGGATTTGCTAACAAGTGTTATAATTTATACTTGAAACATCAAGTAGACATAATTTTGTACAGGTATTTATTAAATTTTCCATTTAATTCTGCACGTATACAAAAACTTACGATTCCATATTTTGTTTACGCATGCCGGGCTTTACAAAAATGTGTCGATTTCTACACTTCTAATGTCACGTACGCTTTTTGACCCAATATCTATACCTTACTGCGTTATGGAAGATGCTCGTTTGTCTAACGTTTGTGTTTTGCGTTTTATTGCCTTCTATTCCTTATGCAATGCGTCGAGTTTTAAAGAGATTTGTTTCACATTTAAATATGCCTAATTTGTATTTATTTGGAGTTTATGAATGCCTTAAATGTTTCTAAAATGAATTGGGTTGCACCCAGAATTATTTCTTTTACTAAATGCGATTCAGTTATTACAGAACGAGCTTCCTTTTAGTTTATACCAAGTGATTTGTATTTGCTTTGGCGCTTAAAAATGTTTTAAATGTTTAGAAATGTATTGAATGACTTCCAAAATTATTTATTTTGATTAATGTTTTTAAGTTATTTTAGAATGAGCTCCCTTTTATTAATTGTGGCTGGAGGTTGATTTTATACAAAGTGATTGGAATTTACTTTTTGCATAATGACCGAATTATATACTTTTATAATTTAAATGTTTGGTTTTGTCTATTTCTATAATGTTCACATGAAGTGTACCTCCCCTGTGACCTTATATACCCTTAAATCACCTTATTATCATAGCAATATATATATATATATATATATATATATATATATATATAATGTGCATATATAAATACATTCATTTCATACATTCACTCATATAGATAAAATAAAAGTAAAATTAAAAATAATTGGATTATATTAGTCGTTTGAGTACCATTTTTTATAGTTTTTTTTTAAATTTAAGAGGTTGAAATATATATTGCTCAAATTATCAATATCACTTCTTTTGTTTAATAAATTTGAATTTTTATAAATATAACAATTTCTAAAAAGATTTTTTTGAATTTGTTGGTCTCCATTTGTAATATTTCAGCTTTATTAGAATCTACACTATGTTTCATATCAAGATCGTGTATTGCAAGGGCACATGCCTGTGGTTAACCTTTATGTTGTTTTTGTGTTGTGTAAGTCTTTGTTTTAAATTTTGACATGTTTGTCCTATAATTGAATGATTGCAAACAAAACAGTTTAATTTCCAAATTACATTTTTTTGTTTAAGGAGATTAGTTTTATATTTAAGTTTAGAAAATAATTTGTTAGTTGTAGTTAGTGTTCTTTTATTAATATTAATATTTAGATTTTTAAATATCTTAATGATTTTTTGTGTTAGTTCTTGTAAGTAAGGAAGCGTTTTATAGTTTTTTATTTGGTTGGCGTTATTTGTTCTATTTAAATCCCAATTGTTGGTATTTTTTTTATTTCCTTGATTGAATAATAAATTGTTTATTAGTGAAATAGGGTAGTTGTTATTTCTTAAAAGTTTATTTAGTAGTTTTAAATTTTTGTGGTAAAATGAAAGGTGTGATATTCTTTTAACTTTGGATTTTAATTCTAAAATAAAGTTAATTTTTACATTATAGGAGTGGTATGAATATTAATTTATTGGCGTTCAGAGTTGGTTGGTTTGATATACCAATCAGTAATAATTTTATCATTTTGTCTGATAGAAAGAGTAATTAGAAATGGCATCGAGTTGTTAGTTTTAATTTCTATTCAGAATTTTATATTATTATGGTATTTATTGAAAGTATAATCGCTTTTATTGTTTGGAATAGCAGTTATTATGTCATCAACAAATTTCTTGATAAACGGTAAT
Source organism: Platerodrilus igneus (assembly GCA_036346225.1). NCBI lineage: Eukaryota > Metazoa > Arthropoda > Insecta > Coleoptera > Lycidae > Platerodrilus > Platerodrilus igneus. The sequence goes on along the minus strand of JARFIW010000482.1, from coordinate 1,483,126 downwards.
TTAAATGAGAGGGTTGGGATGACATTATCTACAAGCGAATTCATTATAATTTCAGCTATAATTGAGCTTAAGCTACATCCCATCGAGCAACCTGTAATTTGCTTATAAAACGTTATTACGGTATTCCGCGCAAACACAAAAGAAAACGTAAAAGTAAGTAAAGAAATCGTTTACGCCGAATACCGCAACAATACGGGGACAGAATGGTAGAATTTGGGCTAGCTCAAAAACGTAAAAGGGCATTGGTGAAATAGAAAGAACACATTGAAAACCTCTGTAAAACTATATTGTTAACATCCAATCTCGAAAGACTATTTACAAAACAATAAAACAAATAAGTTGCGTAATCGTTTGTTACGTATTAGTAAACAAAGCGTCATAATATAAGCATATAAAATTGGTAAGCAAAATATATAACATCTTATAGTCTAAACACTTACAATGGTTCACCTTAAATACATACAAAAGAAAATTAAACATAAACTGTACAGTAAATCTAGAAAAAGAAATATACCTAAATTATATATATAAATGCTGCTTTGTGAAATGCACCTCTTCAAGAAATAGTATAACATGTAACAATTTTTTTTCTTTGAATTAATAAATCTCTTCATTAAAGGTACAACAAATGTTAAAATACCTTTATTAAGTAAAGTCGTAATACGTTTAACAATTAAATTACATCTACATAGCATCTTGAGTCGTTAGTCTATTTGTTTCGGATGCCGGTGTGCTCCACAGCCACTCGCACGCGCATTGAGAGGATTGACAACTCCCCCCTTGGGAACCTCCCATCATGCGAGAGCGCGGGACAAGCACTCGGCCATAGATAAAAGCAGCAGCAACATGTATAATAAAAGAATGGCGAGTGACCTGCGGGTCGGTTTAATTGTGTGATACACTTTCTGAATAACGGTTGGTAAAGTATACTTGGTATTATAGTATCTAATTTGAAAATTTGTTTAGCGCAAGGAAAACTTAAGAACGCAAAATTTAGGAACAAAAATTTAGGAACGCAGATTTAGCAACGCCAACTAAGATTACAACTAAGAATGGACGATGAAAGATTACGCTACACAGTTTAGGCGACAAGGATTTAGAACTTTGAATCAACGTTAAGAAAACCACAACACTTAACACGTGTTTTTAGAGGATGGAAAGCAGATCCAATTAGTAGGAGGCCGTTTGTTGTTCCGAGCCAAGATACTACGTTGATTTGATATTTGCAGTAAATTCGGCACGACGATGCACTTCCCAATTCAGTAGAGAAAAGCAGTTTTGTTTGGTTCGTAGTAGCTTTAAGAAATTCTGTTGTGCTTCCTACAGAATGCACGTTATTTTGCTTCGATACGTAGAAATACGATTTTGTTATTCACTTCATTTGTTACTAGGCTGGATTTTCCAGTATCAAATTTAAAATTCACTCAGTTTAATGTGTAAGTAACAACACGTTGCTTCAGCATAACCTAACAGCTGTTGTTACGTCACTTGTTTGTTTGAAATATGCTGCTGACACTTGTATCATCGGAAGCAGATGTTTAGTATTATATTACTACCACCTTTGAAAACGAGAATATCCTTGTGAACATTCTTATTTAAAAATGATATTAGCACATTTAACTTAACGAGAAAATTATGTCTCCTTAATTTGTTATAATGTAAATTTGTTATAATGTAACCGACCGAATCAGATCTGAATGGGTTAGGAATTATTAGTGTAACCAGTTACACTTTGTAGTAATATATTTGATCAAGAATCAGGGTGATAAACCTTACGTAATTTTTTTTAAAGTAATTCAAATAATTATTTAATTTTATTGCATTGAATTTTATTTACAGAAAAGAGTTTCCTTCTAGTAAATTATTAATCCAAGCTTAAAGTTTTTATTTTGATCAAGTATGATCAAACTTAACAACCGAAAGGCCATAAGAGTTGATTTTGATGCCACCCTTATGTAGAAAATATTCTTTTGCAGTTTTAGGCATATTTGAGGGACACAAACAGTGTTCCCATTTTCTATGTGACTTAATTATTATTCTTTCTTACAGGAACAGCGTCTTATTCTGTTAAGACAGGTTTTTGTCAGCGAAGGCGATCTTTTTCTTTGGGTCTCCACGTCCGCCCTTAGAAATATGCCATGCTATTAACATGAATTAATCTGGACTTGGTGGCGCCTGTTTGTTTTAGTTTGAGTGTGACCCCCAACAGATTTCGACTTACCCCCATTGCTCATAGCTCTACCCAAGGAATAGACCCTAGTTATGTCGGAAGACTTCGTTTTGCTGACACCCAACTTCCCCAAGGTCCCGGGTTCGAATCCCGACACGGTCCGCTTGAAAAATGTTAGGCGAGCATTTTTCGCAAAAATACACTCTCGTTCGGATGAGAGGTAAAATGGAGGTCCCGTGTGTGAGTGTTGTCACGCACGTTAAAGATCCCTACCTTGCTTGGAACAGCAAGGATTCGGCAAAATTCAAAATTTTCCAGGTAAAAAAAAAACTCGCTTCCTGGCCAATGTAGTACCTTCGGGTGGAGCATTGGAAAATCACATGTAATGACACCCAACTTCTGAAGTCAGATATATGTATTAGAAAAATTCGTTTCACTGGCTCACAACGTGGGGCTGGTGCTTTTAGTGCAGCAAAAGAAAATTCGTTACACTGGCACCCACGTGTGAGGCTAGTTGAGCCCAGTTAGGAAAAATGTTTCAACATTACAATTAGACACCATAGCTTAAACTAATCAAATTTTAACTACTTTTAAATTGATGCGTAAGTTCTTCTCGTTAATGTTTATACAAACGACAAAAGAAACAGTAAAACGGACTTTAACATAAACTTTGAATAATTAATTTTTAATTTGAAGAATGGTTATTACATCGTCGCTCGTGCATTGTGAATGTGTTTGGTAACGTGGTGTTGGTAATTTATTGGATAATCATGAGTAGCAGCAAATAATATGTCTATACTCTACAGCAGCATAAAAGAATTGCAAAAATAGAAAACTGTACCTTGAGCATGTTGTGGATAGAAAAATGCAACTGCATTTCTTTATTGGCTGCATGCTGGAACCACCAACTTCACTTATACTAAGAAAGCACTTTAGTAGCGCGACTTTAAAACATGTATCTTCGGTAAGAAGATGTTGTATTCAATCTTGTCTTTCAACGCACGGTCTCTATTTTATAAGTACAAAATCATGTATGGGGGTAGGTATTTTGCTTTCAAAGATATCGCCGAAGAATCAAGTCTGCAGAATTCCCAGACAACTGCTGCCGAAATACAAACTGTAACAGCTTGCCAACAAGCAGATAACGCAATTATCAAAGGATTTGTAAACAAAGAAAAACAATCTTGTTACTTTGTAACATCGTAACAGCTGCAGAATACCAGATAACAAGTTCATTGTAAGCAGATGTAGGCAGGTGGTAAGTGGTCTTATCTTTTAGAAGAAAGCTGTGCATTTATATGCAGCTTTTAATTAAAATGTAATCACTGCAAGTGCTAGGAAATATTGCAACTACTTTGTAACGTTAAGTTTCATAAGCAGCTGTTTGATTTTATAAGACAAACTTTTGTATAGAGTAATTACTTGAGAAATTTTATAAAATAACACTAATTCAAATGGCGGTAAATCAAGCTTGTTGAGGAATTTTAAGGCGTTTTAAAAATAAATGCAGAAAAAATTGTTTGCAGGGTTTTGAGCGCAACAACGTTTTATTACGGAAGAAATAATTATTTGTGAAAATAAAATCAATGATGTCTAAAAATATGTTTTGTGGTATATTTCAATTTTGTTCAATTTTATTCCAAATATTTTTTACGTCATTTAACACTAAATCTTTTGGTATGTTAGTAAATAGGGACACAACATCGAAATACATATATTTATAAAAGTAATAGGAGAAAAATTTAAAATGAATAAAGAACGATTCTTACAGTTCTGAATGAATTGACGATTTACCTGAATAATTCGATACATCCTGAACGAACTTTACATATACCATGTTTTGAAAACCACTTTATCGCTTACAGTATTACTGATATTACGCAGAAAGAAGCTATTTTATTGTACATTTAAGTGAAAATAGTTTACACTTTATGCTTACCAAAGCTTACCACAGGATATAAATTATAATAACTTAAGTAAATTATTAAATAAGCACTTTAAACCCCCCAACAATCATTTTTTGCTGCAAGGTACAAATTTTATAAATCGCAAATGAACACTTGTGAAACGCCTTCGGAATAGGGTACAAGAATGAGTTTAACATTTCAGTGCGAGTTTACAGCAGACGAATTAGGACGGGTCCTACGAAATCAGTTCGTTATAGGCATTGTGCAGAATCGCTTGTTTGTAGAAAAGTGACGTCTACCTTGGAGCATAAAACATATTCTATGCCCTGGAGGAAATATTGGATGTTGCGATGACTACGATGGCGACAAAGCAGTTATCTTCGAAATTAAGCAAAGACCAGCGTCGAATCAGTTGAAGGGAGAATATCGTAAGATGACCACGTTTAAAGGTAGAGAGTCGCTCTCAGGAAGCCATTGCGGTAAGAATATTCGTCAGGATGATGGTGGTGATAAATTTAAATGTTTATATAGCGGGCGTTGTAGTCGTAGTGCAAAGAATTGTTTTTACAGAACCTATAATGCAATAATTCTAAATAGCAGGAGCACCTGGCTTTTATGTGTAAAAATACATACGTCAAACAGTTGCAAATTACAAAATTTTCTTGAAATTGAAGGACACATTTTACTTTTAATTGAAAATAAGGATGACATTGCGCCTATATATTTAGAAGTTGTAATCTTTAATCACTCTATTCAATTTCATTTGGTTACAAGAGCAGGTTTATCAGCGATTTCCGACACCTTATGTAAGCAACTGTTCGGAAATTAGTGATGCCACGAGACGAGAACAAGACGAGAAATGCTTACTTCTCGTTCTCGTCTCGAAATTCGAGACGAGAACTTGGTTGAGCTCTCGTTCTCGAAAAATGTTTCTCGTCTCGTTCTCGATTTCGAGTCGAGATTTCTTGAATTCTCGACTTCTCGACTTCTAAAATGCTCTACAAGTTGCAACAATGTTTTTGAACCACCAATTGCTATGTGAGCAGTACATTCAGATAGTACCTATATGCGGTTTTAAATATTGAAACTGGAATAAATTAAATTGCTTATGTTGTGAGTGGCTAGTAACTGTAGCCCGAAAGTTCGGAAGCAACCAAGCGAAAATTACCTTAATATATTTGAATTTGAACAATATGGAAAATGAAAGTAATGGATAAAAAATAAATTGTGCAATCAGTTTATTATCTGTAAGTACTAAAAATTGATTGCATTAATCAACTGATAATATAAATTTAATACAGATTGCGTTTTATTTGATCACTATCTCAGGTATTTTCTTTAAATCGTTCTTGATATTACGAACTGAAAATTTTTCATCTGAAAGTAATAAATTAATAAGAATTCCCTTTAATTTTAACATTCTTCTTATAACAATGAATGCAAATTTAACGCATTCAAACCAAAAGATTGTATACGGTACTAAAAAAATCATGTAATATTATGGCTACGTGGCGGACAAGTGAGGATTTAAAATCTTTTACTATAGTTTTGCAAAATCTATTAAATTTCAAATCACTGTTTTCTGCAAGTATTTAGTACTGGTTAAAATTATAATTTATAATTAGGTATATACTTGGTTTATCTATCACATGCTACAATAAGTTGTCAGCTATAAATGCATCTAATTAACAAAATCGTCTTGGAAAAATGTCTTCTTTTATCTCAACCAAAAATAGTGCATTGAACGTCGCTCAATATACGCTAGCACATTTCAAAATCGTTAAATATTGCACGAATCTTTAAAATACCCAACAAATAAGTTTACGATTATACATCAACCGACGGCGATGCAACAAAATTTGGGATTACATTTTTACCTAAAGATAAATATTTCCTAAGAAACGTTCAGAAGATGCATTTAAACAAAATATTGTTTGAAAGTTTTGTTATCTTTTTAGGGTCCAAATATTCTATATTCCATACATCACTTCATACCTTTTAAAAAGAATAACCTTCCTTAACTTAAGAAACTAAGCAGCAACCTCTACATATTGTTTCTTTCAAGGATTATCGTGACTTTGTATAAACCGTACTCAGTATCTTTGACTTTTCTTATTTATGATTTATATTTATTTTGCAAAATCTGGAAACTGTTTAACAATGTACTTGTTTAAGAAACATTGTGACTTGTATACCTAAAATTGGATACCGAACCCTGTTTTGTGCTTTCTAGTTGAAGGGTACGAAAAGTATAAAAGCCCTTGGTTTTCTTATCTACCTTTTATAAGTTTCTATAATATTATTTTTCTGAAATCCATTGTTATAGCTACAACGTCCTGTCTAAGGAATTAAGATTATTTAAAAAAGGTTTGACATTTGAATGTATGTCTGAAGAATAACAATTTATCTTACAACAAATACCTGTCATCCTTGAAGTACAAACTATAAATATACCGAAAACTAAAAGCTCTCACTTTATTATTTTTGTGTTTTGCTGCATATAGAAACTCTCTGGCCCCTGAGTTTACTTATTTATTCATATTAACTTGAGCTTGTAACTTCTGTTAAACTAATAACCTCCATGTGTACATCGCTTATTTGTCTTAGGATCATAAAATCATAAATGTAAAATTAGCATAAATATTTAGTTCTCACAGATTACTCATATATTCTAATAAATATTCAACAACGGCCTTTAAACGGAGTAAAATTCATCATGTATAATTTGTTTGTTCTAATTAACACTGCTTTCTTCTTAAAAATAACTTTCAAAGTGATATATTTACGTTCATAAATCACAAAAACATTTTATAATTGCTAACTATAACAAACGATTGTATCATAATTTAAAATTGAAACCGCAAATAGTAAAATTTGTGTTTATACCATAGTTTACCACTAACTATTAAAACTAACACAATAATTAGGTACACAAAGTTTCAGGAGTCAGAATTGTAAAGTCGGTGTAAATAATTGAAGTGAATTCAGCAAAAAAAACTTCCTTTTTAATAAGCAAAAAAGTGTTTACAATCAAAAGTCAATTTGACATGCATAGAGAGAGAAGATTTTCTTTTTACTAACAAAATAAGAATGAAGGATGCTAAGCATATGTGATCTTTAGAGAACTAAGTATCTAAATTTAACATACTCCCCCCATTGGAAGGAGGAATCCTTTCAACACATGTGAAATATAATAAATAACAGTCTAGCAAACATTTATCAAAACGTATTTGCAGTATTTTCTTCTAATGGAAGAGGGCAAATTTTTGAAATTGCTCTAGTCGTTTCACCGTTTTGCGTTCGCAGCGACACTATGCGCACGATGTCATCTTTTCCACTTATAGTTTTAATTACACGTCCGAGTTTCCAGTTTGTAGGTGGTAAGTTGTTATCCTTGATTAGCACAAGGGCACCTTCTTCTATATTAGGTTTTTTCAATTTCCATTTGTTTCTCACTTGCAACTCAGATATATATTCCTTGGATCATCTGGTCCAAAAATTTTGAACTATTTGCTGAGTCCTTTGGAAAAGCGTTAGTCTGTTCTCATTGATATGAGTTACATCAAGATCAGGTACAGTTTAAATGGGACGGCCGATTAAAAAGTGACCTGGGGTAAGAGGAAGAAAATCGTTTGGGTGACAGGAGAGTGGACAGAGGGGTCTAGAATTAAGAATGCCTTCAATTTGAGTTAAGGCAGTTATAAAATGTTCAAATGATAAGGTAGCATTCCCAACCACTCTCTTTAAGTGTGATTTGGTAGACTTAATGCCAGCTTCCCAAAGACCGCCTATGCTAGGAGAATATGGTGGCAAAAAAATCCACTTAAAATTGTCTTTGTTGGCTAAATTTGTTAATTCCTCATCATTGTTTATGAGAAATTTGCCTAATTCGTCCAACATCGTTTTAGCTCCACAGTAGTTGAGACCATTGTCGGAGTATATTTTACATGGCATGCCTCTACGAGAGGCGAACCGCCGAAGACATAATATAAAGGCTTCACTAGTTAATTCGGTCACTGGTTCAAGATGAATAGCTTTCGTACAAAAACAAACAAATAAACACACATAACATTTAATGGATTTCCATCCCCGACCGGTTCTATCCTTGACTAGAAACAGACCACAATAGTCAGTTCCAGTTATTGCGAATGGAAATTGAGGTGTTACTCTATCGGTGGGTAGATTGCCTAATAAGTTGTTTATGTCTTTTGGGTGAGACCGAAAACACTTTATGCATTGGAAGACAGTCGTCTTAGATAGATTACGGCCGTTTAGAGGCCAAAATTGCTCTCTTACTGAAGCGAGAAGGTGTGAAGGACCAGCATGACATAATCTTTCATGCTCTGAACGAAATAATAGTTTGGCAAAATGATGTTTAGCGGATATTAAAATTGGGTGTTTTTAGCATTGGAGAAGTTGGAATTGGAGAGCCTACCCCGACCCTTAAAGTATTGTCTCTTGTGTCAAAAAGGATTTAATTTTGTTAACGCATTATTTTTTGTCAATGTCCCTTTGTTTGATAGCGCTTTAATTTCACTAGCAAACGATTCCATTTGTGAAAGTCGTGCTAACTGGATGAGTGAATCACGTTGTTCCTTGAAGGTTAAGGCATTGTGTATCCTGTCTTGCACAATGGATTTACAATTTTTTATGAATCGTAAGCAATAAGCTAATATGCGATTGAGCCTATTTAAGTTAGAATAATCCTTGAATGGAATAAAGGATTCAAATGAAATGCTTGACATGTATAAGGATACATGGGATTCCACATTTAAAGGTTCAGAGAAGGGATTTGAAAGCGTGGCGCCTTGAAATTCGCAATTAATTGATAAGTTCGAAAGGAAATCAGGACCGTTCCACCACATTGATAGGTCGGAAAGCTTATATGCAGAAACGCCTCGTGTAACTAAGTCGGCAGGATTTAAATTAGTATGAACATACCTTCATAAAGACGGATCACTCATTGCTTGAATCTGAGTAATTCGATTGGCTACAAAAATTTCTAGTAAATGAGGCTCAGAATTGATCCACGACAAGGTTATGGTCGAATCTATCCAATAGGTTATAGAGAAAATGTTGAGATCTAAAACGTCCTTTATTTTGTCTACCAACTGAGCCATCATAAGAGCACCGCACAGTTCTAGTTTCGGGATTGTCAATGTTTTTAGAGGAGCAACCCTCGTTTTGGAACACAAAAGCTGAACGTGCACTTTACTGCTTTCATCAATAGATCGTATATATATGCATGTGCCATACGCAGTTTTACTGCTGTCTGCGAAAGCATGTACTTCAACCTGTTTGTAAGACTTACAGATTGATTGTCTGGGAATGCGCAAATTACTTAACTGGGATAAGTTTTGACAAAACAATTTCCATTGGGATTGCAATTCTGAGGATAAGGGATCGTCCCAATGTGACTGGATTAACCATAACTGTTGCATGAAAATTCGGGCTGTTACAGTGCAGGGGTTAAGCAACCCTAGGGGATCAAAGATCATGGAAATGTAGGACAGTATGGTTTGTTTTGTGACTAACTTGCAAGTGTTTTCAAAATTTGTTATTTCAAAAAATAGAGTGTCAGAGAAGCTATTATACAACAAGCCTAAAGTTTTGGCGTTTTTGCTAGGACCAAAATCTAAAATATTGTTTGGAATGTCTGCCGATTGAATTGCTTCTAAAACTTCTGGATGATTTGAGTTCCACTTGCGGAGCGTGAAACCCCCGGAATGTAGAATTTTAGCTATATTATAGCAAATGTATTTTGCTTTGTTAAGGGTCTCACAGCTAGTGAGCAGATCATCGCAATACATATCCTTTCGTATAATCTTGGATATTTCAGGATAAGAATCCTCATTTAGCCTTGCTAGTTCAAATAAACAGCGTATAGCGAGAAAACTGGAAGCCCTTTCACCATAAGTTACAGTTGCAAGCTCATAAATATCTAATGGATGTGAAGGTTCCGATCGCCAAAAAATCCTTTGAAGAGGACGTTGTTCCTTTTCAATAAAAACAGAACGGTACATTTTAGCACAGTCACTTGTGAGTATGTACTCAAAACGTCTGAATCTCAGAAGAATGGAGAAGAGATCATCTTGAAGTATGGGACCATTAAGCTGAATATCATTGAACGAAATGCCGGTAGAAGTAGGACTACTTGAGTTGAAAACAACGCGTAGCTTGGTTGTGAGACTGTGTTCCTTGTAAACAGTATGGTGTGGAATGAAATATTGAAATGGTGCGTTATCTGGGTGGCATACCTTTGTCATATGACCAAGGGCTTCATACTCCTTCATAAAGTCTACATATAGAGATTTGAGCTCAGCGTTTGCTTGAAGTCTTCTTTCGAGAGACATAAATTGCCTTAAAGCGTTTTGTTTGGAACTTCCAAGAACGCTTGGACTAGTGTTTAATGGAATCGATACAATGAATTTACCTTGTTCATTGCGCTTGTGAGTTTTAAATAAGTGCGATTTGCATTGTCGTTCTTCTGAGGAAAGAGGTTTTGATGCGAGAATGTTTTCAATTTCCCAGAATTTTGATAACTGTCGTGATACGTCGAGCATGGTGAGATGGCAAGAGGTAGATATAGGTTGATTGTAGAGTGGAAATTCTCCAGTGACTATATATCCTAAGCGAGTATTCCACAAATGAGGATATTGAATGGTCAAGGGCTGATCTGGTGATAATACTTGCCAGACGATATTTACGCCCAAGAGCAGATCAATTCGGGTTTTGCAACGATAGTTCGGGTTAGCCAAATTTATATTTGTAGGTATTTGTAACCCATTTGCATTTGAGGATACGGCGGGAAATTCTCCTGATATGTTTTGTAGAAGCAAAAATGACAAAGAAGTAGCAAAATCATCATGAATGGATAACAATTTTGCGTACACTATTTCATAGACCTTGGTCTGCGATTGACCTATGCCAGAAATGGAAATATTGGCTCTCGCAGTGGGCAGCTTCAGCCTTGAGCATAAGGAGATGGTCATATATGATCTCATTGAAGCGGAATCGAGAAGGGCTATGCATTGGTGTCGCTTACCAGAGCGGTCTTCAACATATACCATAGCCGTTGGAAGCACTTGGATAAATTGATCTGGCTGAGCTAGATGGCTGGTGAGAGTTGACGTTGATGCTAGTGGATTTATGCTGTTTGTTTCTTTGTTAGAAACAGATGAGTTTGCATCAGGTTTGACGAATGTCGATTCAGAACTGTGTAGAAGCGTGGAATGTTTTTTATTGCATTTTCTACAATTTCCAGATCTGCAGTCCGAGACGAGGTGACCATGGCGTAAACAATTAATGCAGAGTTTCAATTCCTTGACTTTAGAATAGCGGGTGTTAGGCGTCATATCAAGAAAAACCTTGCAATACATTAATTTATGACTTACATTACAAATAGGGCAGTTTTGTTGGTCTCGAAGAGGTTTGGATGAAACGTGAACGTAAGATGGTTTGCTATATTGAGTATTGAATTGTTTAGGGCTGTTCGGATGCCTAAACTGGTTGTAATCAGGTGCCTTCAAAGCTTTATCAATTTTTCAAGTAAACGAGCTCTTTTTCAAGAAAGTCAATTAACGTGGAAGTTGGAGGTAGTTATCCAGCTTAGCAATCTCAATCTCCCATTCCCTTTTTGTGTTGTAATCTAATTTGTCCGTTATTAGATATTGTATAAAACTAGCAATTGAATCGATTGGTTCGCCTAAGGAGTCTAGGGCTCGCAAGTGGCCTTGTATAGAGTCTGTAAGTTGCCTAATTGACATGGCGGATTCTTTAGTAACTTTGGGGAACTCTACAGTGCATTTTATATGAGAATGGATGAGAAATCTTGTATTTTTGTAGCGTTTTTCTAACAGAGCTAGTGCTACACAATAATTCGAAGGGACTATGTCCAGCGATTCTATTACCTTGGTTGGTTCCGGCCCTAAAACTGATTTTAAGTACAGGAAATGCGTAACATCGTCAAATGCGTCATTATTATGTACGAGTGACTTGAAACCTTCAAAAAAGCTTAGAAATGTTTTTGGGTCACCATTAAAGATCTTCATTTGCAAGGTTGGTAGTTTTACTAAACTTGATCGTGCTTCAAAATTAGGTTGTGGTGTTTGTAGCGGTGTTGCTTGTTGAAACTGACGAGTTATACTGTTAGAGTCGCCTTGTGAGGTACCTTGAGCAATTTCAATTAAAGGCTGTGTATTTGTGTGATCAATATCAATATGAGATGACAATTTAGGCATAGAGATGGATGTTTGGTTTGAAATAGATTGTGTTGCTTGAACCAGGGACCGACTTTTTATTAGTAAAGACCTCGCTACCGCTAACGTTTGAAAATAATTGTTTTCAAACTCGCTGTAATTGTCGCAATGTGCTTGTAGATTTACTTCAGTGTCGAGCTCTATTATCTCTGAATGAATAGAGTCATACTTTGTTAACAATTCCTCAAGGACTGCTAGAGGTATTTCTAATTGCAAAATATCAGTTTCATTAAGCGTGATTTTACTAACGTTAGACGGGCTTTGGGTAGCAATGGCAATTAGTGGTTGCAGAAAGTTTTTAAAGGAGGTTAACTTACCCTTTAAACTTGAACGTTTGCGTATTAAACTCGCAAGGATATCATGAGACATTTTAAGTACGAGTTTGTTGCAAAAGATTAATCTGAAAGTGATATTATTAAAGGTACTGTCAAATACTCAAAAGGTCTTTAAAGAAAGTGTGCAGTTTTAAACTGTTGGCAGCTAATTTTGGAAGCAGAATTAAATAAAACTATTAAACCTGATTTTGATGTTTTTCAATTGAGCAACAGACTAGTTGTATTGATTACTCAATCTGTCTGGCCTGTGTCTTGTCCGCTTGATTTCATTCCTTGCTATGTTATAGTAAGATTGTGATCAGTGGTCTTCAGTAGTGCCTTTATTGACTTTCTTGCGTTGTAATCTTGGTTTGTTTGGCAGGTTTAGACCGCGTGTTCATAAAGGTCTCTGTTGTGGAGCATTCTTCTTGGAGTATTTGTAAATTATTCGATTGCTCTTCTTGTTGAGTTGAACATTGTATTTCCAAGGTGGTTGTATTTTTATCGGGCTTGATTAGGACCAAATGTAAATAATTGAAGTGAATTCAGCAAAAAAAACTTCCTTTTTAATAAGCAAAAAAGTGTTTTACAATCAAAAGTCTATTTGACATGCATAGAGAGAGAAGATTTTCTTTTACTAACAAAATAAGAATGAAGGATGATGGATGATGGATGAAGGATGATATGTGATCTTTAGAGAACTAAGTATTTAAATTTAACAGTCGGTTATTAATTTTGTTTCTTGTGAGATTTGCCAGATTTGAACAAATGAACTTCAGTTGAAGACAATTATAGTAACATAATATCATTGACGATGCTTTTCAAATGCTACTAGGCAGTTGAAGAAGCAAACTTTTCTTTTAATATCGACTAAAATAAATGTAGCTGTTTCAATTTTTTAAATTGTCACCTTGAAAACATCTTATTTTGTTAGGAACTTTATTTAATACAAGAATTCCGAAGTTCTTACTGACACAGCCTTTACCTTACTTACTGAAATTTGTTTTTGTGTACTGGATATTTCGAGAACTCGAGAATGGTCGAAAATTCTCGACTCGAGATCGCGTTTCTCGTACTCGTCTCGAAATAGATTTTCGTTTCTCGTCTCGATCTCGTCTCGAATTTCGAGGTGAGATCGAGACGAGAACGAGAATCCTCGATCTCGAACGCCATCACCATCGGAAATCCAAAATTGTGCACTACCCACTGCTCGTAAAGTTTTATCTAGTTATATTGGCGGTACAGTTACACCCTAGGATTGTGTTTGTTTAATATAACTTACAAAACGGCAACTAAACAATTAGTGGTTTACATTATAGGAAACGACAATACGCTCATTCTAGATAGAAATTTTTTTCAAAATTTTTGAATTAAAATTTTTGGAAAATCTCAGCAATGAGTGTCGTGATAGATTGCGTAGGTGAAAAACAATTGTTTTTATATTTTAACAAATTGTTCTCCTCCGGACTAGGTTCATTTAATAGATGTAGTGTAGGTTTAAATGTAAGATACCTTGCCTTTGCCCTATTCCTTACACGAGAAGGTAGATGCAAAATTATATTGATTATTAGATTTAAACATTATCGAATCAGTCAATTTTAGTTAATGGAGGACAATTATTGTGCCGGTACTAAAAAAGAACGGCGCAGTAAGAATGAGTGGATATTATAAAATAACGATCAACTCTTGTTCAAAGGTTGACAGATATCCCTTACTAAAAATAGGGCTTTTGAAAATTTATTTTGTTTTCCAAATTAGACCTCTGTACTGCATACCTACAAATCAATTTAGATAAAGTTTCTAAAGATATAGTGGTTATTTCAACACACTGAAGAGTGTTTCGATATTATAAAATAACGATCAACCCTTGTACAAAGGTTGACAAATATCCCCTACTAAAAATAAGGTTTTGGAAATTTAAGGTCCGGATTCTGAAAATTGTATGTGCAACGAATTTTCTAAAACTCATAATTCTCATTCCATCGTCGCTTTAGTCTAAAACACTGGTTAACAAACATAATGGTCGCGCTCTCTTAAAATTTCTCTCATTCCACTCTACGATCAGCCAATCAAAAACATTTTTCCCATCCGTAGATCTAGCATTCAACTATCTTACCCTCCTCTAACACATATTCGTTGTCTCTTTTACAATCCCACTCTAGCAACATAAAATCGATATTGTGGTTGACCTCTAAATTTTTTCGCGTAAATAAATTATTCCTATTTTCTATATAGACGGTCCTTACAAAATTATTCTCTTGACTTATCTATCCCTCTTAACCTATAATTTACGATAAGTTAATAAATACCTAACGTATTACAGTTAATAAGATGAAATAATAACTTAGTGTTTTATGCAAAGCCCAAATGATCATTTCAAATCGAGCTAGTATTTGAAAGATCAAAAATATAAGGACTTGGACATGACTTGAACCTGTATTACGGTCCGAGAAAGACTAAGATATAGGATCGAGTCTTGCCCAAGATCTTACATTTTCATTATTTCAATTACTAGCTGGATTTAAAATAATCATTTGGGCTTTGTATAAAGAGAACACTCTGTACTGTAAATATTTCAAAATTTAAAATAATACGTTTTTGAAAACCTCATCAAATTTGCTATCAGAAAAGTACCCGATGCTATTAAAACGGGTTAAATTCATTTCATAACAAGATTGAAGGTATTAAAAGAGTCGATAATAACGCAATAGTGTCTTCAACGCGAAACGGGTATATTAAATAGACAAGCGTATTTCATTAGTTACGTGATTTTTCGAGAAAAAGTCTAGGTGGTTTATAGTAGCAGATAATACACTGGAACGTTCATTCAACAATTAGCCATACTAATAAATCAAGTGATAACGGTTGTAAAAATAATTACGGTATTCCGTACAGACACAAAAGAAAGTAATAAAGTAAGTAAGAAAATCGCTCACACCGAATATAGCAACAAAACAGAAAGGTAGAATAGAAATCCAAAAGAATTGGATGTCTTGCTAGCTCAAAACGTCGTAGAGTGGGGTGTGTCACAAAGAAAGAAAAATTGGAAATCTCAGTAAGGAATTTATTTACAACAGTTAGTTAACATAGTATAAAAGGAATATTTTCAAACTGTTAAGGCAAACATTTAAGTAATCGCCGTGTTATAATCGTGATGTAAACAAAAGCAGTACTCGCACATAACACAACATAAAACTATACATTTAAGCAAACATCGATATAGAATCTTAAAACCTAAATCACTTATACAATTATACTTACATAATGTTTCCAACTCTAAATATATACAAGAAGAAATATAGACATAATATATATGGTAATTTTACCTGCTTTGTGAAGTGCACTTCTTAAAAAAAATAACTTAATCTTAACTAAGATGAACCAAGTGGTAATTTACTTAAACCTATAATTTAGTAAACAAGTTGTTGACGTTAGCATTAATTTATAAAAATTAAACAATAAAAAGTGCTCCAATGGGAACTTCGGTTTATTTTAATTGTGACTTGTAATAATTACATAATCACTTGTACACTGTGGAAGTGAATTTGGAACGTGCAGTCTGTAATTTATGGCGCAACTACAAGTAACAAAAACTACAGCCAGCCAAAAAGGTGTCTATCTTTCACAGCAGCATCAAAAAGAAAAAGAAAACATAATAAATATACCTTAAAACAAGCTGTCATCATTTAGAAGTGCGCATTACAGTCGCCGCCGGACTGGATACTAGATGAAACAATTCAACTAGACTATAACACTATACAAAATATAGCATCTTAATTCCACGACTTACAGCGTTTCCTTTCGGTAAAGGGCGTTGTATAGAATGTTTCTTTTCAAAGTTCAGCCTATATCTGTACGGATTGACAACAATCTGTTTGCGTTTCAAAAATTCTCAGCGATAACATGTAAAGTATTCTGCAAACCAAACCTGTAAAAGTAGATTTTCTAGACAGCAGCAGTTGCAAAAGGTTCCGAGAATACGGCTGTAAACAATAGCCAATTAATTAAAGTGAAGGGTCTCCATACACTATAATGACTTCCACCGAATTTGGTCGTCCGCATGAGAAAACGACATCGTGTAAATGGTCAAGTAGGTTTGCAAACTTTCCTACAGCATTATGAAGCGAAATGTATAACAAGTTGCCTAACTGTTACAGATATGACAGCGACTTGTTACATCGACCTACAGTAGCGAGAATGTATTGATATGGGGACGGTTTAATTGCCTATAAACTTGAGCGAGCTGAACAGGTGCAAGATACCGCGTTGATTATTGCATAGCAAGAGGATAAATAATCAACCCATTAAACGTACTTAACGATGCGAGAACTTTTAATATTTCCAAGAAAGCCATAAAGTATTTGTTGCATGTGTTAGAAAGTATTTCAATAAATTGATGAAACGGATTTTCTAGACTTATAAAACCTAGTAAAATCAGTTGAACGACAAGCAACTGCTTGCTTAATTCAACGAATGTATTAAGCGATTAACGAAGCAAAATATTATAAAATAAATTCCACGTATTAATCGTCGTATTAAACACTTAAGGAAATTCTTTTCGATCGTTTTAGATAAGTATTCATTTCAATTAAACTTGTTAAATGACAGTTCGTGTGATTTGAAATAGCACATAAAAAGTAAAGTCGTTTAGGTTAGAATCTTTAAGAAGCGCTAATTAAAAATAAGTAAAACAAGGAAATAAGAAATTAAAATCTATATGAAGGATGCAGAAATAGATCTAATGCAGGAATTTAATGTAACAAAATAAACAAATGGCATCTGTTAATCTTCATAACAGCAGATAATACATTGAAACGCTTATTCAACAAATAGCCAAAAATAATAAATCAAGTGATAAATCACGACAGTAATCGTAAAATGAGCGAGTAACAACCATTAGTCTTCAAAATAACAAATAAGTTTATTCAATTAAGTGATTTCTTACAAAAAAGCCCTAAACGGCGACCTTCATATGAGCGAAGATTTATTTGAATACAATCAGTTTCATATCACACTCAATTCGTAATTTGATTACGATTTAATTTGATTTAGTTCAGACTTTGAGTAATAACAGTACTAGTATAAGTGCTTGAGTCAAACGTTCAATTTGATTTTAACGCAATGATTCAACTTACGGTTTTTATATTAAAGATTTCTATTTACGTTAAGGACTACAACAGCAATTTTATTAAATCCGTTTTAAAACAGAACCAGATTTTGCTCCAATGTTAAATAATAATAAATAATCTACAGCAAGTAGAAAATAAAAACCTTTTGCTTAAAGTAAATAAAAGTGATGTTTCCATACATAAAACTACTATCAAATGCACTTGCGAAACTGAATTCAAGCATTCCTTATCTTTTGAATACATTTAGAATAACTTTACATATTTAAGAAAAATGCAAGTCTACATTCTGGAGTGCAAAACTGATTAATTTAATTTGCATATACAAGCCCCTCTATATTAAATTTGTAGCGCGTGTGCCAATTGCCCATAAACTTTACTACCGCCTTGATTATACTAGACAAAAGAATGTTATTTAGAAAAATTGCTGCATGTCTTAGGTAGAACTCGCAACAAAATTTCGTATGCAAATAACGTCACGATCATTTTTTATACAGAATGTCTTCGTGTCATTTCATAAATGAATTCAGTTTAATTTGAATTTCAACGAATTATCATTCATAGGTTTATAACTAAATTTAATGGGATTTATTTCTGTTTTCTTTATACTTGGTTCTGATATAAACCATAGTTTAGTCCGCGTTTTCTTATGCACTTAATCTCATCTGTCAATCAGTGATTCTTCAGTGAGTCTTTTATTATTATTGTAACCAGGCGTCACTTAGTCTACTTTTGTTGACTAGAATAGTACAGCTAAACGTAAGCGAGTTATCTGCATAGAAAAGATAATTTATAGCGATCCTGTGGCACCTTCAGATAGACTTGATTTGTAGTTTAGAGGAGGTTGCATTTATGAACTTTATCAATCTTACAATAGGAATTTCCAGATGTTATTTGAATAATTCTAGTATGTCTAGAATAGTCTAAAATTATTGATTATGTATAGTTGTGTTTTGAGACGCAAGTTGCTGTCTCGTATTTGTAAGTAATGTTTCTTTCGGATTCTTTAACGTTACTACATTTTGTTACGCCTCTTGGCTGCACAAAGTTTTCGTTTTAATATTAGGAATAGGAGATCTTATAATATAAAAAGGGAAATCTCTTTTCCCATAATTAATTAGGTTACTGCTTATAAAGTTTGTGGTTTCCAGTTCACGCAAACTGAGGTCAACAATCAATAATTTATCAACGTATTCGTTTAAGCACGCAATTTTCCGGGTCAAAGAACTTCAAATTATTGTGTTTAGCCAATGAGAAACGTTTTTATGGTGGGAACAATAACAAGTTCATGAGAAAGACGCGTTTTAAACAAGGACTTGTTTGTCAATTACCGTGCAATATTGTTGTATTAAACGCACACGCACGTTAATTGCAGGAAGTCTACCATTGCAATCCCTCATACTTGTCCAATTACGTTAGTAATGTCTTCTGTTTCGTAGAAGTGCAGTTTCAACGCACCTCGCTGTAAGAATCTAAATCAAACATAAGAAACTGACTTTCACAAAATCCTGATCTCTCTGAAAACGTATGCAGTGACCTTTGGCTAAAAGCGACGAGCGGAGAAAGCGTTGGTTACGGTTATTGAACAAGATAACCCTTTTAACTGCTTTCTTGTACCGTTTGACGGCGATAAATTGCGGCCATACTTGAGACGCAATAAATTACGCTTAGGGTTAACGCAATAATTGACAACAGCCGATAGCTTAATAACATTCTTTGGCGGTGTTTTCTAGTTCGCATACGTTTCCAAAGGTGTAGTAGTGTCTGGCACATACTTGGATTGAACACCTCCTACTCCCCCCTTGTATCTAATTAAACTCCGCGGAGGTAGATGTCCGCGGTGGTTCGAAGTCCCCGAAAGGTCCCCTTAAAACGGATAAATTTTCATCTACTGCTAACCTTTCAGGAGAGGATGCTAGACTCGTTTCCCTTTTACATAAAAAGAATATTCCAATATGCCAGTGCTCCATAATACACTACCTTCCAAATGACAAAAAGTCGATAATACCAAATTTGAGATGCATTTCATTAGCTTTGTCGCAGATTGCGATGGATGCTGCTCAAATTAAACGATAGTGTACAGTACCACAAAATCTCAATTGGAAATATAAACTCACATCCCAAAAATGGTCAAAATCTTTTGATGCGCCTTTCAAGATGTTTTAAAATATTATTTTTTCACGAATTTTAAAGAAAATGAAGCAATATGTATGTGGATACTTATCGGACTATTTAGATCCAACGTTGATCTTCGAAATATGCTATTAATATTCGTTTCAAGTCGTCCCATTCTACGCGGTCATCGCGGATCGCAATCAGTGTTATGGCTTTGCCGGTTAATTTGCTGATTAATAGGCGTAACAGCAAAACGTTGCGTTCAACGTCGCCTTGTTTATAAAAAGATTTTAAATATATCTCGAAAGCAGTAATGAAAATCCCTAATAGTGCTTCGTTTCCGTCGTATAAGAAAAATGACTCTAGATAAAGTTTCATGTTGCCAGAGTTTATTGCTTTACTTCAGTCGAGTTTGTATTGAGTTATTTAAGAATCACTTATCTTTACGTATGTTGTGTGTAATTGTAATATCCTTGGTTAAAATTACATCGGTTTCAAACTTCGGTTGAATATTTATTTCATTAAATTGTTGCAGTACATAAAATGTTTGTAATTACATACCTACGTTAATTTGTTGCAATGATTAATTATACATAAAGTGCGTTTAATTATAAATCTTTATAATATCATCAAATTTCAGATTTTCTGAATCAATTCTTTCAGTAATAATCGCTGTAATACAATGGTACAAATAATTGTTTTATAAATATACACCTTTGTTAAAATAAGTTTCAGAATTGCTGAGCGAATTCTTTCAGAAATAATAGTAATAAATTGCAATAATTAAATTGTACATGTAAATGCGTCTATAAAATTTCTTTTTTGGAATCGTCGGTGCCCTTCTGGAATCCTACAATTGAACTGCACCAGATAGGTTTTGGGCCTCTTGGAGCTTTTTTTTAAAAAGACTTTCTTCAAAAAAAACTCTTCCATCAAATTTATTTATACAGAAATTACAAATGGTTTAAAAAAATTGGTACGTTATGTTCATTAATGTTTTAAATCAAAATTATTCAAAGTTATTATTCATTAATTAATTTAATTAATTTGTTAATTAAATTTAGGTTAAATATTTATAATAATGTAGGGCTCTAAGTTGCACCCGGAAAATCTGAGTGGCACCCGAGAAATCTAAGTTGGGAAATCTAAGTTGCACCCGAGAAATCGAAGTTGGAAAATCTGAGTAGCATCCAAGGAAATCTGAGTAACGCCCTAGAAATCCAAGTGAAGGACGAGGTAAATTTTGGAAACAAAGATTAACAATACTGAATAAAATTATTGGTTGAAACGCACAAAGCAGAGCATTGTTTTAACGAAGCAACTCGATTGAGGACAATAAAGGAGTGTTGGTCCACAACACGTAGCAGCAGACCAAAGGGGAAAAGGACACCCCAGGAAAACCACAGGTCAGGGCTAACTAGTATAAGGAATCATTTCAAATTTTAGTTTAAACACTGACTATATTATTCTATTTTTGTATTTTTGTAATACATAGAAATTGACGTAAAAAGGGAGAAAGGTCTTGAACGTTCTAGATTTTTCAGTAAAAACGTCGTTTTTGATGACTAAATTAAAGAAAGGGAGATACAATTTTTGGGATAAATAATCTAAATAATATTAATTGATTTAAGGGTTTATTTGTCAGATTACAAAGCTGTGAAGTGTAGAGATTATTTCTTTTCATTATACAAATAATGATAGACTTCGTTTTATCATTCTAAGAAGGTAAGATTTAAAGGAAAAGGGGTAAATTATTTGATCATCGTAACGTTGTGCACTCTGTGTGAATTAAACTGAGCTAGCCGTGGCATAATTAAAATTAGAATATAAAAAAAAAACAGAGCGGTGGCGGACAGCAGGAAACGGGACGTTTATTACATCGGCGTGCGGCATTATCATATAATATATATATATATATATATATATATATATATATATAATTTGATATGTAACTCGTACCATGTACCAAGTTCACTTCACTGTTGGGTTGACCTTTCTTGCAGCTTTTCTTAATTAGCGACCACCTTGGTACCGATGAATACAATGCAAGGACTGTTACTACCGCGGTACTTGTAAGGACGCGAATATGTTGAATAATAAAAAAGAAACAAAGGCTACACGAAACCTAGATCAGAGATGTATGGGACACACACCCGACCAAAGAAACACAACAGCCGCAGAAATAGTTGAAAACCAAAATACAGATGTTTTGTGGGACATGTCGACCGCAATGACTCTAGGACCTATACAAAGACTGCGAATAAAATGGCCAAAGAAAATCAACCGACGTCTCATTCTCTGTTATTACTAAACAACTCACTGCGAAACAAGCTTTACAAATTATAGATCTCTACTAAACTAAGCATTCACAAACAAATATCTATAACTACAATTCATCACAAAACAAAGACTCTCAGACTAAGTACGAGTAATAACCAGAAACAACAGAATACCAAAATCAGAACTTGATCACATAAAAACAAGTAAATGTACAACTAAAACTACAAAGCAACAACCAAACAGAAACATACACCAAAAAGCAAACGGATATAGGAAACGAAACACAAGAAGTCACACAAACATATAATAACCATATAAAAAAACAAATAAACACCCAAATACCATACGAAATAACACAAGATATAAAGACAGTAATCACAGAAATAGACGAAAAATTTGAAATAATACACATAGAATTCAAAGACACAAACAATGAGATCAAAGCGTTCGTACACAAAATGCCAGATAATACAAAGAAAAATACAATAATTGCACAATCAACACAATCATAGGAAACATATTACAAAACGACACAACTATGGATGGAACACCACTAATCTACACGAGACACTCACAACAAAACCCCACACAAAACCAAAACAATCAACAGACGACAAACAAAAAAAATACACAATACCACCATTGCAACACGAAATACAAACAAAACTAAAATTGAGAAAAAACATAAGACAACTAACACAATACATAGGAGAAAAAATCACAGAAAGGAATGAAAAGTATTGGAAAAATAACGAAAGAAAACGTAATATAATAACTAGACGAAAAGAAACTAAAACTACAATCTCTAGCCACAGGACCAGAAAATACCAAAAAAGTAACTCCCACTAAAATTCATTGCCGTCTAAAAGATACTGTTGATATATCTACTGTAAATCGAGGGGTATTAAGATTTCGTAGTTGCGAGCCTGGAAAAGTCATAATTGTTGACGAAACATACAGCGGACCTCCGATCACTACTACAGACGATGAAAATCGGCAACTCATCGACGATTCCATTTAAAATGACCAGCCAAATGCGTATCGCGAACCATATAGGAATATCCAAAAAACGTGTCGGCTTCATTATTGAACAATTGGGATACCGTAAAATCCGTGCACATTGGGCACCACGCCGTCTCACAGACGAGAACAAACAACGTCGATTGGAATGCTACGAGCAACTTTTGCAGCGGTACCATGACGAAGAATACGACTTTCTATTGAATATTGTAACGGGGAAGAAGTCACGAGTCCATCATTACGATGCGGAAGAGAAAAGCCAAAGTCCTGATTATCGACATCCGGAATCTCTTCAAACGAAAAGCTTCAAAACACAACCACCCGCCAAAAACTTCTTTTGACTGTGTTTTGGGATGCTCCCGAGTTTATGCGACCGATAATCTGAAACAAGGGGCAAAGGGAAATTCTTCTAAGTACATAAAGACTCTAAAGCATCTACGACGGCGAGTTTGACAGGTTCGAGGCAGCCTGGGGCCAATATTCTTGCAACTTGACAACACTCGTCCACACACTTCGCACAGAAGCGAAAAGGGACTTCAAAACCTGAAGCTTTGACCAATTTCACACCCTGCTTACTCCCCGATCTGACGTTTTTCGATTTTTATTTTTTCCTCTGCTCAAGAGAGACCTCAAGGGTAATCATTACACTTCGGATGATGAGATGAAAGTAATCGCGTCCTGAATTCTAGAGAAATCTGTAGAATTCGTCAGCAACGGGCTGAAACAACTTGTTACACGTTAGAAGAAATGTGGTAGACTCAACGGTGACTATACCGAGAAATTATTATAGGATTTTGAACCTTAAGCATTGTACTTTGATTTAATTTTTGCCCGATGCTGCTATTTGTTTGCATTTGGGTTCTATAAGCATGTGTGCATCACTTTTCAGCGGACCCTCGTATATATGGATGAACTCAAACTAATAGCATGAACAAACTCACAACTCATTCGACACTTAAAAAAACAAAAACATACAGCAACGACATAAACATGAAGTTTGGAACAGACAGATGTAAGAAAAACAGTACAATAAAAGGTAAACTAATAAAACAAGAAAACTACACGTTAAACAACAACAACGAGCATACACCAGCAATGAACACGACAGACACATACATATTTAAGATACAAACAAAAACTAGGAATACAACACCCATAAATGAAAGAATAACTGAAGCAGAAATACCAACAAAAACCACTAAAATACTCAAAGTTGAACTCACAGCAACAAACAAATCAATAGCAATAAACACATATATAATACCCAATCTAACCTACTTTTTCGGCTTAGAGTGATGAAACAATACTGACCTAGAAGCACTCAACACACTCACACGATCACAATGTCATAAATGCAGAACACACCACATGCACTCAGCTATTGAACGATTCACGCTCAATAGAAAAAAAAGGCGGAGGAAGGGGATTTATCAAATAAGAAATATGCGCATCAAACAAATAGATAATCTAAGAAACTACTGTAAACTTATTTTTGTTGTTGTCCCACGCCTTAGGCGATAGTGCAATCAATCTAGCTACACGTTCTGGGCGTAAGTGTAACTTTCTAAAAAGATGTTTATTTTTTCTTACAAAAGTCGTGCAGAAGATGTTGTTTTATCCGTATTACCACAACTGACTTTTGAAGACTTCCACACTAGCTCTGAACTCTATCTTCAGCGGTTTAGAGAGACTACCAGGGGGGGTCGTTAAATAAATACGGATGGATAGGACGCCACTGTACTTAAATAGTGTGTAAAAGCAAAAAATATCGCTAAGAAAAATACAGGAACCTCAACGAGTATATTCTGTTATAAGAATACAAGATTTTGTATTTTTAGATGGTACTACGTTTATCCTGAAATAAAATAAAGTAAATAAAATAATATTAGAGGCAGCAATTTGCGCCTCAAAATAAAAAATAAGAAAATCAACAAATCAGATAGGTTTTGTGCATCTATGATATTTTTCTTTTGCGTAATAGTATATGGACACTCTACTTATTAAATTTATGTACTTCTGGTGTATATATAATTCATAGAATCTAGTAATAAGTATTGACAAAATAATTACTATGCTTAAGTGTTTCTTTGAATGTAATTAACCTTGTTTAAGTTTATAAAAAATATTTCTGATTTATTCTGACAGATAATGAATTTTCTGAATGTTCAACTAATTTTATGTACTTATTTTGTTAATCTTTGTCAATTTAAATAAAAAAGCCTCTAATGCAAATAGGCACTATAAATATTATTAACATAATTATGAGCTTTTTTGTCATCTTTTCAGTACTGACTAAATGACTCACATGTATTCAAAATTAGTTTTATAATAAGATCTTTTAAATTAGCAAACCTAATCTTTGTTAAAAAGTTGCCATGTATAATCAAGTATATGACTATATTATTTATCATGTAAATTCATAAGTATTTTGTTAGATAAACAATTTTATAAAGCATAATTTTGATCCAAAACCACATTTAAAAATTTAGTAATTAAATATTATCACAAAGGTGTTAGTTTCCATGGGTTCAAACTACTAAGGTTACGGTTTAAACATGACGTGAACGTCGAACAGATGACTGTCACAAAAAGGGTATCATTACCGACCTTGAATTCAAGGCATGGCTGCTTACAGACCAGTTAACAAACAAGCTCGACCCACATGTGGACTTCTAACATTGAACAAACATATGAAAAAGCAGTTGTCTACATTGTTATAACGACGCTTCGTAAACTAGAACCATATTGTAAGTTTCCAACGCGTAATCGTTTTATACGCAATTGAATTAATTTCTTCTTAAAACCATTAATCAGCTCACAAGTGTTGCTTTCAAAATAAAACAAAATTTCCATGTTGAAACATGAGAACGTATATATCTTATACGCAGCAAAAATTTAACAGTCTCGCACGACCATTACAGCTTCATTTCTTAAGTGTTGTTTTATTTTTCTAGTTCATTAGTTCTTTCGTGTTGCGCTAAAAAAACCAAATAACATTAGTTTGAATTATTTAGAAATAGAAAATACAAACCATGATGAGTTTCTAAGCATTTAGATCGATGGATTGTTCGAAACTAAATTGCGACTTGCAAGTCAGCCTTGGATGTGAATTTATCCATATTGACGTTAGAATGATCAAAAGCCGACTGATTCGACTCGTCGACAAAAACTTCAGCAAGCAGGTTGCGCGAAAGCACGTTATTGGATATCACCTTGAAGATACTTTGTGGAAATTCTGGACAGCTTGTTTGAGTTTTAGCATGGCTTTACAATACAAACTGGACATTTGTAACTATGCGATTTGTTTACTACATAATTAGAATACAGAAGAACAATAATTGGGGTGTGTCGAAATTATGATACCTTGTTTTAATTTTGTGTTAATTGTAGAAGTACGATTTATATTGAATTATAAAAGTAAATTTAAAAATTTTGTAACACAACACATAATTTTTATGCGTTATTTTAGAAGAGGAAAAACAAACTGTTACACTACTTTATAAAAATAGCCGAAACAAGTAACATCCATTAGGCAATCATACATGCAAACACATCACCTACACCACTACAACTTAAAAACAGTACTTTCAACCATAGAAGAAATCACAACATACCTTACACAACCACATATCGACCAAAAAGCATAAAATACATGGCTCAAGTAAGGCAACATATTCGGTGCAGCAGAGGGATTTATGATGGCGGTACAAGATCAGACAATCTACACACACTATTACAGTAAACAATTCATCAAAGGTTCCGGCACAACAATAGACAAATGTAGACTACGTAAACAAGAAACAGAAGCAGTAGAACACATACGTCACAAGCACATGCCATATACTAGTAAACAAGAATACATAAAAAAACATGACAACGCCGCAAAACTAATACACCAACAACTAGCCCTACAACATATCTTACAAGAGAAGGTACGTCAATATACAAGTACACACTGCAAAATATACTTGAAAGCACAGTATAATCAACAAAGAGATCTTATGGTGTACTCAAGTGAACTTGAGCTTATGGTCTTCTTAAGATGATGGAATCTCAACTATCTTCCGACTATGCTAGGGGTCTATTCCTCGGGTAGAGCTTATGAAGAGTGGTCGTGGGTTTTTCGACAAAAACATTATTCACTTACTGACTCTAATAATACTAAAATAGGGGTGCAAGAGGGGCGCCACCAAGTCCTTAAATTTTCTATACACGGGTTTGTCCTAAGGGGGACTTGGAAGTCCATAGAGATAAATATTGTATTTACTTCTAAAGCAGGAGCTGTAAAGAAAATATAATTAATATAGCAAAGAAGAACACAAGAGGGGTACCCTTGTTACCTTATACTATAAAGAAAAAGAATAGCTACTAGTATCAATTATTTGAACACTATTATAAATAAAGTTTAGGCATTAAAATTCTTGCAAGTGCTATTAGTGTTCCTTAATCAAATGAGGGCTAAAAGCAATAATTTTGTAAAAGGTATTTATGCTTTATTACCTCTTGATTTAATTACCCTATTCTTAAACTCACTTGTTCAAAATATAACAATTACTCAAATGAATTAAATGGTTGCCTTCTAAGTAAAAAATTTTTATGTACAAAATATACAAGTCAAAGATAGTTTAATTTCTTCAACACAATTATTGAATGAGAAAATTATGACTGTCTCTACTAAGAATTAAAAATACCAATAATGTATCAAACATTTTCACAAGGTTTTCCAAATTAATTACCCAAAATTCCAGATCTGTTACCTTGGTTTACAAGTGTGCATAAAAATTTCAAAGTCTAATAATTTTAGTTTTCATAATTACTTAAGGTATGATTGAATTTAAATGAAATATTTTGTTAGGATTAAATTAAGGTATTCATATTCATTGGTAATAATATCATGCATAACACTTAATTCAAACTGTGAAAAATTCTAAACAGAGATAAAAAAAGCTTACCTTGCAAAGTGTTGTTCTAAGCTACATTGAAACAATTACATTGTTGGGACCAGATGTGCTGTATGCGATCCTTTGACAAACAACTGACGTCAACGTACTGTTCACATTTTATTGCGTAATATACTGGAACTTTACTGGAACCATTTACACAAACTTGAAGTGCATCTCATCTTTGCAAATCAAAACCAAACCAAACCATAAAACAGGTTATCCAAAATACATTATTTTCAATATCTTCAACTTGTTTTAAAAACAGTTAACTTAATGGTGATTCGGAAAATTAAATATGGTATTTGAACTTGTAAGCTCGCAGTCCTATCTTTACTGAATGTCCAGAATAAACATTATTACAACTACGTTACGGATAATAAACTTGATAATTACAAAGAGCAAACTTTAAGAAAATTATTATTGGAAATTCTATAAGACCATAACTAGAATATCCTCCAAGCACGTTTTATAAATTTAGGGAAATCAAAATTAACAAATTTGGACAATTCATTATTAAAAATCAATAGAGCGTTTGAATGCTATCTTACAAAAAAAATTATAGAGCTTTTGAATGCTATCTTACAAAAAATTATCATAGAACGTTTGAGCGCTATAACAAAATTATTTAGTTTTATTTGACAATAAATTAATCTGCTTACCATTGTTAAAATACAATGTAAATCAAGTGCATTTTGCACCTGGCTAAGCGGCAACGCCTATTGCTACACGAAGGTTACTGGCGAGGACCCAGTTCAACTGCATCGTGCTTCTTTATCACATGGTCGGGCCAGACTGAATCGTCTGCTCAATGCGCCCAAGTAACATCAAAATCTCCTGACGATGATTCTATTCAAACGACCAATGTTTACTAATAGTAACTAACCCAGTATTATTGAATAGTTTTCGGCTCGTGAATAGGCTACTCTGCCTAGATCTAAATATTTATTTATATCGTCTGATTTTATTGTTTATTTAAATAGACAATGCAGCGTACTTAATGAATAATTTTAAAGGATTTGCAGTCATCAAAAAAAATTGTTATATCAGAACATAAGTTATACTAAAACAAAAGCATAATAACCGATAAAAGAATACCACACGGCAAACAAGACATTACACACAACCACAAACAATAGAAAATCACACAACTAATGGAAATACCTATTCCAAACACACCCAATATACAGAAGAAGACAGAAAAAATAGAAAAATACACACAATTTGCTGAAAAAATCAAAAACATGTGGCACCAAGATAAAATAGAAATAATTCCTACCGTAGTATTAAGAACACCATTTCGAATGGGCCTGCAACTTGCCGAAGTTCTAAATTACTAGAACATGTGGAATGGCTTGCGTGTTTTAATGAGCTAAAGAGCTAAACTACAAGTCCAACCAAAATAGTAGGGTCGTTAGTGAGGAACCAGACTAAGACAGGTCCTCAAAAGAGGGCAGCGGTTCTTTCGGTACTTAGATTGGCAGAAACTATAGGAGTCGGTATGACATTCTCTGGGGTAAAAGATTCCGGAGTTAAAATAGTCCCCCAATTCAAATCTCCGAGAGGGAACTACTTCGGAGGATGCGATCGGAAAATTAAAAATAAGAGTCGGGAACATTCTGCGAGTCGGAGCGTGGAATGTTAGAAGTATGAAGAAAGTAGGTAAGCTAGAAAACCTAAAAATCGAAATGAATAGGTTATCACTTGTTATAGTAGGGATCAGCGAAGTTCAGTGGCCAGAAGTGGGGAATTTTTGGAGTGGAGACTTCAGGGTAATTCATACAGGAGCTGAGGAAGGAAATTTGGGTGTGGGGATAGTTATGCGGAAAAAGATAGAATATTGTGTAAAAAACTACTTACAAAAGAACGAATGAGTACTCATGGTTAGATTAGAATCTAAACCGGTAAACACAGTAAAATACAAGTACACATGCCCACCTCTAGCTACAGTGACGAAGAGGTAGAATTCATCTACAAAGATATCGAAGACATATTAAGATACGTAAAAAGACCTGAAAATTTAATAATTACGTGGGATTTTAATGCCGTGGTAGGTGAGGGTAGGGAAGGAGCGGTAGTAGGTTTATTTGGTTTAGGCACGAGAAACGACAGGGGTAATAGACTGGTAGAATTTTGCGACAAGAACAATTTAATCATCACAAACACATTATTTTAACATCATGCTAGAAGACGTTATACGTGGAAGATGCCAGGAGATATAGGAAGATATCAAATAGATTACATTCTTGTTATACAACGGTTTAGGAATCAAGTAAAAGACTGTAGGAAAGGGGTGAGACAGGGATGTGCCCTATCCCCATTGATTTTTAACTTGTACATAGAAGAGGCAATAAATACTGTCAAATTCAGGAAGACATTTGGAATCACTATGCATGGACAAAAAATTGATATTCTTAGATTTGCAGATAATATAGCGGTATTAGCGTCTAGAGTTAGAAGCTGCTCTTAATGAAATAGAAACGGTTCTAACAGAGGGATTCGGTATGAAAATTAACAAAACTAAAACTAAAGTTCTAGTATGCAAAGGTGGGGAAAATAAATCAAAAACAAGAATACAAGTATGTAACACGAACTTACAAGAGGATAAGGATTTCTGCTACCTAGGAAGCCAAATAACGCAAGATGGGAAAAGCACAAAAGATATAAAACAAAGATTGCCAAAAGGTCGTGCTACATTTAACAAGAAAAAGCAACTACTGTGCTCAAAGACCACAAACATAGAAACAAGGAAAAGATTGCTTAAAACATATGTGTGGAGCACAGCACTGTACGGCTGTGAAGCCTGGACAATAGGAGAAGCGGACAAGAAAAAGATAGAAGCCTTTGAAATGTGGTGCTACAGACGTATGATGAAGATATCATAGACAGACAAAGTTAAGAACGAAGAGGCACTAAAAATGGTAGAGGAAGAAAGAAATATGTGAAAAACGGTAAAACATAGGAGAGATAGGATGATAGGTCACATACAACGACATGAGGGAATAGTGCGGAATATATTAGAAGCAGAGATAGGAAAAAAGAGAAAAAGAGACAGACCGAGGTTAGACTACTGCACACAGATAGTAAAAGATGTAGGCTGTAGGGGTTTCAGGGAGATGTGTAGGCTAGCCCAGAACAGAAATCAATGGAGGTACGCATCGAACCAATCCCAAGATGGATAAACTAATGACGAAAAAATAACTGTGCTTAAACGTGATGATTATTATAAGTAACTACAAAAATTGGTTGAGAAATATTCTCGAATAATGTTAAGTGTCTGAAAGGATTTACTGGAAAACCATTATTTCGGTAAATGTCTAAGTGTCGGGGGATCTTGGTAGCCACAGGCTGCTTCACCTCCTTCACTGAATCTCGGTGAAATAGGGCATAAAATTAGAAAACAATAGAAGGGGAACGAGCTGTATACGCATGCTGTTTGAGAATTTCAGGGAACTATGTAGGCTAGCTCAGAATATAAATAAGTGCAGATACATGTCCAACCAGTTTTGAGACGGAAAACCTAATGACGAAAAATAAGCGCAGATAAATATGATGATTAGTATAAACAACCAGTTGGTGGTTGCGAAATATCTGCAACTAATGTTGACTGTGCGAAAAGATATATTGGAAAATATATTAAATCGGTAAATGGTTAAGTGTTGGGGCAACTTGGCAGCCACAGGCTGCTTACCTTCTTCACAACCGCTGAAGGTGGGAGAAATAGGGTATATAATTGTAAAACAATAGAAGGTGACCGAACTGCATCTAACAAGAAAGAACAGCGCCTATGAGGAAAGACAACAAACATAGAACAAGAAGAAAATTGTTGAAAGCATATGTGTGTGGAGCAAGGCACAGTATGCCTATGAAATACGGGCAGTCTGAAACGCAGACAGAAAAACGGTAGCAGCCATTTGAAATGCTGTGCTTCAGATGTATGAGGACGATAGCATGGACAGACAAAGAAAAAAGAGGTAGATGTAGACCTAGATCAGATAGTGATAGATTCAGACTGTGCAAATTTCAGGGAAATCTGTAGGTTAGTTCAGAATAGGAAACAATGATGGTACGCGTCTAACCAGTTCCAGGACTGAAGACCTAATGATGATATCAAGTACAGGAATCAAACAAACTACACCAATACATCCAAAAGCTACAACTACATTCAAGCACATTGACACATCTAAGAAATTTAGTCATACTCGACACGATACAATTGCTAGCAAATTTTTAAATGCATAATATAACCTATAGATAAAAAGAAAGCTCGTTTGACAACAGCTACATGCTTATCTACTAAAACCAGATTAAACATCTGAGAAGAAAAAAAGGGAAAAAATTAAAGCACGACATTTTGACTGGAAAGCTTTTATTTTGATTAGCACCAATTTGATATCTAATTTTATCGAAGCAGACAATTTATATAAAATTTATGCAGAGAAGTTGCTCGTCAGTGGTTCAGGGGGAGGCTAATATATTCTAATGAGTTGTCAGCTTTGTACTTTTGTGAATCGTATGTCAAATGTCTAACTAAGCAAATTAAAGGAAGCTTCATTTTATAAATATAAAAATCGATAAAGTAATTGCGGAATGGGTTTCTACAAATCCTCATATAATTTCATTCAAACAAATAAGGTGCTTTTTTTCGTATCTCGTTGTAGAATAACAATATGAAAGCATATGGAACCTTTTCAAGTTGTAAGTGGTTAATGATGGCAGAAGGTGCAACGCTTTGTTAATTTACTTCTGGATTTATGAGTCGACAGTTGGCACGAGTGCATCAAATGTATACCTAGGGTGAGATTTTCCCTTATTTACCATCTGCACCCTCTTATCCTAGTTCACATGGAAGCATATCAACGGTTAAATTTAGTGATTGTTAAAGTTGGAACTATGCATATTTATGCGGTATCCAATTTTGTATAAATTTGCATAAGTGATAGCATAGTGTAAGTAAATATAGTGCAGTAATCAAATGGGGCGAAAAAAAAACAATTTTTTTAGTACATCTTTTTCCTGTAGATGTCGGAAAATGAACACATTGTCCATATTAAATTAGTACTCTGAGTTATTTAAGTAGAGCGGCAAATTCAAACCTGATGCGGTTTTGTAATAATTAAAATTCATTCTTTTATAATCGCTAGTTCTCGGGGTCGTCACCATGAGAGCCAGCTTTATGGACAGACGAGTAAGGCGACCGCCTAGGGTCACCAAATTTAGGGGGCCTCCAATACATTACCAGATTATTTTTATTACCGTATTGGCCTGAATGTAACGCGGTAAAAATAATTATTCACTGGCATTTAACAAATCCAGGAAATGAGAACAATACTGCAATAAGCAATCAGTGGCTAATTATACATTTCCCTTAAATTTTTTAAGACGATCTATGCGAGTCGTATATAGTTTTTGATAATTTTTTTTCTGGACAAAAAAACTACCTGAATATAGGCAACACTGTCCCAAAATAGTTTCTCTAAAGATTTATTGCAATCAGCAGCCATAAATGAGTTCTTAAGAAACATGTCATAAAACAATACAAAAATAACAATAAACGCATGTCTGTGCGGGTTGCGGGATGACTCAGCGACCGGAAGTTAGACCGAGCCAGATTGCCGGTAGCTTTGCCTTCCCTTTTTGTTTTTTCCGTTAGTTAGAACCGAGTTCTAGATGAGTGAGGTTGTGTGATCATAATAGCAGTAAAATATTCCTTTTGTTAACGATTTTTTTGTAAAAATATTTTGAAGTTCATAACTACGATTTCAAGCATTGAAAATATGAGTAATGCGAAGGGAAGTAAAAGTGATTCCGGCCCTGAAAAGCGTAAACGTAAGAGAAACGCTGAAGCTTTTATTGTATCTCATAAAAGTAGTAGATAATACACCTTCCTTCTGGGCCACTTCGATCCTCACTCGATCGATCCCCCCCGCCTACTAGTTGGTCGTTGTTGAGGTGGCGTGCTTTGTAAATTCTGACGATCCTAATGACACTTCTGGCACATTTCGTTTCTCACTGGATTGACCCCCTTTTCCCCCTGCCTACTAGTTGTCGGTTGTTGAGGGAAGCTTATGACGATCCTCATGACTCATTTAAATTATTCATTACGTTTATTAGCCTTTCCCTCTAGCACACTTCGATTCTCACTTGATCGATCCCCCCACCCTGCTCCTTCTAGCACACTTCGATCCTCATATAAGTAAAATCACCACAACGCTATGCTATCGGCTACCTAGTTTCGGCTACTTTATCAAGGTCGTGGTGACGTCACAGCCTTTTATAAATAAAGAACAATGTCTTACTATTCTAAAAATTTTATTCTGACATTATACATAACAAAATTTAAAAATAATATGACATTGTTCCTTATTTATAAAAAGCTATGACGTCACCACGACTTTGGAAAAGTAGCCGAAACTAGGTAGCCGATAGTATAGCGTTAAGATGATTTAACCTATATGATGGATACGATATGCTGCAAAAAAGGCTGGTGAATTCTTCATATAGGTAAAATCACCACAACGCTATGCTATCGGCTATTTAGTTTCGGCTACTTTTCCAAGGACGTGGTGACGTCATAGCTTTTATAAATAAAGAACAATGTCTTACTATTCTAAAATTTTTATTCTGACATTATACATAACAAAAATTAAAAATAGTATGACATTGTTCTTTATTTATAAAAAGTTATGACGTCACCACGACCTTGGAAAAGTAGCCGAAACTAGGTAGCCGATAGCATAGCGTTGTGGTGATTTTACCTATATGAATGAAGTTGAGGTGTCTGGAACAACAGAGCTGATGGGTTTAAGTACCGACTCGTAATCTGCATAAATCGCAAACGGAGTTCTCATCTGTTTATGGATGTCTTTAAATTTCACAATGTTGTTGAATACATTCGGCATTTTTGTAACTGCTTTAGATTTTGAATATTTTGGGACTTAGTAAAATTTTTAGTAGTTCGGACTTTTAACATAAAACTGGAAATTTTATACCGACCTCTAACTCGGAAACTGTTATAGATATCAAAATTTTGCAAAGCCATATTTTTTAATTGGAACGTGGTACAACCAATATAATTAGCGACTGACTTTTTCAAACAACTACAAGAATAGCAGTAGCGCAGAGAAGGGGTATGCATGTATTATACAACGCACTGTTACTATAAAATATGTTAGTTTACGGGTGGCTCGAACGTGTAATTGATCACGACTTATAGCTCGCTAGGAGGTTTAAAAATTCTAAGACCATTGTCGTTTGAAAAATGTCTAGAAATTATCAGAATGGAAGCGGGTCGAAGTATAAGTTAGACGGATGATTGACCGAGTTTTTTCTACCTTTTACGAGGGAATCGGAAGTTAACAGACATCGAGCATCTAATTCTCTATTTGGGTGGTATCGAGTACTTGCCGGCTCTAGAAATAATTACGTGCCACCGACCGCTATGCGGAATATTTGGTTCTAGGAAATGAGCAACCTACGAAAGTACGGACTACTTGGTATTAATGCTAATTGGTTTAGTGACCGCGTTTGTGCACTGTTCGAGTGTCTTCGGCAATCTTCGATTGTTTCCAAAACGTATATAAACCATGGCGCTATCCATGGGAGATGGTCGAAGAAAAATGCCTCCGAAAATATCTTTAATTGCAGCTCTTGCGGTGTGTCCTATACCTGGAGGAATGCTCTCAAACGGCATCAAAACAAATGTCGTGGTGTAACATCGTCCAGGGTTAAGCTTATATATCTGTCAGCAGCAAAGTACTAAAACTGTGGGTTTGCGGTATCGCTTTTACGAGAATGGGAAACTTACTGCGACACAAGGAAAAACAGCATGGTATGTCACTAAGCCGTAAACGTTCAGCTCCGCCATCTGTTAAAGGGTCTTGTACGAAACAACCACGAATTATGTGTAAAGTATGCGATTTCGAAATGAAAAAGACTACGTATGTCGCACACTTGAGGAGCAACAGACATAAAAATGCAACAGTTACCGCTACTGGCGAAAATGGTATAGAAGTGGTTAGCACAACGTTTAACAACCGTATGGCTAGCTATCGCATAAAGAACGCCAGTGTCGACGATGGAGTGTCCGAGTTTCTTTGGAAGCAGAAAGAGCGGTTTATTTAAAAATGTGGTTTACAAAATTTAAACTGTATTAGTAAAAATTGTCTGTAATAAAAAGTTTTAGAATAGTATTACATTATTCTTTATTTATAAAAGGTTATGACGTCACCACGACCTTGGAAAAGTAGCCGAAACTAGGTAGCCGATAGCATAGCGTTGTGGTGATTTTACCTATATGTCGATCAAATTCGCCTACTTTATACAGATACTGATTCCTTTGTTAATAATGTAAAAACCGAAGACTTTTATGGTGATATTAGTAATAGGTTAGACTACTTTGATACCAGTGACTATCCTGTAGATAATAAGTTTAATATTCCCTTAGTAAATAAGAAGGTGGGGGATAAGTTTAAGGATGAATGTAATGGGGATTTGGTTCTAGAGTTTGTGTGTACTAGAGCCAAATCCTACTGTATGATCACAGAAAAAGACATTATTAGAAAAATTTAAGGCATTAGTCGTAGTGTTGTAAATGATATTGATGTAAATAGTTTTAAAGATATTGTACAGAATAATATAGGTGCTCTCATATAGGTAAAATCGCCACAACGCTATGCTACCGGCTACCTAGTTTCGGCTACTTTTACAAGGTCGAGGTAACGTCATAACCTTTTATAAATAAAGAACAATGTAATACTATTCTAAAACTTTCTATTACAGACAATTTTTAGTAACACAGTTTAAATTTTGTAAACCACATTTCTAAATAAACCGCTCTTTCTGCTTCCAAAGAAAGTCGGACACCCCATCGTCGACACTGGCGTTCTTTATGCGATAGCTAGCCATACGGTTGTTAAACGCTGTGCTAACCATTTCTACGCCATCTTTGCCAGTAGCGGTAACTGTAGCATTTTTATGTCTGTTGCTCCTCAAGTGTGCGGCATACGTAGTCTTTTCCATTTCGAAATCGCATACTTTACACAGAATGTGTGGTTGTTTCGTACAAAACCCTTTAACAGCTGGCGGAGCTGAACGTTTACGGCTTAATGACATACCATTCTGTTTTTCCTTGTGTCGCAGTAAGTTGCCCATTCTCGTAAAAGCGATACGGCAAGACCCACAGTTTAAGTATTTTGCTACTGACTTAACCCTGGACGATGTTACACCACGGCATTTGTTTTGATGTCATTTGAGAGCATTTTTCCAGGTATAGGAAACACCGCAAGAGCTGCAATTAAAAACATTTTCGGAGGGCATTTTTCTTCGACCATCTCCCATGGATAGCGCCATGGTTTATGTACATTTTGGAAACAATCGAAGATTGCCGAAGGCATTCGAACAGTGCACAAACGCGGTCACTAAACCAATTAGCATTAATACCAAGTATTCCGTACTTTCGTAGGTTGCTGATTTCCTAGAACCAAATCTTCCGCATAGCGGTCGGTGGCACGATACCACCCAAATAGAGAATTAGATGCTGGATGTCTGTTAACTTCCGATTCCCTTGTAAAAGGTAGAAAAAACTCGGTCAATCATCCGTCTAACTTATACTTCGACCCGCTCCCATTCTGATAATTTCCAGATATTTTTCAAACGACGGAGCTATAAGTCGTGATCAATTAGACGTTCGAGCTACCCGTAAACTAACATATTTTATAGTAACAGTGCACTGCATAATACATGTATACCCCTTCTCTACGCTACTGCTATTCTTGTAGTTGGTTGAAAAAGTCAGTCGCTAATTATATTGGTTGTACCACGCTCCAATTAAAAAAATATGTCTTTGCAAAATTTTGATATCTATAACAGTTTCTGAGTTAGAGGTCGGTATAAAATTTCCAGTTTTATGTTAAAACTTCTAAAAATTTTACCAAGTTCCAAAATATTCAAAATCTAAAGTAGTTACAAAAATGCTGAATGGGGCACCCGCAAAGCTGATAAACATAATGAAGAATTCGTACGAGTCATGAGGATTGTTAAAAAAATTTCTAGACCGCAAAATGCCGAATGGTGCACCCCAACGTAATGAAGAATTCAAATGAGTTATAAGAATCGTCATAAGGCACGTCCACCTCAACAACCGCCAGGCTGGGTGGGGGGATCGGTCGAGTGAAGATCAAAGTGTGCTAGAACGAGCAGGGTGGGAGGATCGATCAAGTGAGGATCAAAGTGCGCTAGAAGGAAAGGCTAATAAACGTAATGAATAATTCAAATGAATCATGAGGATCGTCATAAGCCCCCCTCAACAACCGACGACTAGTAGGCAGGGGGTCCATCCAGTAAGAAACGAAGTGTGCCAAAAGTGTCATGAGGATCGTCAGAATTTACAAGACACACCACCTCAACAACCACAACTAGTAGGTAGGATGTTATTTAAATGTTAAATTTTTTCATCTGTGTCGAAATTATTGGTTGTCATGTAAAAACGATTAAATCAAATGTGATCAAATTGAGAAGTTGAATTAAAAGCAAGAATACCTTTAATTTGATGTATTCCTCAACCTTCGTTTTCATAAGAAAAAAATTTTAAAATGGCCTCAGGTGTCAATTTGAAACTTTTACCTGTCATATATCTGTCAATAAATAGTAATTTTACTTACATAAACAGCTCAAATTACACGAAAAAATCTTAAATCATTATAAAATTAAAAAAAGGGCTACAAACTTGTGGTCCTCACTAGATGTACACTTTTAGGTTGAAACGCTCTTTTATTATAAATATACAATGCGGTTGTTCTAAGTATAAGGTGACCAGATTTTGAGATGGGCAAAGCGGGACAACTCTGAAGAGAGGAAGGGGGGAGAGGGAATCAACAACAATTTTCATACAGAATAAAAATAATATCGTAATATTTTTTTATTTTTAACATAAGCACAATTTATAAATATAAAAAAATGTATAATATTTTATTCCTTGACATATTCTTTATTTGAGTGAATTTGTTTCAGTAGATTGTTGTCATTTTTTAAAATATTGTAAAAATCTTCACAAGAATTTGTCAAATTATATTTGACACATAGAATGGCTTTCAAAGTTTCAACACTTAATTGATTTTTCTGATGTCCACACTTAATTCTAAAAGTCGGGAATTTTGAAAAACATTGCGGAACGCGGGACAAATTATGAAAAATCGGGACTGTTCCGCCAAAAGCGGGATGTCTGATCACCTTATCTAAGTAGAACGACAGGCAGAATTGTCTTTCTCAAGGTATCAATACCAACTCACCTGCAATGCTGAAGTTTTTACTTACTACTGCTTATCTAAGACGTGTCGTTAAAATCTCTGCTAGTATAAAAATTAAGAAATTATAATAGATTTTAGACAATCTGATTGAAGAAACATCTGTAAAGATTGCTGGCACACATTTCTACTTTGAAAGTTGTGAAGGAATGAAAGTAAAACTGTAAAATAGAACATTTATTGGACATTTTGAGCTTAAGTAATAATAGCTATATTTGACAGTTCATATTTTTACATTACACAAATATAGATCCGTTGTATTAAAATTGAACAAAAGTTGGCACGAGAGCTGCTTCTAATATTTCGGACTGTAGCAATAGTGTAGGTATCAGATGTTGCACTAAATTCAATTAATTTTGACATTTGTTTTATGTTAAACAAATGTGACACTCCGCTATCGGTATTATATTAAAAGTATAGAAACATATAACCGCTTGCACGCACTGAAAGAACCTTAAACTCGACCTTAGGACAGTTTAAATCGTACAATCCCTGAGAACGAAGAAAGCGGGGAATATTCATGAAACACTTTAATTTATAAAACTTCAAGTAGGAGGATCAGATCACATCTCAACATGTCAGAGGATCTTCAGCACAGTCGAATAATATGCAATCTTCATCGTCCGGGGAGAGGTTGATAAGCGGATAAATGAATGTACGGCATTAAAAGTTGGATATGTGTAAACAGGTATCTAAACGCAAGTATTAACGCGGATATAAAACTACCTGTTAAAAAACGTGAAAGAAATTCTGAGGGAGCTTTCGTTCCACATCACGTTAGAGAAATTAATTTGCCGCAACTATTTTCTGCATTGCTTTTGTATAGAATAAATGAACATTTGTTTTGATTTTATAAATATTGCATTGCTGATATTTAATAATTGTGATTGATGGTAATAGGAATATACGAAACCTGTTGTTGAAAAGGGAGATTACGTTTGTGCACGCTTATTTAATGCGGATTGTAAAAGCATAATTTTTCATACATAATAGTATATTATTCAACGAGCAAGTTATGATAGCGATTACTCGTTCGAAAGGTGTCGACTGCGAGTTCGTTAGG
The DNA here is from genome assembly GCA_036346225.1 of Platerodrilus igneus. Lineage (NCBI taxonomy): Eukaryota > Metazoa > Arthropoda > Insecta > Coleoptera > Lycidae > Platerodrilus > Platerodrilus igneus. Next base: position 1,442,630 of record JARFIW010000482.1, on the reverse strand, counting down.
TCAGGCAGCGTAGTTCGAATAAGTAGTGGCATTACTCGCTAGTGGACAACTATACTTTTTCCACGACTTCAAAAATTTTCATTATTAGATCTATTTTCTATACGCTTAAGCTAATATCACAAACACAACCAAAAATTTATTTGTCAAAATGTAATAGCCCACTTCGTATGTACAAAAATTGTACCTTATGGATTATGAAAAATGGAGATTTGTACTGATTGGTCAGACAGAGGTGTTGGATTATGATTATAATCCACGACCTAGCTGTTCCTGATTGGTAAATGATGTTGGATTGTAGATCTACTCTTAAATGCATATGAAGCACATTAATGGATAGTCATGGGAAAAACCTCCTTATTGCAGAGGCAAAATGGTAATTATAAATTTAATTGGTAGACTTTATCCCTGGTAAATTTTAGTTGTTCTTTTTTAGTACCTTACATGTGATTTTCCAATTCTTCACACGAAGGTACTACATTGGCCAGAAAGCGAGTTTTTTTTACCTGGAAAATTTTGAATTTTGCCGAACCCTTGCTGTTCCAAGCAAGGTAGGGATCTTTAACGTGCGTGACAACACTCACACACGGGGCCTCCATTTTACCTCTCATCCGAACGAGGGTGTATTTTTGTGAAAAATGCTCGCCTAACATTTTTCAAGCGGACCGTGTCGGGATTCGAACCCGGGACCTTGGGCGTAGTAGTCACACACATACCACTACGCCACGGAGCCGCCTTTTTTTTAGTACCAGGCATATTTGGCCAAAGTAGGGCTAGATCTTAGTATTTTCCCACCAAATATGGTGTTTTGTTTTATTATTTGTGTTTAAAGTGTACTTACAGAAAAAAGTAATAACAGTGTAAACAAAAGCTCTATTAACCTCTGACTGCAGCAAAAATCACTGAATCGTCTCTCGATATACTCATATTTCAGACAGACATTATATAAAATTATCCAGGTGGGTTGGCGCTCAACGACTTTTTATTAGATTAAAAGTTTAAAGACCTTTTCAAGTAGGTGTAAAAGTATTTAGTGAAAGTGTTACAATAATACCATTAAAATGATTTACATTTGTTTTTATAAAAGCTATCCCTCACTAATGAAAGCTGGCTAGTGCATTATTTACTGCTACGTCTCTTTTGTTGAGCTAACGTCAATTCAGCGCGCAACAAGGTACATAAACTTTAAACTGCGACTAAAAAGATGGAATCGTTTAAATTTTACTTCGACAATTGAAAGAACCTAAACTGAATTATGGTAAAATCAATTCAGTTGCCAAAGCTTTTGAGGTAAACAGAAAATTAGTTTCAAGAATTTAGAAAGCCGCGAAAAACAACTTAATATGGATGAATCAGTAATTAAAGCTCTATCCAAATGTGGCTGCAAGAAAAAGAACTATGCTCAAAATTTAAAATCTGTCAAAAGAGTTCCACATAATCGTAGAAGAACAATTTGAAGTCTCCCTGCGAAATTAAAGTTCCTAAGGCAACTTTACATGATCGATTAAAAGATCAAAATAGATTGAAACGCACCTCATCGGCTGTCAAACCATTACTCACGGAAGGAAATAAATTGACACGAATAAACTTTTGCTGGTCTTGCATTAAGCGAACCTAGTATTTTGATAACATGTGCAATATGATACACGTTGATGTAATCGGGATTCACATACCTCAAATCAAACGGTGGTATTACTTACTAATCGATGAGGAAGAACTAGTGCGAACTTGTGAAGGTATACAATTTATTTCTAAAGATATGTTTGTAACTGCGGTTGCCAGGTCTCGATATGATAACGATAAAAAAATATTTGACGGCGAATTAGTAACATGGCCTTAAGTTTATCAAGAGCCGGCAAACGGAACCCCAAATAGAAAAAGGGGAGAAATGGTTGCAAAAAATATCGAATCAATTAATATAGCTGAATATAAAGCAAAGTTGTTGAAAAAGTTAATGCCTGCTACAAAGAAAAAATGACCAAAATAATTTAAAATAAAGCAATATATGTGCAACAAGGCAGCGTTAACCTGCATCTAGCTATCAGCGATACAGATGTGACCAACACATGATATGGATGGCTGTATGGTCTATAGGCCTCATATCACAACCTCCAGAAAGTACCGATCTGAATGTTTTGAACATGAGATTTTTGCATTCGTATTAATTTTGCACCATCAGGATGCACCAAACAGAACAATATTTTTCTTACGTTGCAGAGTTGCATGAATTGTGTTGCACGGGAAAATTTGGAGAATAACTATAAAATACCTCATTTGAAAAAGTAAAAACTAGGAAGAGAATCTAAATTGCCAATATCTTTAAAATGCTCACAAGAAACACTGACAATATTTCGTCAAAATGATTAATTTAAAGAATTATGTGAGTAACAAGGTTTTGTTTTTTTTGCAATGGTCAGTAAAACTTTAATTTTGTTTGCTTTTTTTTTTGTTTTTAATGTTCTTCAATCTTTAACATTGAGCTTAGTTTCGAATAACAATGTCAAATTATAATAGGATTCTTACTTTTGGATAAATTTTTGTGTGAAATGGGACAGAACTAGTAAACAGTTTGATTATAACACAATTTTAAACTTAATAATATTTGAAGAAACATTGAATTAAGGTAAGCATTTGTTACGCATTAAAACAGCGCGTCACAAAAAACTTTAAAAAATAATTAATTGTAAAGGATCTTTTGTATAATCAATTTAGGGATATTACACATATTTGTGTAATCTAGATAGTAGATTATCTTCAGGGTTCCTATAAATAGCATTATTATCGTGTAATACCGTAAGAAAGACATATAAAAAGCAACTTTCGACGGTTCGTAATAGACATGTCGCCTTCCCTACAATCGGGACGACGAATGACAGAAAAGTGGTGTTAAACTAGTTGCTGGAAACGCGTCATCAAGATTTCTGTCTTGATTGCTTTATCGCTAACCGCTTGTGTGGAAGAATGCATGATAAACAATGTAGTTGTGTGTTTACCTGTCAATTTCCTTCCTATTGTTTTGTCGCACCTTATACTACCGGTGTTCTAGTGTATATATGGGAAAAAAATCGTTAAACTAAGTGGCAATCCGCATCCACGACGGCAACCCTAAGATACAAAAACAATTATCTGTTATCCACCTTGCGAATATACAGTAATCTAAAGCTTTCTATGCGGGTAAGCGATTAACTACCCTACCTCTACCTAATTAACCGCTGTAATACATCTTCGGGAAATGATTTTGTTCTATTTGCGACTGAAAAGGTAACAATTTAAATATTGTCTTTGGTGTTGAGGCTCCGTCAGGAACAAGTCTGTTTTGTACCCAAGAATTTAGATATGATTGTAATAGTCTTAGTGATGCATTTTGTGATCATTGCCCAACCACTTTGAAAACAGGGGAAACATTGATGCTGTTTGATAATTCGCAATGGTAGATGGGCATGTGTCGTTTAGGAAGATTGAATTACACGACAAATAAATCCAATTTTATATGACTACACGACAAATACGAGGGTTGTTTTTTCAAGTTCCATTTGTTTCTCTAAGTATACAATGTAGTCGCGGAAAGCGGGAGTGCGCGTTGTACGAGTGCGCAGCTACCCCACCACAATCGATGCCATTGCCGACTCCTATACATCAGTCGCTGCCGAGCTACAGGCGAGTAAGAATGACAGCTACAATTAATTCTCCCACCAATTGTGAGTTGCGAAGTGTGATTCGTTTTCTTCAAGCTGAAGGATGTAGTGCTCCTGAAATCCATCGAAGAATGAGTGTAGTGTATGGTGAACACTGTATGCGCGATAGTGCTGTTAAAAATAGTGTAGGAAATTTACGGAAGGTCTATGACTAAGATAGTCAAGGACGCAAGCCGATCGCTACAGCAAGTTTGGTTGACCGGGTTGACCAAGTGATCCTGGAAAAACGGAGATTTGCTATTAGTAAACTGTCTATTAAATTTCCAGACATTTCAAGGCCTTCATTATACAAAATTGTTACCACTGAGCTAGGATATCGAAAACTTGTGCCCGTTGGGTTCTAAAAACGTTAAGTGAGGATAACAAAATAAGGCGAATGGCGTCAGCCCTGACGTTTCTCACACGTTATGACAACGAGAAAAGGAGTTTCTTAAAGTCTATTGTTACTGGGGAAGAAACTTGGATTTTGTATGACAATCCAGGGACCAAATAGTAGTCAATGGATGCACACGCGCTTTTTCAGCAAGCCCAAAGGATTCAAATAAAGTTTGACCAAGCGGAAAACAATGGCTACAGTTTTGTGGAACCGGAAAGGCGTGCTTCTTGTTGATTCCATGGAACAAGGAACAATAATAACATATGAAGCTTACTGTGCGACTCTACGTCGCCCCCAGAGAGCGATACAAAACAAACGAAAAGGCATGCTGTCATCTGACGTGGTCTTGTTGCACGAAAACGCAAGACAGCATAGCGCGAATGTGACTAAAGAACTTCTCCAAGAGTTCAAGTGGGAAGTTTCCGACCACCCAGCTTTTAGCCCTGATTTAGTACACAGTCACTATAATCTCTTTCGAGAAATGAAGGCATGGTTAGGTGGACAACGCTTCACTATCAGATATTTTTCATATTTTTTAAAGATTTTCAAACTCAGTAGTACACATTTTTTTTAAATATTTTTTTTCTCTAAGAATATTACACCGATTTTTATGATACTCTAGGAATATTTAAAGAATCTCGGGAGAACCTAAATTTAAAAACAAATATAGGGAATTTCATTTAAAAAACAAAAATCGAATGTGACACACTTTTTTGAGCCACACTGTATAAGTGAAAATATTTTCCTGAAAAACACTCTGGAGAATACTAAAGCCTTGTATAAGAACGAAATTCCTAACATGTTTGCTATAAGAGCGATAAAAGAATCACGCACGCAGGGCCCGGTATATTGTAAGATGAGTATTTTAAAAAGCAATAAAATGCTTTGTTAAATCTTAACATTTTTGCCTTCAACCCGAAATTTTAGCAGCAGCTCTCGTATGGCCGGCAATGTCTAAATTGCTAGAATTTTAAACTAGAATAATAGCGCATCTGTTATTTATAAAGACGGAATAATAGAACACGTATGTACACTATTTACACTGAGATCTTGTTTTAATTAAGAAGTCTTTAAGAAACCGTTTGGTATATCATTTATGTTAGAAACTACAATTTAGAGTATTACTATCAGCATGTACGTACACTTTTCTACTACGTTTAGAAGTCTTCTGGACTTGTTCCCCTGAAAAAAAAACAGTTTATTTAGTATGAGCATAATATTCGTTTATCTCTTAAATGTAAAATTAAAATTGTACACCAAGAACTAACGTTAATATAAATTGTACTATAAAAGTTCCACGATTTTTCTTTATGTTACTGATTTGGCGTTTTCAACGTCTTGTGGTTGTAAATTACTGTAGCGTAAAGAAGTTACTATTCTCTTATAAGTTTCCTTCCATATTTGCCCCATTTTCTCTAGAATATCCCGCTTAAAACAACTTTTTCGTAATATATAACTTAAAGAGATTTTTGCCCTTTTAAAATTAAAACGTCAATGGATCAAAAAGTTCCAGGTACTGTTATCGGCAGACGACTGATAAAAGAAGTTTTAACTAACTAACTCTGAATTTCACTTCAGTGTTTGAGCGATAAACAGGGGAGGAGGTCAGGAGGAAACGAAGAAAATGAAGATGATAAAAGAAAGTTGAGCGCCATTCCACCTAAATATATTAAAATACATAACTAACCTAGGAATGGTGCAGAAACCCTGAAGTCACGTACCATAATAATAATCAATAACTACAAGCACGGACGTTATACCTGAAAGAAACACATTCTGCAATGGTCAAATTAAATCGGAATTCAACATAAATAAATTCGAAATTATCCATTTACAAGAAAACACATATATGCCAAATGCAACGCAATTTAACCTACTTAAAATAAATAGAGCAAACAATTTGTCGTTCAAAAGATTTTTTAAACAATGATATACTTGCGTTTCACCATTAAATTACGCTGGGACTCTTCAATAAATCCGTGACCAAATTGTTGATTAAATTTTCATGTCGTTCCATGTTTAAAAGTATTTTACCAATAAATGCTGCTGCATCCCTCCTACACCTCTGTTGTGGGAGCAGTTCACCTAATACTTAAGAAACTCTTGCTATGGCAAACTTTCTATCTCCCAAAAGTATTGGCAGAAAACCAAACCACCAAGTTTATTTACTATTAATAGCCTGGGCTAAAAATCAAGCAATAGAATAAAACTTCTCCGGGTCTCCAGGGGTGGGACGAGCTGTAGAGCTTAACAATGTAGTGTCCAATTGAGAATTTATGCTACGTACCTAGACGTAACCGGAAGAAAAGTAAATACCAAGTTAACTGTGAAACGCGGAGAGTGGGGGATTCACCTAAATACCAAAAAAAAACAAAAAACAACACATCGCCCACGAGTATCTATTAACACTAAAAATAAATAAAGGATTGTGTACAAACAAGCAAAAAGAAAATAAATTAGGTGTTATTATTTCACAGCAAACAATTAGGTGATATGAACAATTTAGGAATTTAGATACGAAGTGCGCATCTCGTATTTTACACAAAATAAAATTAATCAGTAGTAAATAAACCCGCGAGAGCTTTTGTCAAGCGTTTATAAAATTTCACCTCATACTTGTTGTAAAATAACTAATTAGTAGGAAAGAAATAACGCGTGGGAGCTTTTGTCAGACATCTTTTAAATCGTCTATAGTAACATTTGTAAAATAAACCAATCAGTATAAAATAATAAGCGTATGTCTGTCCAACATTTTTAACAAAGGTACCTCACACCTGTAGAGCGATAATATCGATTAGCAGCAACGAACAATAGTTCTACAATATCACGTTTCTTGTCACGCAACTACACCGACCGTTGATACGGAATATGCCATCGACACACACAAAAGAAAATGAGTTGCATACCTGTAGGTGTCCGGATACCTAGCTCGCAAGCTGCGGGGGTGAGTCAGCACAGCAACGTCAAGGGCGTCAAGTTCTATTTACTCTGCTACCATAACTGCAGCAGCGGTCTACGGACAAAAGCAGTTGGTCTACAGACAAAAGTAGTTGGTCTACAGAAAGAGAGAAACCAATTGGCCTCCAGCTAAAAAAAGCTAAAAAAGGAAACTGATTAGAATGGGTACGCGCGCGGGGAGACACGCTAATACATCCCCTAGTTGTCGAACAGAAAAAAAAAACAAACGTGCATTGCTTTTGAAATACGGTGACGAATAATGTAGAAACTATTTCGACGCACACGCTGCAAAATCAAATTCAACAATGGTTCAAATAACACGACTTACTGCAAATCCTCGCTTATCGAAGCGCGATTGAAACTGAAAACCCGGCTTTTATCAGATAGTGCGCTACCTTATTTCAACAAGTCATTGGAACAATAGAGAAAACCATTATACGCGGTCATAATGTATACCAAGATAACGGGTACCTAAAACAGGATATAAACTATTTAATTGTAGCATAAACTTGTCGTTTCAAAGCAACTAGATTTAAGTTGAGGAATTTATTGGAGCGGTATTGAATTAACCAAAAAAAATTTAAAAACAAAATTGGAAAGTAGCAAATCCCTCCCCCCCCCTAGCAAAATTAACAAATCGGGGTAGGAAAACAAAAGTGCGGGAGTGGGCAAGAACACAAAAACCAAAGAGAAAAAATCCAAACAAAACTAAAAGGAAATTCGTTACGAAAACCAAACAAAAGGAAAACAGAAAAAGAAAAAAAGAAACACCCCAAAATAAAAAAGAACTCTCTTCCGGCTCGAGGGCCAATAATAGGAAAAAGGAAGGAAGAAAGAAAAGACGGGTAATACGTAATCAAGGAGGACTAAGGTATAGCGGCATCAGTACTTCTGAGTCGTCAACGGACGGATGTTTCTCAAAAGAAACAGTACGGTTATCAACCTCAAAAAAAGAAAAAGAACGAGGAAGAAAACCAACAGTGCCAACCAAAACAGGACCCAAAGGTCAAGCCTCAAGTAAACAAAGGGACAACAAGGTAAAACGAGTGAAAGAGAGGAGGAACGCTGGTAAAAAGGAAACGGTGTACTACAAACTGTGGTAACCAAAACTCGTAACCGAAGAACCAAAGAGAAGAAATGCTGACTAGTGATTTCCGAAGAAAGAAAAACGGACTAGAAAGCACCTACCACAGGAGCGGATGGACGAAACACAATCAGTATATGGACCGACAGCAAAGAAGAACAGCAAAAGGATAGGGAAAAAAGTGGAACAAAAGGAACGAGAAAAAAAGAATAAAACCAAAAAGAATAACACCAACACCCAGTACAAAATCAAAAAAAAACTAAGAAGCGTACCAAAGAAAATAAAACAGAATCCCAGTGTAGTTATGTATGAGTAGGTGTGTGCGTGTGCGTGCGTGTGTGTGTATGGGTGTGGAAGGGTGTGTATATGTTATGTGTGTATAAAGTGTGCGGGTGTGTGTGTTGGACCTCTGTAGTCGCCGCTTACGACAGGCAGGTCGCACCATGGGGCTATTCTATTCCCGAATCTACAAGGGTAAGAAAAAGCAGGAAAACGAAAAAAAACCTAGCAAAACGGGGAAGTAAAACGAAATCGTAACGTCCAAAGATCAAGTCCTAAAGAGAGCAAAGTCAGCATAAGAATCTGGGGCGCGGGGACTAGGTATTGCGCTTCGTTCTCCCTTGTCCTGTTTTGATTGGCACTGTTGGTTATCTTCCTCGTTCCTTTTCTTCTTTTGAGGTTGATAACCGTGCTGTTTTATTGAAAAACATCGGTCCGACAAATTTATGCTACAATTAAATAGTTTATATCCTGTTTTAGGTACCCGTTTTCTTGGTATAAATTGCGACCGTGTATAATTGTTTCTCTTGTGTTTCCCATTTAAAGACTTGTCGAGCTGATAGATCCTACTATTATTTGATAGCGTGTTTTCCAGTTTTAATTGCACTTCGATAAGCGAGGAGTTGCAGTTCGAATTCGTGTCATTTTAAACCAATGTTGAATTTGATTCTGCAGCTTGAGCGTCGAAATATTTTCTACATTATTCGTCACCGTATTTCAAAAGCAATGCACATTTGTTTTATTTTGTTCGACAACTAGGAGGTGTCTTGCGTGTATTGCTTTTTTTAGCTGGAGGTCAAATGGGTTCCTTCTTTCTGTAGAACAACTGCTTTGGTGTGTAGACCAACTGCTGCAGTTATGGTAGCAGGGTAAATGGATTCTGACGACCATAGCATTGCTGTGCTGATTCACCCCCGATAGCTTGCGAGCTAAGTATCCGGACACCTACAGGTATGCAACTAGTTTTCTTTTGTGTGTGTGTTAATGGCATATTCCGTATCAAAGTTTGGTGTAGTTACGTGACAAGAAACGTGACATTGCAGAATTATTGTACGTAGCTGCTAATCGATATTATCGCTCTACAGGTGTGAGGTACCTTTGTTAAAAATATTGGACAGACATACGCTTATTCTTTTATACTGATTGGTTTATTTTACAAACGGTACTATATACGATTTAAAAGATGTCTGACAAAAGTTCCCACACGTTCGTTCTTTCTTACTAATTAGTTATTTTACAAAAAGTATTAGGTATAATTTTAAAAACTATTGACAAAGGCTATCACAGGTTTATTTACTACTGATTATTTTTATTTTGTGTGAAATACGAGATGCGCACTTCGTATCTAAATTCCTAAATTGTCCATACAATATAATTGTTTGCTGTGAAATAATAACATTTAATTTATTTTATTTTTGCTTGTTTGTACAGAATCCTTTATTTATTTTTATGTGTTAATAGATAATAGTTGGCGATGTGTTTTTCTTTTGTTTCTTTTTGGTATGTAGGCGAATAACCCCCACTTTCCGTGTTTGATAGTTAGCCTGGTATTTACTTTTCTTCCGGCTACGTCTAGGTATGTAGCGTAATTTCTGAAAGAAGATTGGTTTCCTGCAGAAAACCAACAGTAAAGGAAAGAAACGAAGATTTGCAGTTCAAATTCGTGTCATTTTGAACCAATGTTGAATTTGATTGTGCAGCTTGTGCGTCGAAATATTTTCTACATTTTTCGTCACCGTATTTAAAAAGCAATACACGCAAGACACTTCCAGGTTGTCGAGCAAAAAAAACAACAAACGTGCATTACTTTTGAAAAACGGTGATGAATAATGTAAAAAATATTTCGACGCACAAGCTACAGAATCAAATTCAACATTGGTTCAAAATGACACAAATTCGAACTGCAACTCCTCGCTTATCGAAACGCAATTAAAACAGGAAAACACGCTATCAAATAATAGTACAATCTATCATCCAGACAAGTCTTTAAATGGGAAACACAAGAGAAGCAATTATACCCGGTCGTAATGTATACCAAGATAACGGGTACCTAAAACAGGATATAAACTGTATAATTGTAGCATAAACTTGTTTCAAAACAACTAGATTTAAGTTGAGGCATTATTAGAGAGCGTATTTATTATTAATTATGTTGAAGGTTTTAACAGTAGAAACGGAATTTATTCGAGCGGGTATTAAATTAACCAGGGAAATTTTAAAAACAAAATTGGAACGTAACAATGCACTTTACAAAACTTGACACCAGTTTAAAGAAACGAAACAAACTGCACTCGATGTTAAACTTCTGATAAATTTTCATAATACTGTATAAAATTATTTAAAACCATATAGAATTAAATTGCAATCATCAAACTCTTACTGCCTAATAATTTCAATAAGTATTTACAGTTGAACTTATAGTTGCATAAGAAAAGTTTATTTAAAAGTGAAGAAGTGTCCTAAAATAAGGTTGAACACTATTTACAAATTGATATTAAGGGCACCGGTGGGTATTTGAGCTATACTAAACGGTCATACAATGAATTTAAAGATTGAAAAAGTTAGTCATTTATGTTCAAGTAATGAATTGTCGGATTGCTTCTTAAGTATGTTTCAGAATAACCACTTTCTAACAAGTAGTTGAATACTTGGGTTATAATTTATAATTTTATCAATAGCCCTCAAGAAATTTAATCACACTGATACAACTGGATTGTTTACAAGCAAGCTAATTCAATTTCAAATGTCAAAGTAGGGTTATGGTTTGATAAAATTGGTTATTTCATTTCAGACATCTAAGAGCGGCATAAATACCTGTCAATTCCAAATAATAAAACTACGATCATCTTGGTACCTTAAACCGGAGAAACAGCTACAACGTCCTTGACTTGACTTGACCCCTGCAAAGATAATGGACTTGAAGTGACAAACGATCTTGAACTCCAAATTTTCTCCATATTATTCCCTTTTACAAATCGTAAAATTGAATTTAATTCAGGACAGCTTCTTTGAAATATTGTAAATCAATATTCCAAGTTCAAGCCAATTGTGTTAGATCACAAAGTGCGTGATAACCACCTACTTTCATCATCTATAATCTAATTATAATTAACCCACAGGTTAATTTTGACGGTCGGTAATGACAGCTAAAAATTGCAATACGCACATTAGCAAAATTTAGTTTATCGAAAAACTCTCTTATCACTAGCCTGCTGTAATTACGGTATAATCTAACACTTTCAAACGAACGTGCTTTCTTACCAATGCGGTCGTTAAAATCATCTTCCTGTTCATATCTTGATCAGTTGCCTTCGCGGTTCGTATTCGAAAAAGACCGAGATCCAGGCGACGACCTCGAGTATCACCGTTGGATCTCGCGTCCCCACCACTTTTTAATGTGTTCTACAGATAATAGAAACCTATACCAATGTAGAATGCCTACTTAGCGTAAATAAAGCTGCCTAAAACTTACCACAATTAAGTAACAGATATTTATACTGTTATAGTGCATTAAAAATCCATATGGTTCCATTTTATTTAAATTTTATCATATAGGAATGTACTTCATGAAGTCCATCAACTATCTTGATTATTTTACTTTTAGTCCGAATTGTTTATATTTTAATATAAATACTTTGAAAGTCGATCTTTATTCTTCATAATTTTAATATATATTGTTCTTGACACATATATACGTGAACAAGTACTTTATTCACCGACCAAATGATCATTAGTAATTGATCGACAAACAGACAATTGGTAACAAATTCCCTTTCGATTATTTCATCGGCTTTTATATAGTATCAATTTCTATAAAAACTATAAACTTCTGGTTGAGCTGATTCATACAAGTTGATGCAATTTCGTCTAAAACGTTGTTAATTTGATACATTACGTTATTTAAATTCGCTGTCAATTTTGAATTATTAAGTCGTAAAAATAGTTCCTTAGTTGGGGAAGTTTAAAGAATGAATGTAAAATACTTATCGGTGAGCTTGCTATCGCGTCACATCTAATTTATATGTCATAAAACCGCTTACCGTCTTACTAATTGGTACGTTTACTCATTTTATCAGTTTTAATTACCTGTCACGGTTGTGATTTAACTTGATTTCTGAAAATAAAGTGGAAATGCTTTAAGAAAGCCTTTGTTTTAAACAGTTTTTGTGAAATATTTTAGAAACACAAGTTTTTACATAATATGCTCTAGAACGCGTTTTTAAATAATATTTTGAAAAACACGGTTATTTACGTGTTAATTACTACTTTTTAGTAGAGGATTCCTACGGATTTTACAACTTACATAATATGCCCTGGAAAGCGTTTTAATCGGTATTTCTTAGCAAGAGATAGTTTGCATTTTACGGTTTTTAATTTACGTATTATACTGTTTAAAGAAACTATTATGTAACATAAATAAAGTTTTTTGAAGTATAATATACAGATTGTTTCTACACCGAAAAGTATTTAGAGTATTAGAAAGTTTTTTCTCTGGTTATTAGGTTTGTATGTACAGGATATGGTGCTCAAAAACCTCTATATTTCCCCTTATATATGCATATATATATATATATATGTATAATATAATATATATAATATATATAATTTATATAATATATATATATATAATATATACTATATATAATATATATAATTTATATAATATATATAATTTATATAATATATATAATATATAATATATATAATATATATAATATATATAATATATATAATATATATAATATATATAATATATAATATATAATTACATAAATATTTTAGATAGTTAATTACATAAGGTAAGTTGATAAATACTATCGTATTACAGTGAATAAGATGAAATAATAGCTTAAACTTTTATGCAACGCCCAAATGATCATTTCAAATTGATTTGAAATAATCATTTGGGCTTTGCATAAAAGTCTAAGTTATTATTTCATTTTATTCTCTGTAATACGATAATATTTATTAACTTACTTTATGTAATTAACTATCTAAAATATTTATATATTTAATACTTGGCTTATAGCCGTAATTTTGAGCGTAGCTTCCTGTCTATAACTGACATAAGTCAAAAACTTGACAATATCACATATGATTGACAAAAATGTCAAACGTAATTGAAAGTTAAGTTTATGTATAGTTGTGTACACGATTTAAATTTGTAAATTTCTCAATTGTGTCATCGGTCTCGGTGGCGTAATTGGTAAACGCATGGTTCCGGCAAAACCAGGATACAGGTTCGAATCCTGTTCAAGACCTTATATTTTCCATCTTTCAATTACTAGCTCGATTTGAAATGATCATTTGGGCTTTGCATAAAAGTCTAAGTTATTATTTCATCTTATTCACTATAATTATATGTATATATATATATATATATATATATATATATATATAATTCCAAACGTTATTAACTAATCACATCAATCTATTTGATACCTTATTATTCAAAGGTTAACTGTAGTTACTCAAGTTTGCATGTTAAAGTTCAGTGGTCTTGACGAAATTCTCAACAAAAAAAACTTCTTTCCATAAAACAATTCGGAATTATCTCTGGCAGAATTCGAAAAAATGAATTAAGACTGCAAATTGAAATTATTTTGATTATTTTCCTCTACTTTGTAACGATAACACGCACGGGTCAGGCAGAAACGGAAAAGAATACGAAGTAAGCGCCCCCACGAATCACTATTATGTATAAAAAGAGAAGAAGATTTATAGATACCGGGATTAATACAAATACAGAGAGTGTGGTGGTTCACATAAACAAAAAAAGGACATTGCGATTGAGTTTTGCTTACATTAAAAATAAAAATTTTTTTTAAACCAACAATGAAAAAAAAATTATAACCTACGAACAATTTTAATACTCGAGATACGAAGTGAACATTTCGTAAGTTACCTGTAATTAAAAAATAATAATGCATATACCATCGTATACTAAGTGTATTCAGTTAAGGCAGAACAAATTCTAGTAATCATTAAAAAAAAATCATTGTTACATATAAAACTAATCGGAAAAATATAATGCTTATACTTTCGTATAACAAGTGCGTTCAGTTAAAAATATGAAATGCAGAACAAATCTAGTCATTATTTTAAAGAAAAGTATCAAGAAGCATTAGCGAAGCTAATTTAGAAGCGCGTTTTGTTACGCACAAACATCACATGTGGAAAAATACGATACAGAAGAAAAGTCGCAACATACCTCCATGTGCAGTAATACTTTTCTCGCTTTATCTGGCATCTACATCGGCGAACCCGCAAACAGTGTGACTTCCTGAGAGGTTGTCTGCACGGTAGTCCGTACCATTAATGCTGCAACCATTTGCAACAGCTGGTCGATGTAAAAGAACATTTGGATCGATGCGCCGAAAATATAAACTTCATGCAGTAGACACGCATCGCTCTTGGAGTAACAGAATCAGCCACGCATAAAGTATATGCTGGGACGGAACGCAGGATCTAAGTGAACCCAGTTTAGGAAAGGATTTCATAATCGATTCAAATATTAGGGTACCACATATCATTGGAACACTTCTAGAGCCTTTTTAATGCATAAATAGATAAAGAAAACGTCGATTGCAATTGGCTTTGTTAATCACACATCTAGAAAACGCATGCTATTTAAACTTCCATTATTACTTATAAATAAAGTAAGCATATTCTTTCAGAAAGCAAAGGTTGTAGATAACCGAGTACACTTGCGGTGTTATATCAAATAATAAACATAGATTGAAGTACTTTGACTTACACTAAATACACTAATAACGTTCTACAGAGTGTTCGAACAAATACTTGTTCCAATTGTATTAGGAAGATTTTTATAGGAACAAATCGATTCAATAAATTATAAACCGTGATCAGGGACGTCTCCTTTACTAGGTAGTTATACAAAATATCGAAGAGGAGGTGTCGGAATATTTGAGAACGTCGTAAATTAAATGAAAATATTTAGAAATGAAACATTGAACGTAACAATGTAACGTATATAAAATTATTTTACTAAAACATTAACTTGACCAAGAGAAACAGGCTTTTATATTTTCTGCGTCGGTATAATTTAACGTGAGACCATTCTTCGTCCCAAAACAATGGTGTCATAAGCCCCAACAATATTCATTTTTTAATCAAAACAGATGAATCATAAAACTGTATTAAGTTAGAATACACAGTAACGATAAGATTATTTCTATCGTTACAACCGCCATAATAAATCTGACAACTCTTCATTATGGATAATGTAAGATTACAAAAATAATTCTACCTTAGATTAAAAATGCGTGTAACTAAAAATTATATTTCTTTAAAAAAATAATCTTAATCCTATTGGGGGGATTTACCAATACAGAAACTATTGAAATGACATATGATTATAAATATTTTAAAGGTATGTCACAAAACCTAACTACAAATTGGTAACTAACTTGGTGGCAAATAAAAAAAAACTAATTATATTAATTGTTTTTTGTTCACAAGACGATATTTTAACTTGCAATAAAATTTGTCTCGTTTGTTCAATATATTTTTTCTTGGTATTGAAACCTCAATAATTTCTGGATGTTTGTTTGCGATGTGTAAAGAGTTTAATCTGCGGCGCCCATATTTTAATGTGCAAACAAAAGCTATACTCTCTGACAGGTACACAATCAAATACCTATTGTGGCGAATGAAAGCCCTACGCTAAACAGCTCTTGAGCGGTGTTGAGCTCCCACATGTTCCTGAAATTTTTGGAGTTTGGGATAATCGGTTTTTATGAAATAATTGCCAAAAGGTTTAATTTTCAATTCTGAACAGTTTGACTTTCAATTCCTCTGAAAAGTCAAACATTATTTCAAGTTGCAGTTACTATAAAGTTCATAACGATTTTCACAATCTGGTGAAGGAATGCTGTTAAAACTCGTTCTTGCCGCTTAAATTGAGCTTAAAATTATACGGAGGTATTACTATCGTGCTAATCAAACTCGATTGGGTTTGAAGTTAATTATGTTCATAAACTTTTCTCATTGTAGTTTAGGCATCGCTCCAGTTGTGGCAAATTGGGCTTGTTCCAAGATGTACGCTTCATTAGATTTTTCTAAGAGCCGTAACTAAATTTGCTTTAAATTTATATTGCCTCCTAGAGAAATCGTGCAGAATTCTTCATTATTCAAGTTTGTGTCACTTCATAAATAAAATTTGTTCAATTAAAGAGCATCTTTAGTCAGAAATATCATTACAAATAATTACCCTATTAATTAAAGCATTAATTCCTAGGTCGAACCAAACCATTTCTAGTTCGCATAATTCCTACGGTCGTTGATTAACGATTTAAATTGCTAGGTTTGGTACTTTAATCCCTGGTTCTTTGAAGATATGTTTCAATAGTTAAAAAATGTGGAAACGAAGTCACAAAGCAACATTCTAGACTTTATGCCATTTTCTCTATAATCCTCCATTTATTCCTTTCTCTACTTTATGTTACGGAATTGGATCTTGATACCGAGCATTGTCGTAAATCGGAATACCACAAGTAAAAATATTCAAGACGATTAAATTTGATCACAATTTTTTCGTGTAGTTTGCACTACTATTTACTATGCACGTTCCCCCCTTCTAACCTACATTAACAAAGATAATTTAGGTTCAAGGATACTTCGACTTCACCTTGCTTGCAGATGACTCCGTGAAAAGTTTTATTGACAGTTGTCGACGATGTTTCTAGAAGGTACGCATCTAGAATAGTAGTTTATTGAACGTGTTTGTTCGGTGCTTTCCAATGACCTCCGCTGTTTTTAGAATTTCTAAATGATTGACAAACTGCTTATGTGTAGCTACTTAATATAACTTACAATATTTATATCTGCTAGTAGTTTTTCCCCACTGTGCGTATATATTCAAAAACAAAAAGAAACGCTAGACGTTTATGAAGGTTGTCTTTTAAGTTTTGCATAGAGCCGAAATAAAACAGTCGAAATAGTAGAAACCAGAAAAAGAGGCATCTATGTAATTGATTAACCTTTCTTAAAATTGTACACCCTCATAATTAAATTTATCCTTGTTACAATAAATATTAATACCTTGTCTTATTTAATATTGTTTTTCTAGATAAATACCTTATAATGTCAAGAATTAATTAAAACCGCAAGTCAGCGCAATCTAATTACTTGGAAACCCTACCAAAAACAAATAATAATCAAATTGTAGGTTTTCGCAATCCAATCATTTAGGAAAATTCTCAAAAATATCAAGATAGCTAGTACTAAAAACTGCCTCAAGCGCTAAATTCTGCTATTTCCCATTAGAACATTCATATTAAATTTTACTTTTTCCAAATTTCCAATTCACATGTAATCTCAATTCCATTCTCTGAAGACAACCGGTTAATTTCAGTATAACTTATTTCTTATAATTTTTATTATTCACTACTTTTCAATGAATTATGCGAGTATTAATTTTCTGATAATTAAGAATAACAATCTAAACGACAAAAATTCAAAAGACCTTTTCTAGAGTCCCCTTCAAATTCAGATTTAAAAATGTCTTGACGTCACAAAAGAAAAGTAACGTCCTAGTTCCAGTCCAAATCAACCCATACGATAATCAGGACAAGGAACAATGTCTGCGCCCCAATCAGAACAGCTTATTATTTTCACGGAGAAAAGACAAGCTAATCTTGTATACAACACGCGTTCCCACACTTATGTGTTGATCTAACATATAAAACTGTTTCAAAAATAAAATTTGTTTATCATTTTAAGCACACCTGCATATCAATTAAACTGGTTTATTTAAGACCTTAACTTGATGTATAAAAACCAATAAATACACTTAACTGAGAGGTAGTCTTATTATCGGTCTAAATACGTGCATTGTAAACGTTAATATGCAATTAAACTCTCAACCTCTTTCTCTCCCTCCCTCATTCTTCTCCCTCTCTCTGCTCCTCTTCTTTTCTTTCCCTTCCTCCCCCCTCCTTCCCTTCGCCCTTCTATCATCCAAATCATCCACATTTACGTATGCATTACTAACTTTAAAATTCTAATTTCTACTATATTACAAACAAGAAAAAATCCTTTTATGAAGTCGAAAAAGGTCTGTACCCACAAGACACCACCTCATGAATATGGCCCTGCTGGCAACAATTAAACCAATTATCCTGCGTCATGAGGTTGGCCAACAACTTACAATAATGACAATCTATGGTAATTCGTGACAAACCCTAAAAGTTGTAGGCACGGAATTTTTTAACACTATACCATGCTCTTGGAATACAGGATTTCTTAGGAAAAACCCCAGAAGAAACAACAAAAGGATTAAAACCCAAAATCAGAAAACTGATTATGGCTTAAAATTCACTCGAGAAATAATCGAGTACACTAATGTTAAACAAACCTAAAACAAACGTTAACAATAATAACACTATTATGCTTACTGAAAGCTGATAGTTGAATGGAAGGTTTCCAAAATCAAATCCTAAATTACCTGAATATTAATTACAGCTCTAGGTAATTGCAATATATTTTATTAAAACGAAATGGAACTTTTACCTTTGCAATAGTTGTAAAAAACACGAATATGGGACTACTATACAATTATGTCTTCATTATAAGTATATATAAGCATTCTTTAACAAAAACTAAAAATCAAATATATAACAAATTACTTAACTAAATGGAAAACGTTTTTGACGAACTAAATTATTAATTCTTAATCTAATAACAAAAACGTACTGTGGGCACGTTTATAAATTTCATGCGGTTAAATATAAAAAATTTACAGTTAGTTATTGTTATAGTTTCAAAAATTTAGTCATAAACACTCGATGAGTAGTTTTTGACGGTTGATGACTCGGACACCACACATAGCTATTATTTCCTGGATTTTATTTGTTTTGACCAAATCCTGCCAGGACTAGCTGATCAAACATGACGTTATCAATTTAATGGAAACCAAAGTGTTATTCAAATAAAAAGTAAGCAACCTGGCAGACAATTATCCAAACTTCATTGACTAATTGCAATAAATTCGATACCTTTTCTTCAAGCTTAACTAACCTACTCAACTAACATGTCATCTATTTGGATAGTAAAGACGGGCTGTTTAACCAAAAGCTTTCCCTCCATAAAATAATTCGAGGGTGTAATGGGAAAAATTCGGAGAAATAAATTAAAACTGCATATTGAGTTGTTTTCATTTGTCTAACGTATGTAATACTATCTTACTTAAATCCTATAATTAGGAAGGACTTTTCACTTTTTGAATCATCATCAACTTTCTTCGTGCCACGACGATGAGGTTATACACCTTAGTAATCAAAATAAATACATAATAAAACTCCACTACTTTAGAATAGAAAGTTACCATGCCATTATGCTTAATCTTAAAAACCACCTTCATCATGAATTTGATAACCTTTGAGTATGAACAATATAAGATACAAAATTATTGCTTCTTAGATCAAGAATGCGCTAAAAATTATATTTTTTAAAGGAAGTAACCTAACTCTACTGGTGGGATTTACAAATACAAAAACTTTTAAATTAAAATAAATTTTAACGATTTCAAAGGAATGTCACAAAGTAAAAGCACCAAAGACGCAGCTAACTCTCACCCAATGCCATTCCTATCCAACCTATATGAAATAAGCACATCTACAGTATCACAAAAAACTAACACCCATACATAAAAGAACAATATAATAATAGAATAACTGAAAAGGCTATCAGAATTAAAAATACCTGTTACTAAGAATAGATAGTACAATTTCGAGACAGTCAAAAAATTAAAGTCGAAACTTAAGACGTTCGTTAAAGCGACAAAAAATAAAGATTATTTACCTTAAAGTCATTTGCCAATTACTACTAGAATCGAGTTTCGGCAAACATAACTCGTCGATGGTTTAAAAATTTTCTTCCTCAAGTATCATAATTTCCCAAACTGTGATTCCTAATTTCATTGTCAAATGTATCTTTTTTGCAAGCAGTTTCTAAGGTAATAACGGTTGTATCTTGAGTATTTTGTCTAGCCAATGTATTTCTTCGGTATATACTATGACCATCTACCATAGTTCCCTGCAAAAATAAACTAAATTTAGTGCTTGATTGAAGACAAAACAGTTGTTTACTATAACAAAGTCCCAAACTATATTTCCCCTTTTTTCAATTAATAACTCATTTTTTATTCATTCGTTGAATTGGAAGGGTGGTCAAGCCACGTTCACTTAGGTCATGGCGTGGGCCTGTTGTGCTACCTTCCTAAACTTGATTCCCATTCACCGAGTCACCCTACTTTGCAGATGACCTACAGGATATCAGACCAAAACGTATTGCTATTTCTGGGGGTTTCGGCCCAGAATTCCCCCACCATGGATCCTCGCAATTTGACGATCGTAGGACATATACACAGAGTATAGCCGGAGGAGCACCTTTGGTGTAAGTCCCAAAAGTTTGCCTAAAGCACACATAGATTGCCAGAACACTACTAACTTTTGTAACCTTTGATTGTAAGTGTTTGGTCCAATTCAGTATCTCATCAAGTATAATTCCCAAGCACTAGACTTTTTCTGAGAGTGAACATGGCAATCTCTGTCTTTTCTGAGTTAATGACTAAGGAATTTTCCACGCACCAGCGTTCAGTTTGCAATAGATTACACGGCACTTGCTCATATTTACCACATATCACGGTGAATGTGCTTGTGTATTCTACCATGTGGATGCCTTTCTCATTAAGGAGATTGAATAGGCTGTCAGCTACAAAGTTACACAGTAGTGTTTCCCACACGGACAAGTACACTGCGGCAACACAGAACCTGTCTTATCAACTGACTGGCAGTGAATTACCATAAAGTTTGGAAATCGTATCAATTTAGAGGGACACTTCTAAACTACGTAAAGTTTTCAATTTAATTTATTTCCTTCTATCCTTCTTTAAATTCATGTATACCACAAGGTGTTTATTTTGGGAAATTTCTGCAGAACGTTATATTTATTTCTTATTTGGTTAACTGGTTTTATTAGTTTTACCTTTTTAGCTATTTATTGAGACCAGGGCTCATATTCTAGAATCTCGAAACCTCCAGTAGTATCTTACCGCTTCCAATTTCATGGCGCACGCAAAATATTAGTTTTGTTGTAGCTGACATTCCTACTAGACCTACTGGTTCCCTTGATCTGGTCTGGGATTGTAGAACCCTTTCATTTAGTCTACACCGTGACGCAGCCACTACAATACCCACGAGACACCATGTTACACGGATGACACCCTGGTGAAACCCTTCGCTTTATATTACAAGAAGACAGCATCACAACATCCGCCATAAAATCCAGAGATTAAGAGGATATGCAGATATTAATAACCACCATCTCATAGCACTTGTCATCGAACATCGGCAGTTAAGAACAGCGTTCAGTTAAGATATATGAAGCGAAAAAACAACACCCGCAAGAAATCATAGATCATCCTACTGTTGACCCTTGGAAAACCTATCGCAACTTTATTAAATCACCTTCAGCACACATCCTGATCACTCCAATCCCGATAGAAAACTGCGCCATTCAAAACACACTGGCATTACTCCTAAGTACAGTCATCCCTCCTATTACAATGACGCCCCTACCATTCCGCAACAACAAATTATAAATAACTGCCTAACCCGTCCAAACACATCCATTGACGACTTCCTTGACACCGCTCTTCTAGATTCAATACTGTCAAGATTAAACCCTCACACAAATCCTGGTCCTGGTAATGTTTCCAACGAAATATTACAAAAATCATGACCCGTAATCCGTCATTCCGTCCACGTCCTATAACAAAAATGTTTAACAACTAACACCTTTCCGAATACCTTTAAACATGCTAACATCACCTTAATCCTGAAACACACAAAACCACCTAAAATCTCAATCTCCTACAGGCGGATTACCCTTCTTTCGGCCATCGACACTCTCCTGCATAATCTTCAATCCCACATCTAAAACAACTCAACTGCTTAATCTCCGAAAATCAACACATTTTCCGCCAAGGTTACAGCGCCGAACAGTATATCCACCCCTTAATTTCCAAAGTCAGATCCCCATAATTCAAATGCGTCCTAGCTATCTTCCTCGACTTCCACTCTGCTTCCGATTACCTTTGGTGGTCCAACAACCTCAACCAATTAAATGCGTAGAACTTTCCCTCTAACATTTGTAACATCGTCCAATCCTACTTATTCTCCTAGAACCAACTATTTTTTCTACTACTACCCTTTTACAAGGCTTTCCCAAGAATCTGTACTATCACCTACCTTGTGGAACTTATCCATTAAGCCTCTCTGCGACCTCAACATTCCGAATATTGAAAATATTGCCTCTGCAGATGACCTAACGTTCCTTGTCTATGGCAATTTCCGTCCTAATACAACACATCGTATCTTGGTCAAAATGTTACTCTTGTAAAGCTTCATTGAACCCCCGCCGCAGTCCTACAATCCATACTCTGGGAACACCTCTTACCTTCTCTGAATCCGTTTTTTACCTTGTTTCCGCCTAGAGACCCATCTGAAAAAACATACGCATCCTCTGAAAACCTGAACAAAAACTAAAGTAATTCTGTACAACATTCAACAATCCTGGCCAAAATCCATCCAATTAGCCCCATCTACAAGAAGACTAATCAAGAACAGTATAACTATCCGCATCGTCCAGTACGCTGTCGATTCTTGGTATCCTCTTACAACTCCCCACTCCTGCAGAATTTTAAACCCAATCAAACATCCCTACCTTTTATACGTTTTCCATGTCAATCGAACCACTTCTATCGTAGCTCTATACAACATCTTAGAAATCCCCTCCTTAGAAATGCAATTACACTATCCCGTACAGAACCACAACCCTAAATACACATACACATACCGTAATTCTCCACCTCTAATAGCAAGTTCCGTATTTACAACTCTCTACTACATTCCTGGCAAACTTCATGGCCCTCGCCGAAATCGGCAATTACAATTTCCAAATATTCCTTTCTATTACTAACATTCCCATTCACATACCAAACTTCAGCAGAACAATTATTCAATTCCTAACCGGCCCTGGCAAATTCCGATCCAAACCACATTCGCTGCATTTCATCCCCTTTCCATTATGTCCATGTAACCATCAAAATTTCCAAGAAATTCCTGATCATCTATTGCTCCGCGTCCGAAATGAACTTAAGAAAACATTACAACTCGAACTATATTCCCCTCTATACGTTATAAAATTCCTAGTTACTTTTCGATACCTGTGAACGATTTCTCTCAGCAGATACTTAGCATCAAACTCACTATACCCCACCTTAACCCCTAACCTGCTACAATGAATAAACTGGAGAACGAAAAATTCCACTGCCCCTATACAAGATCAACCTTTTGAAGTTTACAGAAAAAGATGAGCAAGTCTAGTAAGAAGACCTTCAGACATTGAATTAAATTTTATTTTGTTGCTTTTCATTCATTTATCATAGACTGTAAAGGTTAGGATGAGCCAACGACCTGGAATAAAATTTATACACATACACACAGACGCGCACGCACAAAGGCAGGCACGCACGCACGAAGGCAGGCACGCAGGCACGCACGCACGCGCGCACACACACACACATACCACACACACCACACACACACACACGCACATTATCTAACTGTCTTGTGCTGACTCATTTAGTTGGACCACTTTCTTGTTACTAGCCTGGACGAATTAACAAGGAGGAAACTGATGCAATTCAACCAAAAATTTTAAATAATGCTGTATACAATTTGAGCGGGCGTTAGTAATCTTCAACATCAAAATGAAGGTCATATCGAACATTTGCGGTAATCACAAATAACCCCTATTATTTAAATCATTTCATTTCTTCAAGTTTTCCTTGTTAGTTTAATTAGTTAAAAAATATATAATAAGTTGAGGTATATCTCCTACTTTATGATATCGTTGATCATATAAACAAGAGTTTTGTAAGAAGATATGCTGGGTTTCAGTGTTTTAGAACAAAACCGTGTTGTTGGGGACCTTGTTATAGGAAAGTTACCTGAAAATATAATGGCACTTTTAAAAACTGCAACCCCAAATTAATTCTTTTAAAAGATGCAGTGTTTTAATGGGTAAGCACACAATGGGAAAGAGTCAGATTAAATCTCATGTTTAACGCTCGCCCGTTAATTAGGCATGTGTTTGTCAAGAGAATGCATTTATTAATTTCAGCTAGTAAGAAAATTGATTTATAACATTTTATAGAAATTTGAGTAGTTTACACTTTATAAAAGGACAATTTCAATTAAATATTAAATCAGTGCAAGTAAATAAACCAAGAAAGCACCACGTACACTTTTATATAAACTACAATAACGATAAGGATTTTATACTCGTGGTATTCAGTTAGAGAAACACTGCTTACAATAATATTAGTATAAGTTCAAATAGCGTTCAAGAAAGCACAACAACCGCAGAATCATAAAAGGTCATAAAAATGTATGCGTTCACACGAGCTGGAGACATTGGACTTGACCCTAAGAAAACCTTAGACGTATAACGACTGAGAACGGAATTCAAAATATTAACAAAAGGGAGGAGATTGTAGTATATCGCTTAAGTGCGGAACTAAAGGGATCAATAACAAAATTGTACGTCAGTAATAAAGGACACGTTCAAAAGCCGTTGGCCCACCGACGACAAGAAGAACGAAAATATAGTTTAAAGTTGACCGACTGTAAATTGTTTTGAGTTTCAAAGAATGAATAGACCAGGAAGTTCAAATACACGTGTTTTGGGTTGACTTACGTCGCGTCGTTTGTGAATCAAAAAGGTGATAGGTGAAGTTTTGCTTATCAACTATATGTTGGATAGATTACTGGAATGAGGTGTTCTAGCAGGGTGAGGAAACAACCAGTCAATCAGTAGGGTAACCTAGAAACCCTTTAATTACAAAATTGTGGTACTGTTTGAGTTTGTTTATTGTATTTTGATTGACGCTTGAGAAATATGAACAAACACACCCTTAAGTATAAATGGAAATTACTTCATAGAGCAATGGGGTTAGTTATTTAAAATTAAGTATAAAAGTATTACAATAGAAAGTGAAACTTTTAAAATCGCTAAAAGGACGTGCGGATTGCGTGAAACGCATAATTGTCAAAGTACAGCTAGTAAATTTCTTGTGTAGATTTCATATTTTTAATGGACCTTGGAATGGTGAAAACACAAGATGGAATTGTAGTACGTATTTTAAGTCAGTTGCTAAGGGCGTTTCCAAGTCATTGGGATTAACAAAATGTTGTATGAGGCAATTTAAAAATCCATTGCAATGAAATAGTAGTATTACTTACAGATTAATGTTACTTTAGGAGTTTTGTTAATAATACCTTGGCCAGTGGAGATTAGATGTGGATTAGTTTTCATTAAGGTTACTTTACGTGCAATGATATGTTTCGAAGTTTACTGTTAATAGAGTCTAAATTTGGATAGAATTTTATTTACAGTTAATTATAAGAAATGAAAGATGATCATTGTGAGAGAATATCCAGTGACCACAATGATGAGGTTATAATAGAAAGAGGCCGCTATTTCTAAGAGCAGCTGAGATAATGAGAGTTTGAAAATCGAAAGCAAAAAGACTTATCAGAAATAACCGTTTTCGGAAGGTAAAGATATTCGACGAAATTGTTGGGTTAAGATTGTATAGCGTCCTTTAATTTTGGACAATTAAAAAAATCCTTCGAGGTAAGTTGGTATCGTGGGTATCGTAGGCATCGTAGGTATTGAAAGCAAGAATGCTTATCAGGAATAACCGTTTCCGGAAAGTGAAGATATTCGACGAAATTGTTGGGTCAAGATGGTTTGGCGCCCTTTAATTTTGGACAATTAATAAAATCCTTCGAGGTAAGTTGGTATCCTGGGTATTGGGGGCATCGTAGGTATTGAAAGCAAGAAGGCTTATCAGGAATAACCGTTTTCGGAAAGTGAAGATATTCGACGAAATTGTTGGGTCAAGATGGTTTGGCGCCCTTTAATTTTGGACAATTAATAAAATCCTTCGAAGTAAGTGGGTATCGTGGGTATCATGGGCATCGTAGGTATCGAAAGCAAGAAGGCTTATAAGAAATAACCGTTTTCGGAAAGTGAAGATATTTGACGAAATTGTTGGGTCAAGATGGTTTGGCGCCCTTTAATTTTGGACAATTAATAAAATCCTTCGAAGTAAGTGGTATCGTGGGTATCATGGGCATCGTAGGTATCGAAAGCAAGAAGGCTTATCAGGAATAACCGTTTTCGGAAAGTGAAGATATTCGACGAAATTGTTGGGTCAAGATGGTTTGGAGCCCTTTAATTTTGGACAATTAATAAAGTCCTTCGAGGTAAGTGGGTATTGTGGGTATCGTGGGTATCGTAAGTATCGAAAGCAAGAAGGCTTATCAGGATTAAACGTTTTCGGAAAGTGTAGATATTCGACGAAATTGCTGGGTCAAGATGGTTTGGCGCCCTTTACTTTTGTACCATTAATAAAATCCTTCGAAGTAAGTGGGTATTGTGGGTATCGTGGACATTGTAGGTATCGAAACCAAGAAGGCTTATCAGGAATAACCGTTTTTGGAAAGTGAAGATATTGGACGAAATTGTTGGGTCAAGATGGTTTGGCGCCCTTTAGTTTTGGACAATTAATAAAATCATTCGAAGTAAGTGGGTATTGTGGGTATCGTGGACATCGTAGGTATCGAAACCAAGAAGGCTTATCAGGAATAACAGTTTTTAGAAAGTGAAGATATTGGACGAAATTGTTGGGTCAAGATGGTTTGACGCCCTTTAATTTTGGACAATTAATAAAGTCCTTCGAGGTAAGTGGGTATTGTGGGTATCGTGGGTATCGTAAGTATCGAAAGCAAGAAGGCTTATCAGGAGTAACCGTTTTCGGAAAGTGAAGATATTCGACGAAATTGTTGGGTCAAGATGGTTTGGTGCCCTTTAATTTTGGACAATTAATAAAATCCTTCAAAGTAAGTGAAAATCGTGGGTATCGTAAGTATCGAAAGCAAGAAGGCTTATCAGAAATAACTGTTTTCGGATAGTGAAGATATTCAACGAAACTGCTGGATCAAGACGGTTTAACGCCCTTTAATTTTGAACAATTAATAAAACCTTTCAAAGTAAGCGGATACTTTAAAGTAGTTTTATATTTTGGCCAATTTTACGCGTTTATAGTATTATTTTTCTTATAATTTTGCTATAGCAGCTCACTTTCACACCACTGACAGTTACTGCTAACTTATCATCACACGCAGAGCATTGAACAAATTGAGAATTTGCAGTTGACTATATCAGAGTACAAATGCTGGAAATAGAACAAACCAAAGCATCTCGAGAAATTCCAACTAAGTTTTTGTGCTACACAAAAATCTATACTTTCATAGGTTAAACTAAAATTTGAAGACTCTTTACAAATCAAAAACTCGAAAACACATTTCATTGGTTAAAGACATCATTAACGTTTTTCAACACAGGAAGAATAGGAAATAGAACTGTATAAATGTAATTTCAAATTCTGCAGAAGACATTCGTAGTGCTCACCATAATCTAGGAATCAATCCTCTTGCAGTGCTCCCCGTAGCCTGCACAGCCTTCCAAGCAGTGCTCTCCATAGCCTGCTTCGAAACGCAGCGCAAGTCGTTATTGTGATTACATCTCTCAAGCTCTACCACACGGACGACATCCCCGTGGAGGTATCACTAACCAAGGTCCCGGGTTTGAATCCCGAAACGGTCCACTTGAAAAATGTTAGGCGAGCATTTTTCACAAAAATACACCCTCGTTCGGATGAAAGGTAAAATGGAGGTCCCGTGTGTGAGTGTTGTTACGCACGTTAAAGATTCCTACCTTGCTTGGAACGGCAAGGGTTCGGCAAAATTCAAAAAAAAAAAACTCGCTTCCTGGCCAATGTAGTACCTTCAGGTGGAGCATCGGAGAATCACATGTAAGAAGGTATCACTACCACGAAGCCTGCCGAAGAGTTCAAAAGACGACCGAAGACCTTCTGAATCCTCTATACTTGTACATATTGTAAATTAGTAGTTTTTAAGTTCATATAATTTCAATGCATAACTCTTTTTAACGTAACGTTGACCCACAATTAAACACGAAGCCTTCCGAAGCGTTCCGAAGACAACCGAAGACTTATGAACCTTCTATACTTATAAATATTGTAAATTAGTAGTTTTTAATTTCAAATCATAACTCTTTGTGACTTAACGTTGTGCCAAAAGGAAGAAACGAAACCTTCCGAAGAGATCCGAAGACCACCGAAGATGTCTGGACCTCTTCAACCTGTACATATTTCCTAATCATCATTGTTCAAGTTCACACTGGGCCTCGTATGCAACTTCCGAAGCATTCCGAAGAAAGCCGAAGACTACCGAAGACTTATACACCCCGTTAAATTGTACATACATTCATTTCGTCAGTGTTTAAGTTTATTTCTGGTTCCACAAGCAACCATGAAGCGATCCGAAGACTTCCGAAGCGCTAAATTATTCAATTTCACTTTTAATTTATGTAATTTCGGAACTTATAATTATTTTTGTTTATGTTTATTAAACTATTAATCAAGCCAAGCCTACTTGTTTTAAGACGCCTCCCACCCTCCAGCGATAACATTACCCGGTGCATCTATAAATTTGTTACGGGGTTCCCACCGCGTCTGGGCAATTCGTAATGTCGTTTTTATCAGAAACACCTGTTCAAGCGTGGATCATGGCGTACCCTTGTGATAGGTTTCATAATCACGTCTCTTTATTAATGTTTCCTGGATCGATAACTTAATACTTTTTACTACGTAAACATTTCGGTCAGATCGTATCTTAAATTCGGTATCTGCTTTATTGAGAAACCGAGTTTATTTAACTAACCGTGAAACAGCCTTCAATTTACATTATAACCCCTAAAATAAGAAAATCGTTGAAATGTAGCGAAAGAAAATTAAATGACAGATCATAATACCTTCAAAATTATAAAATCAAAGCCACTGTGATATAAACCAAACAACTGTAATTAGAGAGATGGCTGCCATGATTTTCCTCTTTGTGGTACAGATTAATTAACAAAATTTCGACTGACTGAATATTTACCTGTGTGTACCGCCGATAAGTTGAATTAAAGCTGGTTTCACAATTGCCTGTTGAAGGAATATTCCTTTGTAAACGTCGAGGTCCTCGGCAGCATAAGTAATGATTGAAATGTTGCCGAAATACTCCACTCACGCAATATAAAGTCACTGGGTTTACGCACGAGTTGAGAAAGCTGTAATATTATTAATTTGTACGGTATTCTGCTAACTTCCTAAAGAACATACCTTAAACAGAATCCAATAATCTTGAGAGCGTGCCAGAAGTCATCGTATTGCTCCTCTGCATTTGGGTTTAAATGAAACCATAGCATAAACAATTGTTGCGGAAAGAAACAAATGAAAAATACTAAAATATATAGAATTATTTGTTTTAGTTCTTAAGTTAGTTAATATACAAACCTATTATAAAAGCAACGACCATTCTTGCTACATGCTTTCTAGCTCTAGCTTGTGCCACTCCCTGTCCGCCTTGTAATTCGCCAGGCATTTCTCGTGTACTTGCATGTAATCTCTTCGCCATTAAAACATAGAAAAATGATATTACACACAAAGGAAGTATATAGTAGACAGCAGCCTTTCCAATTACCATATATTTTGCATTGGTTCTTCCATATACAACTTCTGGGAACGGAGTACAAATTGCAATTGATTTATTAAAATCTAAAGGTATAATTTCCACTGCAGCTGCAAGTGCGTCTGGGATAGCAAATATAATTGCAAGAATCCATATTAGAAATGCAAAAAACACTGTCAAAGGTTTTGTCTGCAACAAAGAACATGATGAAGAAATCTATATATACAATATGCTTTACTATAAATGTGTAGATTTAACAAATTATACAAGAATTTCTAAGCTTTCATGCTTAATGTGACTTGCCGCCAGTAAATCTTCATTCATCGTTGCGCAGTAATACCTGCTATTAAACATAATGAATGTCACAATTTCAGAAGTAGTTTCCAATTTAATTGCAGTTGGTCATTATACACTTCAATGGGACAGTAATACCTGCTATGTGATATAAGTAAGTCTTTTCAAAGTATTAATCCATTTAATGCCAGTAGGTCATTAACGACCTATAGTGCGTCCTTCTAAAGTGTCTAGAATTAAATTTTATAAAATAATATTTTTCTAATATAGGTATGTTTAAAAATATACGCCGTTTGTGATCCATATAAATTTTCAAAATATATATCTTTATATAATATATATGTAAAATATTATTTAATATATATTATATTTCAAATATATATATATATATATATATATATATATTATTTAAATATTATATTTAATGCAGTATATAGTATAGTGTATTTAAAAAATTAATTTTTATAATAATATTTATTATGTTGATTTACAAGCTATGAGGTCAGCGGTGTCATTAATAAAACTTTTTATAGATAAATTTTCTTTTATTTAAAGCTTATAAGGATAATAAAAATAGATAATTTAATAATTGTAATTATTATCATCGAGGTTACAAAATATTAGCTTTCATTATAATTATGATATTTACAAAGATAATATCTTTATAAAATTTAAGATAAACAGATATAGTATATATAAAATTGAGGTAAAATGTTGACTTGACAGAAACAAAATTTTTAGATTTGATTAATATATGTCTTTGATTTTTAATTAATTTATAGGTATGCGTGTATATATCGGTAATATTTCATGTCGATAAACATACAGAAATATACAAATATAGCTACATATATTATAAACATATTTTATAAATATATATTTATGCGTGTAGTGTATATAAATGTACATGAAAATACATAACTATATGTACATCTACATGCACAAAGATATATACAAAAATACATATGCATACATGTACACATAAATATAGAAACAAAAAAAAACATATTTATATACATACACAACATACAATACATTTACACACACACACACACACACACATACACACACACACACACACACATACAGACATATATATAACACACACACACATATATATATATATATATATATATATATATATACATACACACACACATACAATATACATCTACATATATATAATACATACATACACACATACATACATATATATATATACATATACACATACACACATACATATACATACATATATATACATACATACATATACATGCATATACAAATACACATACATACATAGAAATGCATAAATGCATATACATACAAATTCATATACACACGTATATAACTATATTATCATACTATATTACTATTATAAATCAAACGACTAATATAATCCAATTATTTATATTATTTTACTTTTATATTTATCTATATTATGATATATAAGTAAATGATTTATGTATCAATGAATGTGTGTATGTATATGTATGTGTTATGGTATATAGTGTATATAATTTGTATGTTATGTCATATGACTATGTAGATGTATTTGTTATATGTATAGTATGTATGTATATTATGTATGTATATGTATGTATGTATATGTATATGTATATTATGTATGTGTGTATGATGTATTATATATATGTATGTGTATGTGTATGTGATATATGTGTGTATGTGTATGTATGTTGTGTAGTATATATATATATATATATATATGTGTGTGTATATATATATATATGTCTGTATGTATGTGTGTGTGGTGTGTATGTATGTGTGTGTGTGTGTGTGTGTGTGTAAATGTATATGTATGTATGTATGTGTATGTATATAAATATGTTTTTTTTTTTATCTATATTTATGTGTACATGTATGTATATGTATTTTTGTATATATATCTTTGTGCATGTAGATGTACACTATATAGTTATGTATTTTCATGTACATTTATATACACTAAACGCATAAATATATATTTATAAAATATGTTTATAATATATGTAACTATATTTGTATATTTCTGTATGTTTATCGACATGAAATATTACCGATATATACACGCATACCTATAAATTAATTAAAAATCAAAGACATATATTAATCAAAATCTAAAAATTTTTGTTTCTGTCAAGTCAACATTTTACCTCAATTTTATATATACTATATCTGTTTATCTTAAATTTTATAAAGATATTATCTTTGTAAAACATAATTATAATGAAAGCTAATATTTTGTAACCTCGATGTAAGTAACTAATTTTTACACCAGCTTATGTAGAATTTATCTATGTTTTAGTTATGCCTGTGATCAAGCTTTAAATAAAAGCGAAAATTTAGGCTATAAAAAAGAGTTTTCTTCAATACACCAGCTGACCTATAACCTGCAACATTAAACAAATATTGTGAAATAGAAGGTCATTATTATTTATATAAAAATATATATATATATATATATATATATATATATTTAAAAAATATACATATATTTTAAAAATATATATATTTAAAAAATATATATATATTTCAAAAATATATAAATTAAATATATATATATATATATATATATATATATATATATTGCCGTGGATCTTAGGTAAAAGCCTCACCAATAAAATTATATTCAAACTTTTTTCTTAAATTTTCAAAACTCGAAAATAGAAAAATTTTCAAAAATTAAATAATTCAAACATATAATTTCTTACCCGTTTTCCTCTCTTCCTCGGTTAAATTGCCTTCTTTAACTGCTTCCGGCTAGCTCAGTTGGACCTCCTCTTGATATCTAGATTCACTCTCATAGTCTATCATACACGCACACTCCCAATAAAACCACAAAATACAACAAACATACAATTTTTTATTTTTCACTATTTACAAATAAAATTAAATTTTATCCACATTTCAGTGATCAAGTTACACCTCAATAAATCCTATTTTGTAATGTCCAGGATTTTAATTTAAATTATGAAACACATAGAATGTACCCGGAGTAAATGGGCCCTGAATAATATTTTATTTCTCATTCCTTTTATTTAATTTATTTTAAATCTAAGTAAACTCTGCAGTATGGTCAGCTCATGATATCCCAGTTAATTATGAATAGTGTATGCCCTTATACTTTGCATACTCTTATAACAAACCAAAAAAATCACCCATGTACTCTTCACAAAATTTACCTTCCTGATGGAACGTTAATAAGCTTTATATATACCTTCAGATTTCTATTTAAATACCATAATAAAGTTAGTGATACGTATTATGTTCAATACGCAAAATAATGCACAATACCTTCAAAATCCTCTCATACGTCACTCAATATTCATAGTTTACAACAACACAATTTCAAAGCGTTACCTGGAATTTCTAGAAGATCTTCGCTCCGTGGTCGATGGTATTTGTTTTTCTCTGCTTTGCAGACCGCTTCTGGTTATTAGTAGAAGAACTCCATGTAAGTTAAGCTGCTAGCGCTGCCTTCACATTGTCTCCAATTTCCAAATCCAAATTACTTATACGTCTTTCACAATTATTTACTTTAATCTACGTTACTTAACATCACGACACAAGCTTGTTAAAAAATTTATAGGTGATACCTCAATTAAAATTGTAATCTCGGCACACAAACCGCGTACAAATTATGAGCAATTCACCATGCAATATAATTAAAAATAATTTTATTCTACTTACAACTCGTGATAACTTGCATACGTCGTCTGAAGCGATCGAAATATTAAGGGCTTTCATTAGGTTTTCGAAAATTATTTATACAACTTAGGCCGCCACCTCCTGGCCGCCTTTCGTCCGAAATCCCCATCTACAACAACACGTTCTTAAAATTTTGCTCAACCGATTTCTAAGTCCGCGAATTTTAGCACGTCGTTACGATATTTTTCTGAAAATTAATATACACTACGCTTGTATTTGTGTCGCGTCCAACTAACAATATCGACCCAATCGTATATTCACTGACGTCCTACAAGTCCCGCCTATCTCACGCTGTCCCTTGCTTATGCGTTTTCTACGTCTGTTTCTAACCTGGTGTGAGTGGTAGAAAATCGATATTCCTGACCATCTGCTATCTAACCCACGTGGACCCAAAATTTACGTGCTTTAACTAACCGCTCATTAGCGTTTCATGCGAAAACATCCAACCGTTTGTACAATTCTTAGAATTCTTGTTTGTTATCTACAAAATAAATGGAACTTGACATTTAAAATTCTGCAAGTGTTTAATCTTAACGAGCGTTTTAAATAACACTTTCAACCCCACCGATATATTTGTTTGTTAGCAACGCGTGTCACCTTGGTATTATTGATTTTTACACGCTTTTATTCATAGTATACGTAAATAACCGTTCAATTAAATTCAATTAAATTAATAAATTAATGGCACTGGCTTGTACCATTTATTTTCTTTACGAATCTACTGAATCTTATTCATTATTTGTAAAATTTTGGTTAATGCCTGTTATTTGAAAATGAACTAACTGGAATACATTTCGCCCGTAAATTCTGGTTGTTCCTTTATACAGGGTGTTTTGAAATTGCTTCGTTTATATTTACTTTTAATCTTTTAAAACCACTATAATATATATATATATATATATATATATTTAAAATATATATATATATATATATATATATATATGTATATATATTGAATTAAGTAACAATGAAATATATATATATATATATGTATATATATATATATATATATATATATATAGACAAGTTGATATTTTAATTTTTTGGGATACTTTTCGTTCGGATGTTTTTATTAAATATTCATTTGCTGGTTTCTGACGTTTCGATTTTATTTAAAATCTTTTTAAAGAGCTAAAAGTATAAAGATAATAACAGTATTAAAATTATAGTTTTTTGGCATACACAGCTTGAATAGAAAAATTTGACATTGACATTGACATAAAAATAAATGTGTGAATAAGGTAACTTGTAGAAACTGCAAATTATGGATGTAATGTTTTGATCATGTGGGGTGTATAGTATGGTGTGGTGTGCTGATTTAAATATATTTTGAAAATGTAGAGGTAAATTAGTAAATTAGTTTTATGGATGGTTGTCTATTTTGGTGATGTTATATAGTTGTAAGTACACTATACTGAGGTTATTGATGTCTTGTTTGTTGTTGATGCAATTATTGTCTTGTATTATGTAGTAAGATTCTAAAAATAATCGTCTTTTGTGGTTATTGTCTTCTGTTAATATGGTGATTTCATTGAAATTGGCTGCATGTTTGGTAGAATGTAGATGAGAAGCAAGAGCACAATAAGTTTTTACAATTTTTGCATCGCTGCGATGTTGGGTAAGTCTATTTTTTAACCATTGTGAAGTCTGTCCTATGTACGTTTTTTTGCAATTGCATGTGATTTTGTAAATTAGGTTGCTGCGTAGAAGTGGATTGGTGGGGTCTTTTAGTTTTGTGAATAAATTTCGAATCGATTTTTCATATGTGTAAGCTATACAGATGTTAGGTTTTTTTAATATTTTAGAAATTAGTGGTGTTAAATTTTTGATGTATGGTAATTGTATGTATTTTGTGTTGGCAATTTCGTTTTGTTGAATAGGGGTTTTTATTGTGTTTGTATATAAAAGTTTGTTTAATAGTGATTTTGGATAACCATTGTTATATTCAAAATTACAAAGTATATTAAAAAGATCTTGTTTATTTTTATATAAGAATTTTGGTTCACATATATTTTCTATTCTATGTTTTAGGGCTAAAGCAGTGTTTATTTTGTGGTTATATGAGTGATTGGAATGGTAGTTTATGTATTTTTCTGAGTTTGTGGGTTTTTTGTATATATCGAAATTGATTTTGTTATCTGGAGTTCGTATAACGAGGGTGTCTAAAAATGGGATGCTATTGTTGTTTTCTGTTTCATAAGTGAATTGTAGGTTCGGATTGAATATGTTGAATTGTTTTAATGTTTCATTTATGCAATTATTAGGAATTGAGCATAATATGTCGTCGACAAATTTAACTAGGAATGTCATTTTGAATGGTAATTTGGGTAAAACTGTGTCTAAAAGATGATCCATGATTACTTGAGCTATTATGGGTGAGAGTGGGGATCCCATTGGGGTAAAGTAAATGACCACATAGTTAGTTAGTAATTAAAAAAGCTTTTACTTTACATACATCGACAGTAGGTCCTTTGTGGGGAGTCTGGCACTGGTGGATCCACCGATCCTCTAATAGGTTTTTACTGAGAAAACCCATTAAAACCCATTAGCACTAATTGCTTTTTAATGAGTTTTCTCTTTAAAAGCCCATTAGTGCTAATCGCTTTTTAATGGGAAAACTCATTAAGACTAATCGCTTTTTAATGAGGAAGCTCATTAACACTAATCGTTTTTTAATGAGAAAACCCATTAACGATGTTATCATTTCCTCCTTATTCTGAACCAAATAGTGGATACCTCTAAAAAAGATCAGGATCACCTTCGGGTCCCAGTGTCATTGGGCCGTCATAAAAATTTTCATAATATTTAATTAAAAAAACAGATACCTCTGAAACGCCTCCTTATTTCTGCACACCCCGACTAGCTCTAAAATTTGCTTCTTCTTGGATACCTACCATCCTAAGTTCATTCTTTCTCACAAATACAGTCAAATGAAATTACCACTCAAATAATGCAACAAGACATACAACCTTTTTATTTACACATATTAAAAAGTTTGCATTAGCAAGAAAATATTTACACATTTGTATATACAGTTTCATAAAATGTTACAATCTCACTCCTTAAACCTTTTAAAATTTCATAATTTCTATTTATTTCAACAGTTTTATTTTAGACGAGTAGATGGGCCCGTCGTGCAACCCTAAATTGATTTTTATTCTGGTCTATGGTGAGTTCAGTATAACCCAGTTACTCTAAATGCTTTTAAACGTCGCATCTTTGTTTAAAACAAACTTAAAGACCCGTTTACTCCGTACAAAAAAATTTTTATGTCATTTGTTAACATCTTTAAATAATAAATATCAATTGTCCTTTACATATACCTTCAAATGAGTTTTTAAGGTAATAAAATACACCCCCAATAAGTCAAATCACTCGAGCACAAAATACCAGCACAAATGTTCAAGCAAAAGCTAGAAACTAATTTCGTTACCTGGAGTAAGGTTCTTTCCACCATCACCTCTGAAGATGTGTTCCAACACCCTCGTCGTTGTGTCAATACACTTCGTTATTATCCATAGATCCAACTCATTTTCACTCGCTATTCAAATCTTTGCAACCGCCTTCAGTGTTTCTAGCCCGATAATTATCTCGACCAAGCTTAACCTTCCGTAATCACTAAACTTCACGCATTCTTGTTTCAAACTTCTCAACTCGCTTACCCTAGTACCATCCTTTTATTAGATCGTTTCGTGTAGTAACAGCACCGTCTATCAGCCAGCACTCACTTGTGCAAATCACACTTTTAATAAATTATCGATGTTCGTTACTAACAGCGTTTTACACCCTTGTATTATAATTCAACGAATAAGCGACATACGAGAATCAGTTAAAAATTAAGAGTAAGTAAGTGATAAGAGAGATTTAATACCTCTCCTAGTGTATTTATATGATTTTGTACACCCCTCACGGACCCTATTTCCGTCGAAAAGCTTATTTTTCATAATTGATTCTAAAAATTTTGTATGTAACGAACTTCTACATCCGAAAATTCTCAGTCTACCGTGCTTTTACCTTGAATCCCTGTTCAACAAATGTAACCGTCGCGAGCTTCTTAAAATTTCTAGCATTTGATCAATTATATTGGTTTCCCCCATTTTTAACGTCCAACCCCTAGCTGCCTTTTCTCGTTTAACCCATATTTACTATCTCTTTCAGAATCCCACCCAAGCAACAGAAAATCGATATTGTGGTTGACCTCCAAATCTACCGCGTACTTTAGACGAGTATTTTAATTAACGTTTTATTAAACGTGTTCTCTGTCTGTTTTACATGAAGGATATTCCGTCTTACTTTGCCTTCAAAGCATCTGTTTGCTCTTTGTATAAGCTATGTACTGTACGTCTATCCCTAAAACTCATTCCAACCTTTTTGAGTATTTCGAACATTTTTTTCCATTTTGAATTGTCGAATGCTTTTTCCAGATCTACAAACCCCATATACACACTTTCCCCCCTTTCTATTGTTTTCTCCATTATCATCCTCAGTGCTAAAATAGCCTCCCGTGTTCCCCTGTTTCGCCTAAACCCAAATTGATCTTTTCACATCAATCCGCGCCTCTTTTTTTTCGGTATAGTTACTATGATGTCACGTTTGAAATCTTTGGGTATCTCCCCTGTCTCATACATATAGCTTACAAGTTGAAAGAGGCGCTCTATTACTGCTTGTACAGGGGGTTTTTAGAGTTTCTGCTTGCACCTTATCTGTATCCGGTAACTTGCCATTTTTCAGACCCTTTAATGCAAATTCAAACTCATCTCTAAGTATAGGATATCCCAAGTCATCATTTTCAATGTCTGATTCCTGTTCCAATGCTGTTACTGCCTCTCCTGCATATAAATTACCTATATATTCTTGCCATCTAATCACTTTCTCTACATTTTCTATAATGACGTTTCCTCCTGCGTCCCATATATTTTTGCTATATGGTTTTATATTCCTGATTAATTTGATTGCTTCGTCTGTCTTTCCTATTTCCATCTTAGTTTGTACCTCTTTGCACTTTTCATCAA
Source organism: Platerodrilus igneus (assembly GCA_036346225.1). NCBI lineage: Eukaryota > Metazoa > Arthropoda > Insecta > Coleoptera > Lycidae > Platerodrilus > Platerodrilus igneus. Next base: position 1,403,532 of record JARFIW010000482.1, on the reverse strand, counting down.
TCCATTGTTCTTTAACTTTCCTGCATTTGAGAATAATTTTCCATCTTATGACTTTATATGTTTGTTTTCCTGTTTCGTCTGATCTATTTTTATATTTTCGTCTTTCTTCTATTAAATTCAAGATATTCTTTGTTATCCATGGTTTCTTATTTTCTTTTTGTGTATACCCCAGAATATCTCTGGCCGCCATGTTTAAGCTGGATTTAATGTCATTCCATTCTGTTTCTACTTCCTTAGTAGCAGAAATTTTCCTAATAACTTTCAGCAATTCATTTGACTTTTCAAATCTTTCATTAATATCTTTATCTTTTAGGTTCTCAAAGTCAAAGTGCCTTTTTCTGTTTCTTTTTTTCAAATTTTTAAATTTAAGAGCAGCTTTCATAATTACGATGTTGTGGTCAGGGTCTATACTGCTTCTGGATAGCTTCTACAGTCTTTTACTTGATTCCTAAACCATTGTCTAACAAGAATGTAATGTATTTAATATCTTTCTATATCTCCTGGCATCTTCCATGTGTATCGTCTTCTAGCATGATTTTGAAATATTGTATTTGTGATGGTTAAATTGTGCTTGTCGCAAAATTCTACCAGCCTATTTCCCCTGTCACTTCTCGTGCCTAAACCAAATAAACCTACTACCGTTCCTTCCCTACCCTCACCTACCACTGCATTAAAATCCCCCGTAATTATTAAATTTTCATGTTCTTTTACATATCTTAGTATGTTTTCGATATCTTTGTAGATCGGCTCTAACTCTTTCTCACTGTAGCTAGAGGTGGACATGTATACTTGTATAATTACTGTATTCTATTGTATATTAAAGTATTCCTTAATGCTATAGAACGACTTGTCATATAGGAATTCTTTTAGTAAATGCTTATATGTTTTAAGATTGATTGCTTCTCTTATATAATTTGGAATAGCATTGTATATTTTAATGCCAGCTTGTATCTGCAATTTTGCATTATAAGCATTGTGAAATTGTTTTTGATAAAGAAAGTGTCCTTGGCGTGTTTCATGTTCATGTATAGATGAGAGAGTACAAAAATTTTTAATTTTTGTCTTACATATAACGATATTTTATATATGTATATCCCAATAACTGTCAAGATTTTTTTTTCTTTAAAAACTAATCTACAGCTAGCTCTGGCATTTAGGTTAAATAGCAGCCTAATAATTTGTTATTGTGATACCAGTAATCTTTTCATTTCAGTGGCTTGCCCACAGAGAATAATATTATAGCTTAGATGCGTATATACCAATACGTAATATACGTTTAAAGCTTGGGGTTCACTTAAGTATTGCTTCATAGTTTTTAACATAAAATATTATTTGTTAATCTTTTTACATCGATTATCTATGTCTGCTTGCCAGTTTAATTTAGCATCTATGTAACTTCCCAAGAATAATACTTTTTCACATATTTCAACCTTTGATTTATTCAGCCTAATATCGATGGTGCCTAGGTGTCTTATTTTATAAAAGTAAACACATTTTGTTTTAGCTATATTAATAATTAATCTGTTTCTTGCACACCAATGCCAAAATTGTTCTATCACAATGTTTACTTTGGTCTGAGGCTCTTCTGGAGATTTAGCTTCAACCACCATTGTGGTGCCATCTGCATAAAGTATTACTTTAGCTTTGGTTATGTATTTCGGAAGGTCATTGATAAACACACTGAAAAGCAGGGGCCCCAGAACAGATCCCTGTGGTACACCTAATTCGCACACATGTTCTTTTGATGTGGCATTATTGATTTTGGTTTTTATTTTTCGTTGCTGCATGTCACATATTTTACCTCTAATGCCAACATTAAATAATTTAGGTTCCATGAGGTTAGGATTAACACAATCAAATGCACGTGTGAGATCAAAGAAAAGACCTATAACATACTTGCCTTCATCTTGTATTAAGAGTACATAATTTAGAAATTCACATGCAGCTGTTTCCGCAGAACGACCTGGTCGAAAACCATGCTGCTCATCCGCCAACTGATTATACTTCATTAGAAAATTCATTATTCTTTTTGCAATTAATTTTTCAAAAATGATAGAGAAAACTAAGAGTATGCAGACTGGTCTATAATTTTCAACGCATTCTAGATCATCTTTTTTAGGAACTGGCACTATTAAACCGGTTTTCAATGCAACAGGATACCGCCCAGTTTTTATAGAGAAATAGAAACGTTAATATAGCAGAAAAGTGCTTTATTGTCTAATTTATAAATGATTTTGGAATTTCGTCCACACCTGCTGAATTCTTATTATTCAAATTAGCTATTGTATTTAATACTTCTTGCTCGGTTACATCTGTGAAATACATACTGTTCAGTATTATTTTCGGCGCTGTACAGTTACTACAACTAGTGTCTTGCTTACGATATTATTAGCAACATTACAAAAGTATTCACAGAACGCATTTGAGATGTTATATTCATTATTTAAGACCTTTTCATTGTATTTTATTCGAGTTACTGCAATTTTATTGTTCATTTTTCCAGTGATTTGATGAACTATTCGCCACATCTGTTTAGTACTGTTTAAGGATGCTAATATTTTTTCTTGAAAGTATTTTTTTTTGCATTGCAAATATTTTGACTGTGTTGTTTTTTTTGTACTGTGTATTCAGCTATTAATCTGCCATTATTAGTGACTTTTACCATCTGATAAAGTGTTCTTAGATGTTCTGCTTGCTGAATAATATTCTGATTTAGCCATTCCTTATTAGATATTCTGTAATTTGAGTTGTAACATTTTTTGGGACTTACTACTTCTACGCACCAATAGAAGGTGGCCCAAAATTTATTAAAGGCATCGTTTATGTCTGTTACACCATAAACGTCATACCACCCCATTTTGGTTATTAGCTGTATAAAATTGTTAATGTGTTTATCTGTAAAGTGTCTTCGCAGTCAGATAATCTTTTGTGATCCGTATTTTATTTTAGCCACTTGAATTGAGCATATTTGAGCAGAATGATCTGAATAGCCTGGATCAGTCACATTTATACTGCAATCCTTAGCATTTGTTAGCATATAATCAATCCCATTCTTACCTCTGGTTGGAGTATTAACATAGTTATTTAGACCATAGCTCAGAAATATATCTTCCAACTCTCTTTTATTTAAAGAATCTTTTAAAAAGCTTATGTTCAAGTCACCACATATTATTAAAATTTCAGATAATTGTGACACTATAGTTAGCACTTGATCAAACTGCTTTATAAAGTTTTTAAAATTACCATCCCCACTTCGGTATATTGTTACAATACACACCCTCACACAGTTGAAGTTACATTTAATTGCACAACACTCAAAATTCTGTTCAGTACAGTACTCAGATAAATCGACTACTTTTGTTTCTATTTTAGATTGTGCAAAGATTACCACACCACCATGTCTTTTAATAGTTCTGCAATAGACCGCTGCAATTTTATATCCATATATATTGATAGATGGTACTATATCTTCATATATTTAAGTTTCTGTGATGCATAAGAATAATGGTTTTTGTTGACTGACAAACACATCTAGTAAATGAATTTTATTGGATATACATTGTATATTCAAATGTATCAGTTTAAGTGTATTGTAGATTATATTATCTTTAAGTGTTTCTACATTTGTTGCAGTTAGCAGTCTGTTGTCTGTTAGTTGTTGGTTTCTCTTTTATATCCGCTTGGGCATGGAAAAACTGCAAGTTGAAACTGCGAATTTTTATATTTTTCGGCCAAAATTCCACATTAACAATGTTTTCATAATAGTTAAAATCAAACCCCACTTGAAAAGCTTTTAGTTTTCCTATGGTTTTTAATTCTTTGCAGTCTACTGCAATATTAGGATACTCCTCATGTACATATTCAAAAATTGTGTCTGGTGTGGTTTCAGGTGAGCAGCCACCAACCTAAATCCAGGCCTTTTTAATAGGAGCTTTGAGTTTTGCTTCTTTGATATTGGTTCCAATTAGTGTTTGTTTTTTGGTATTTACTTTTTACCTTACTTCACTAAACCCCTCATTGCTATGTGTTTTATCTTCATTTATATTAACAAACTGATTTATTATGTGTCTTTGTTTTCTTTCTAGAGACTGTATTTTGGTTTCCTATTGTTCCCTTTGTTATAGTTGCATATGAAAGTTCCTTAGCATTAGGTTCTTCAATTTCAAGTTCAGATTTGTGAATTTGTTTGCCTATTGTAGTGGTATCTGCTGTAACTGCTTGCACTACACTATCAGAACAGACTTTATGATTAGTAGCAGCTGTTATACTAATATCATCCTTATCAGCAACTTTTAAATCATTAGCTTTGTTTTGAAAATTATTATTACTTAGGTTATATTTTGTTTGTAATTTATTGAATTTAGTTTTTAAAGATTCCTTTTCATTAGATTCTTGCTGAAGTTAACTTTCTAATATACTGATTTTCTCTTTTAACAGCTTGTTATTTTCCAGCTGCTCAGTTACAAGTTGTTTCAGAAACAAATATGCATCTTTAGTAAAATCAATGGTTGCATCTGCAGATAGTAATTCACAGCATTTTACACGTTTTGCACAACTATTATGCATTATAGTGTGACAGGCACTACAGGTATCACCTACCACAACCTTCTTTTTGCAATAATAACACACTTTTGCACTACCACTTTCATTAAGATTGTCACTTTCGGCCTATCTTTCTTCGCATAACTATCACCACACCCGAATTTCCTTCCTCTGATCCTGTATGAATTACCCTGAAGTCACCGCTCCAAAAATCCCCCGCCTCTGGTCACCGGACTTTGCTGAGCCCTACTATGTTTAGTGCTAACCTATCTATTTCGATTTTCAGATTCTCTAGCTTACCTACTTACCTCATACTTCTGACATGGGGGACTACTTTACCTCCGGAATATTTTACCCCAGAGGATGCCATATCTTTACTAATAATTTCTATATGCCGCGTACTTGGGAGGTAATGTGGTGGTTTCCCGTTGCCTTCTACATCGCAGTAGTATGTTTTAGAATGTCATACCGACCCCAATGGTCTCTGCCATTCTATGTCCCAAAAAAACTGCTGCCCTCTTTCGGGGATCTGTCTTAGTCTGGTTCCTCACTAAAGACCTCACTAATTCGGTTAAACCAATAGTTTGGCTCTTTAGCTCATTGAAACACGCAAGCCATTCAAACCGTTCTAGTATTTTAGAACTTCGTCAAGGTGCAGGTCTGTTCGGAATGGCATATTAAGATATATATTATTAATTGTTATGTAAATGTTGCTATTATAAAACCAAGCATTGCAATATTCAAACACATTTTCCACATAATTTAAAATTTTCAACTATGGTTTGTGATGTCCTCTTTAAATATTAATGTGGATTTTTATGATTCATTATTACTGGCCTGCGTACTTTGTGTATAACAATATAAAACCTATTTTAATATCTAATACACAACAACGAAGGGGAAATTATATTTTCTAGTATTCTTACCGTTTACTTCTATAAATATCTAAATACTGTTTATTTGTCACAAAATTATAAATAACAGTCAGCACTTTAATTAGCAAATGAGATCAACTGTATAAGCGCAAAGCAAACTAATTTACCTACCTTTGATTCTTAAGCAGAGTGGTTTTGCAGCAAACAATAAACAGATTAGTCTTTTTGACACGATGTGAATTTAAAGTTTTGGAGAGGGAAGAAAGTGAATATCGAATGCCAATTTGCAATTTTATAAAAAAAAACAAAATATCTTTCAAAATTAGAATATGTTTGTATACAATAATAATAATCTATGTAAAACATTCTTGATCGGAATTTTCGTTTGATCCTAGAGACAGAGTGTCAATCTTCTGCAATAAAATAACAGTACTTTTTTAATTATGTTGTAAGAAACTAAATTTTGTTATGAAATTGAAAACTTAATTACAACTCTTTAGAATTTCGTATTTCTTAAATGTACCATTGCAAGAATTATTACAGTTTTAAAAGAATTAAAAAGCATAATTATATTCAACGTCTAGTTATGCCTTAATTATTTAGAATCAGTGGCATTCCATGTTTCTATTTTTATGCTACTTTGCATGTACTTTTACACATGACGTTCATAACAGAATCAGTCTTTGTAAGAACCACAATTACTTTCTAACTTATTATTTATAAAATTTATCAATCTTTTATTCAGTTACATTCATTTGTTCCTTTGATATTTGCTTGTATTTTAGTTATGAATACTCATTATTGTCAATAGGTTAGAACTATGTTATTTAGCAATTTTAATTGCTTGCTGTACGAGGCAAAACAGAAATCTTAACACTTAGATGTGAAGTCAACTGTTTGAGGCCTATCTAAAAAAGGGCACATCCATTTTGATTTGTTTATTATATTTTTAATCATTTCTGTAGCAATGACTAATCGCTTATGCCAGGAAGCCAAATTTACCACGTTTGGAGATGTACGATTTTGTTGAAGTGCTCCTCTTTCAAACTATGTATAGATCTTTAACATGCATGACAGCATGCATATATAGATCAGTCAGTGTATGCCAGGGGTGTAAGACTAGTGTCCTCTGGGCTGCATGCAACCTCCAGTGTGTATTTTTATGGTCTGCAACAATTTTTGTAACACATACTATGGTTAATAAAATATACTTTGTAAATATTAGAATATATTTGCACATCTTACGTTGAATCTACTGAAAACAACCGGCAATCTTTACATACATTTCTATTTAAAATAATTAGAATATTGAAAAAAGCATAAGTAACAATATAAATGTATATTGCATGGCCTCTGTGAATTTTGTTTGCTACAGAACGCTCCCATGATTAAAATCAGTTTGACAATCCCATGCTCTGCATGGTATCCAAATCTGGAACCACTGGGATTTGAGTCTTATTCCCTTCTTGTGCTATAGGTCCCTCTCCCTCCCAATACCATTTACTATTTTCCTTATACACATTTGTAAATAAGTAGTATAGGATATGGAAATTTTATCAAAAAACAGGAGGATGCCACTTATATGACTGGAAAAGTTTACATAAATTTATACAATCTTTACTTTAAATACCAATTCTTTTATATATTTGTCTAAATCCTACGATTAAGGTCACTTTGTCTAGATTTAACACTCCAAATCTTTCATCGGTAAATGGGTGTTTAATTATTTTATGGTATCGGTGTATCACAAATACAAGCAATAAAACTTCGAGAGAGAGAAAGGTAAGACACTAGTTATTAATACAAAGTGAAACTTAATAAGAAGTAAAATCTCAGTTAATGGAACATTACATTAACATGACGGTAAGGTCTAACAAAAAGTAATTGGCAAATAACGGGAATACAAATACAGTCTACCAAATAAACTCAAATCTGATTCATCAGAATACTCCAGAAGACAGTACAGGCTAGAGCAAAGTAAACAATAATTCAATCTACTAACATGTACTTTAATGTTTACATGTTTACAGTTGACGTTTGTCATGTGTCGGATTAGTGTCTGTAAGTTTCCGAGTTAGAAAATATCTTTGTGTTAATTAAACAACTTTGTTCGAAGTGGTTATGAAATAGAAAACGTTTACAAACACTTCAGTGCTATGCTAGTATACTTTTCCATAATTCTTCCATCATTAGGTCTTCAGTCTTTAAACTGGTGAGATCCGTACCCCCGTTGATTTCTATTCTGAGCTAACCTACACATTTTCTTGAAATTTCCATAGCCTACATCTTTCCTTACCTGTGTGCAATAGTCTAATCTAGGTCTACCTCTACCTCTATCTTTTCTTTTTTCTGCTTCTAGCGTATTCCCTTACGCCTTGGTATGTGCCTTATCATCCTATCTCTCCGATTTTTACTGTTTTGCACATACTTCTTTCTTCCTCTACCATTTCTAGAACCTCTTTGTTCTTAACTTTGTCTGTACACGATATTTTCATTATATGTCTGTAGCACCACATTTCAAAGGCTTTTATCTTTTTCCTGTCCGGTTGTCCTACTGTCCACGTTTCACAGACGTACAGTGCTGTGCTCCACACACATGCTTTCAGCAATCTGTTCCTTGTATGTTTGTTGTCATCAAACATAGCAGTTGGTTTTCTTGTTAAATACAGCCTGGACTTGTGTTAATTTTTTGTATGTCTTTCGCTGTTTTCTCTTTCTGTTATTTTCTAAAAATTCTTATTATAAATGACTTATTGGCGTTCTGCATATTCTATTTCGTATGTAAGGCAACACAACGTAAAGTATTTAGGGACATCGAAAGAAACTTAGTCCATTATCAAAAAGCTTATGACAAAAAGCTGCAGTTTTTTGTGTCGTATACATGTTTCAAGATCTTGTTGACAATAATTGTGTTATAATTATGGAATAGGTTAGTTCAAATTTTTTTTTGAGCTGTGAAATTAGAAAAAGGTACTCAATTATTTGTCTGTTGAAAACTTTTATTTAAAAGCAAGGTGTATAAGGAATACAGTAGAGATTTATTTATTTTGTCTTTATTAAACAAATAAGTACTTAGCACAATATTTGTCCTTGAAAGGCGAAGATTGGCTTTTAAGTTATTACTCTTTAACTCTTAACCTTTCCAGTTTATAAAAATATAAACATTAAGAATAATAAAAATATATCCAATCGTATAATTTAATATTGATTTAACAAGTAGTGTTTTATGTTTTTTAAAAATATATTTAAAGAACAAAAATTTGGTTTATGCATATTAAATAGTTTAACTGCATTGTATGTAAAACTTTGCTCAAATAAAACTGTGGTGTGATGAGGCACAGTCAGTGAATGCACATGTCAAATATTGCGCCTATGGATTCTATGTCTGAAAATTAATTTATTGAGTAGATACTTGGGGTTTTGCAAGTTGATCAGACGATGTAAAAAAATCAGAAAATGTAGCTGAAATAGATCAGGAATTTTTAACTACCGTTAATTGCAACCTAGGGTGAGATATATGGTCAAATTTTCTTAAATGAAATACAAATCTACAACATGTGTTCTGCACTTGTTGTAACTGATTTTGGGTAACTTTATCAAGACAGGGAAAATATATGAGACAGTAATTTAATATAGATAAAACAAATATTTATGATAATAGTTTTCTTAATTTAAAAATACGAATATTTTTGTTGTGGTATAGCATTCTCATCAGCAAATAACATTTCTCCAATAAATTGTTTACATGTGGCTTAAATCTTAAAGAGTTATCAATAATTACACCTAAATTTTTGGCACATGTAGAATTGGGCAAATGAGTGTTATCAAGCATCAATGTAATATTATTTACAAGGTTTAAATGTATATATTTTTTACTAAATAATAGAGCAGTTATTTTTGTAGGGTTAATGGATAAATTATGAGTTTTAAAAATTTAAAAATAATTTTTAGTTCAGTATTTATAACTAAGGATGCTTGTTGATACAAATTGGGATCAAAGTAATGTACTATTTGTGTGTCGTCTGCGAGGAGCTGAATTTCACACTTACTAAGAAGATTTGGTAATTCTGATGTGTATATAAGAAATAATAATGGACCCAAAATTGATCTTTGAGGAACCCTTGATACTATGAATTTAAAATCTGAAATTTTATTTTCAATACATACGCACTGGAGATGTTTCCATAAATAAGATTTGAAAAATAATAGTCAAATGGTATCAAAACCATAAAATTGCAATTTGGCTGTTAGCAAGTCATGATCTATTACGTCAAATGTCTTGGAATAGTCCAAGGTGATTAATATTGCAGCAAGGCCTTTATCTAATGCTCTAATAATACCATCAAGTTCAGAAGTGCTGTGACAGTACTATGAGCCTTTTTTAACTCGGATTCTTGAATTGGCAAATATTATAACTTATGGTGTAATCATACACCTGGATATAAATAACTTTTTCTAATATTTTGGAGATTACAGATAACAAACTTATAGGTCTCAAATCTTGTACAGTAGTAGGAGTAGACACTTTTGGTATAGGCCGTACTAATGATTTCCTCCATTTTATGGGAAAATACCCGCATTTTAAACAGCTAGTAACCAAATGGGTTAAATGATTTAAAATCCTTGGCAAACACAATTCGAGCATGTAAGTAGTAATTCCATCAGGTCCCGCAGCATTTGTTTTGATGCTATTTATAATTTGTAAAATGTCGTCAGAATCAACTTATGTAAAATTAAATATGTTATTATTAAACCGATTGTTTAAATAGTGTTTCAGTGTTACAGAGACACATATTTATAGAATGTAGAAGATACCATGCTTTGTCAGAAAAATAACTTATGTCATAATTTAAAAAATTGTTGACAATCCATTAGCAGCACGTAAGATGTTTGGAATTCTCTGCTAGTAAATGGGCCTGATATGATTTCATCATATGTGGATACCAGCTCCGGACTTTCTTTACAAATGTTTGGCAGGTTTTAACTGAATGACCAATTTCTTAGGGCAAATACTTTACACGTTTTAGGGTTCTAGTTCTATATATTCACGAATGCCATTAACAACATCTTTGATACATATAGTTGGCTTATCGGCAACTTTTTGATGTGTCATAAACCCAGTATAACAAAATACACTAACAGAGTTTATTCTACACATATAAAACTTTTTCTATATTACAGCTAAGTTGGGACTTCCTCTCCAAGACTGTGAAAACAAACATTAACTTCCTTTTCTGTTATAGTAATTCAAGCGAGAAATGTGTTACTAATTATTCGTTCCTTTCTTATTGGTCCACTAATCTTACGGGTAACACCACTATTAATAAATTGAGGGGGGGGGCACATAATACTAGACAACAGATAATGCTACATAATATAAAATGTAACACTAAACTATATGAAATAAACAAATAAAACAGGTTATTCTAATTTCTAATTGTAATGGGTTATAAACTCATTACTATGTTTGTTGACATGAAGTGGATTCCTTTTTATATATCCATTTCTGATTTTCCATTCTCATATTTAGACATATTAGTTGTTATGTAAATAATGCTATCTTAAGACCAAGCGTTGCGATATCCAAACAAAATTTACACATAATTTAACATTTTTCATCTATAGTTTCTGATGGCCTCCTTAAATATTAATGCACACCTTTCTTATTTTTATGATTCATTATCACTTGCCTGCGTACATTGTATATAACAATTTAGAACCTCTGCGTGCTCATACTAAAGTAAAAATTAGAGAAGCATATAAGACTACATAAAAGGTGTTGAGGAAAATATTCCAAGAAATCCAGCAGCTTTCTGGAATTATATTTCAAACAATAAAAAAACTGCGCAGTATCAACAACATATTCCTATAAAAATCGTGAATTGAATTCTATATATACAATAGTTAATGTTTTTGTGGAATTTTTTTATCGGTGTACAATAATCATTCGAATTATAGCACTAGCAATATAAACGCGATCTTAAATAAAAATCCACATGACATATTTACTTTACACAGCATTACAATTGAAGATGTGAAGCAAGCATTACACCAGTTAAAACCAAAACGAGCTGCAGGACCTGACGGAATACCTCCATATGTGTTCAAGGGATGTGCCGATATACTAAAATATCCACTTTGTACATTGTTTAATTTATCATTAAAAACGAAAACTTTTCCCAAACAATGGAAACTTGCAAAAGTTATTCCAATTCATAAATCAGGTGCAACCAACCTAATTGGCAACTATAGGCCTATTTCTGTTCTATCATGTGCGGAAAAATTTTTTGAACAAATTATTTACAAACGAATATTTAGTCATGTTAAGTTTTCAATTGACCTACACCAGCATGGTTTTATGCCAAAAAGATCAACCATCACAAATCCGTTAATTTTTACAGATTTTGTCAGTGAAGTGTTAGACAGGAAAGGGCAGGTTGATGTGATATATATATATATAGATTTTGCTAAGGCATTTGATAATGTGAATCATGACATACTATTAGCAAAATTGGCTTTTTACGGATTTTCACTACCAGTAATTGAATTACTTGCATCTTATCTATCTAATATAAAATCGTTTGTGACATACAAAAGAACAGACTCTCAATGCTTCACTCCAACCTCAGGTGTACCACAAGGAAGCAATCTTGGTCCTCTTTTATTTCTTATCTTTATTAATGATTTACCACAGTCCATTTGTAATAGTAAATATCTTTTATTTGCCGACGACTTGAAAATATACAAGGAAATAAAGAGTGACTCTGATTGTGATCTACTACAAGCAGATCTGGACAATATATATGGTTGGTGTGATGACAATAAATTATATTTCAATATTAATAAATGTGAGAAAATGTCATACTTAATTACTAAACATAAAATAAAGTATAATTATTCAATAACAAAAAATAGACTAAAAAAGGTGAATGACAAAACGGACCTGGGAGTACAATTTAAAACAAACTTAAATTTTGATGGTCACACTAAATCGATAGCAGCAGATGCGTATAAAATGTTAGGTTTCATTATCAGAAACTCACAGTCATTTACTAATGTAGATTGCATCAAGCTGCTGTATAACTCTTTGGTTCGCTCCAAATTAAAATTTTCTATTATCGTTTGGGATCCTGGAACTGCAATTCAATCACAACTACTTGAAACTATTCAAAATAAGTTTATATCATACATTTACTACAAAAATTTTAATACACATATAGGATTCAACTCGTACAGTAATGCTTGGAAAATATTCGCGAATAATAAAATTTCCAAACGTCGAACAATGATAAGGTTTTCATTTCTACATAAAATTCTAAATAATCAAATTTATTGTCCTTATATATTAAGTAAAATAGGTTTTGCTGTCCCTGTACATTCTGGGCATCTTAAAAACCTATTTTATATTCGACATTTAGAACAGAATTAAGGCACAATTCACCAATACTAAAAGTACTAGCAACATATAATTTTAACAATAACAACAAATCATTATCATTATTCTCAAGTAATGAATATGAGTTTAAAAAGATATTGCCAAATTAATTAACCGTTAATATTCACAACCACACATACACATACACACATACATACATACACACTACATACGTATGCACGCACACACTACACATGCATACATAACAATAATTTAATATTCATCATTCATATTGTTTTGTATTACATTATTTTAGTATGTATATCACATTAAATTTAGTGAAATATGTAACTAGGGCTTGCCCTGTATATTTCAATTTCACTAAATAAATAAATAAATATGTAATACACAACGACTGAGGGGAAATTATATTATACAGTATTTCCTTCGTTTACTTCTACAAATGTTTACATACTGTTTATTTGTCAGAAAATTATAAATAACAATCAGCACCCTATTAGCGAACATGTTCAACTGCATACAACGCAAAGTAAACTAATTTGCTTACCTTTGATTTTTATACATGTAGACTATTTTTGCTGCAAACAATAAACCAATTAGGTTTTGTTATAATATGCATTTGAAATTGTAGAGACTGAAGGAAGTGATTTTTAAATGTCAATGTGCTATTTTATATAAAGCACAAAATGTCCTTCACACATAGTGTATATTTGAACTCAATAATAACAGCATTTGCGATAATATTCTTGATCTGAAACTTTTTTTCGATCCTAGTAAGAGATAGATTGTCAATTTTTATAATAAAGTAAGATTATTTTCAATTTTGTTACAAAAACTAAATTTTGTTATGAAATTGGACAACTCCTGGGAAATTTTGCAGTTTTTATATATATACAATCGCAGTGGCTATTGCCGTTTTAGAAAGATTAAAAAGCACCATTATGCTCAACGTCCAGTTAAATCTCAATTATTTAGAATCAATGAGATTTTGTGTTGCAATGTAGTTAATGGTAACCATTTTTACACCATTCTGTATATACTTTTACATGTGCCGTTCGTTACATAATCTGTCTCTGCAAGATCCACAATTACTTTATAGTTTATTACTTATAAAATTTATCAATCGTTTATTTAATTAACTACATTCATTTGTTCCATTGATATCTGCTTGTCTTTTAATTACGATTAATCACTATTATCAACAGGTTAGAACTCATGGCTTACAATGTTAATTGCTTGTTGTACAAAGCAAAACTAGAATCCTAGCACAGATGTGAAGTCAACCTTATAACATCTGATTGTTTATTACACATTTAACTATTCTTGTTGCTATGGCTAATTGCTTATGCCACGAAGCCATACTTACCACGTTTGGAGATGTACAATTTTGTTGAAATGCTGCTATTTCAAGCAATGTGTAAATCTTCAACATGCATGGCAACACTTATATATAGAACTTTGATTAAAGTTTTTAATCAAAATCATTAGGAAAAGCTACATGTTTTATCTTTTTTGCAGTCACCATATGCCAGGGGTGTCAGGCTAGCGCCCTCTGGGTCAAATGCAACCTCCAGTGTACATTTTTATGACCTGTCACAACTAAATGTATACATTTAAGGTTATTAAATTTATATACTATTCATATATTAAAATTTATTTGCACACTCCACGTTGAATGTACTGGAAACAGTTAGCATAAAAACTTTGGCAATCGTTACATAAATTTCTATTAAAAATAATTAAAATATCGAAAATTGCAGACCGCAATAAGAAATTGTGTAGAACAATATATAAAATAAGATGTATCTGTATACAAACTCTTATGAAAATAATAAGAGCTTATTGACATATACAAATCGGGCTAATAGTTGTACAACCATTAACAAAACAATAGCTTTATTACTTCACAAGGGAAAGAAACATCCACTGACGGCCGGTTTCAGCTTCCTTAAGTATCTTCAGAGCGAATTAGTTTCCAACAACCCTATGAAGTAATCGAAGCAAATATACTGATATAACTTCGAAGGAATCTCTGTACTATTGTAAACGAACCAATCTGGTAACTGCCTGGGACTACGCAACCTGTGCATCCTTCCACACTAAAAGGGGCGGCAATTCAACAGACCATCATGTCCAATGAAAAAAGTACACAGTGGTGTCTTACCATAACAAAAAGGGGCGGCAATCCCACGGGTAGATAGGTCCACCGAAGAAAGAAGTACACAGAGTGTGCCCGAAATTGTGACAATAACAAAAAAAAAGGAGTTAACGACGAGTAATCGTTGTCATATAAGTACAGAAGGAACCGAGTAAATGAATTTGTTTTCTAGCAAGAATTCACAGCAATACTCGCGTTATCATACACAGTTGTTAAATACAAGCTTGGAAACAGTCTTTATCAAATAGTTCAGTACCTTATTTCAAGAGTTTTTAGATTGAAATAATCTAGAAAGTAATTATACACTATACACTTTACGGATACCTAAAATAAGGTATTGACTTTTTAATTTATAGAATAAGCCTTTCGTTTCGAAATAAATAGGATTAAAAGAAAATCGTTAAGAAGCGTACTTATTGTGAACAGGTAAAATATACAGCATGTTGTTGGCGTATTGAATAGTAGAAACGGAATTGATGTGAATGAATAACAAAATAACAGGATTCGGTTTTCATTTATCGTTGTAAATGAACGTAACAAATTAAGTGAAATAAATTTGAAAACTATATTATATCATGAGAAAGCTACTACGACCGAAAAGGTTTGACTCTGAACCCAACTTTTATAAAGCGACCCTAGAACGGGCTCATTGGATAGCTACATTTGAAAACTTCCTCCACTCTGTTAAAGATTTAAATAATCAAGATAAACTTAAGTAACTCATGAATCATGTTAGTCACAGAGTATTCAAATTTATAGAAGACTACGCTAACAATGAAGATGTAAAAGAAGCATTAGGAGCAATATACATAAAAGCAAAAAGTGAAATTTTTGTGATACACCAACTTATTACATGTAAATAGCACTGTGGAGAAACTATAGACCAGCTTCTGCAAAATTTAAAGATTCTCAGCAAGGATTGTAACTTTAAATCTGTTAAACTTGAAGAATACCGGGAGGACTATATGCGAGATGCCATCATCAGAGACTTCTTGAAAACACGTCATTATTTCTTGGGCAGCCTGTATCTCAGGCACTGTCCATACAATCTGGAAGATTACGTACAACCTATATACTTTGGGAATGCCCTGCCAGGTAAAAACGATAGTCAAAATGACTTCTCTGGTATGTCGGATCTCTATTGTAGTGTGACACCTAGTTCACATCCAAAATGTTACTTTTGGGGAAATAAAAGGCATGCACAAGTGAACTGTCCATCTAAATATGTCATTTGCAAAGATTATAAAAAACTGGACATTTTATAAAAGTGTGTCAAGGTAAGAAGCTAAATGTACAATCTACCACAGCAAATCTGCAAAATTATCCTGTACACTTGTTAACTGCCTATAAATGTTTGTCCAAGTTGCTTGTAAGTGTGAGAATCAATGGCGTTGATGCCGAAATGTTGCTATACACCAGACTTCAGAATCGCTTATTGATTAATACTTTCTCTCCTCTGTAGGTACTATCACCCATTTTATGTATGCCTGTGATTTCGCTACAGTCCAAAAGTCTGCGCTACTATTCTGTGGACTTGCTAATTCTAGAACATTTTCATCGACAGAAGAAAATAACCATTCTCCCTGAGCTATGCACCGATGTTATCATTGGCCACGAGACACTTAGACTACATTCTTCCGTAAAAGTACGTTTTAGTGGATTTGAATTCGACCTAAATATATGTGCTAATATAGACACTCCAAGTTTGTTTTCAAATTTAGTTCTGAACTGCAGGCCTGTGATGACAAAATCACACAAACATTCTCAAGATGACGGCAATTTTATATCACAGGAGATAAATCAATTTCTTCTAGAGGGCATTATTGAACCAAGTCAGTCACTTTGGCGAACTCAAGTTTTAGTGAAAAAAAAACGCTTTCTCAGTGAAATCTATCTACTTTCCAGATATCTGATTCCCAATAATACACGACCAGATCCTTCTAGGATGGTGCCCTTATTAAACTTACCTTTTCTTGATAGTTCTACTAGTTTGAAACAATGTTTGGGCATGTTCACTCATTATTATAAGTGGGTACCTCAATTTTCAGAAAAAATAGATTACATTGTTGTCTTGAAAATTTCCATTATCAACCGTAGCAGAAGCAGATTTTGAAACACTAAAATCTGAAATAGCAAAAGCAGTCGTTACTACGTTCCATGATGAAATAGCTTTCATTGTGGAGACAGATGCTTCTCAGCATTCCATTGCTGCAACTTTAAATAAAGAGAGACGACAAGTTGTTTCTTTTCTCAAACCCTTTCGAAGAGCGAACAGTGTCATTCATCAATAGAAAAGGAATGGTACGCAATTGTAGAAGCTTTGAAAATGTGACGTCATTATTAATTTGAAAAACATCTTAAGCTCTACACGGATCAAAAATCTATTTCGTTTGTGTTCGATCAGAGGCATAGTAGCAAGATTAAAATTGAAAAATACTCTGCTGGAGACTTGAGCTTGCTTGTTATAGCTTTGATATAATATATCGAAAAGGCTCTCAAAATGTCGTTGCAGACGATCTCTCTAGGATCTGCAGTATGTCCAATCCAAATTGTTACTAGGATAAATCACTAATTACGTTCCAGAAATATGGCATACTCCATTGAAGAAATCCGCAAAATGGCTGCCACCTGTCCTGTTTGTGCAAAAGTAAAATCAAAATACACATGGTATGATGTTAGACACATAATTAAGGCTACTGCAGCTTTTGCGAGGTCACCCCTCAATTTTAAGATCTTCCAACCACTAGTGCTAATAAATACATACGAGTATTCGTGTTACCCATTTGCATATACTTATTCGAATACTCCGTCGTCTACTGTAGTTAAATGTTTTTCAAATCTATTTTCAATTTTTGGCGTGCTTTCATATGCGCTTTACTACCAAAGAGCTGCCTTAATGGCACAAGAATTGAAATTGTATCTGCATTCGCATGGTGTAACTACTAATCAGTCTTCTCCTTACAATCCAATAGGGAATGGGTTAGTTGAGAGGCATAATGGAATAATGCAAAACTATTAGACTTGCACTTGTCAAAAGGCATGCAGACTTCACAATGGGAACTTGTACTCGAAGATCCATTACACTCTATTAGATCTCTGATGTGCAAACCTATAAACTATCCCCCCATGAAAGAATTTCATACCCTACTAGAAAATCTTCAAATGAGAATTCTCTAGAATCATAGCCAGTAACACCTGGGTCAGTTCTCGTGAAGAAATTCAATAGGCTAAGCAAATATGAGACACTGCTGAAAGAGGTATTTTTAACCGAGGCTAACCCCTGAATATAAAATTGTAGAATGCTCAAAAAACAAGAAACAGTAGTTCCCTTAGACATCCTAGTGGAGATATTGATATTCTAAAAAGACGTGTAGAAAATGGTCTTAGAATCCGAAAAACCCATACTTACAGTTTTAGAAATAAAAACTTCCGTTGATAAAACGGCAATACCTGAAACTGGAGGCAACATATCGTGTGACAGCAATGGACCACGAGAAGCTCGACTATGAAAAAAGCCTGAATATTTAAGCGATTATGTTGAAAATTAAGAAATGGGGTGGATGTGGTATGCTTATTTAAATAAGCATTCGTAGTTTGCTATTGTTATTTGTCATGTTATATGTCATAGTTTTCAGTTAATTAAAACCTATTATTTGGAGGTAATTTTATTACATAGATGACACACAAACTGCTGCTTTTTCACACAAGCTTTTCGATAATAAACCAATGTTGTTAAATACTTTACTGTATTCCCTTACGTATGAAATAGAATATTCAGAAAGCCAATATATAATTACTACAAAGAATTATGGAAAATGTTCTAGCATAGCACCAAAGTGTTTGCAAACGTTTTCTATTTCATGACCACCTTAAACAAAAATAGTTTTTAGTGCGATAGTCTAATCTAAGTCTACCTTTGCCTCTCTTTCTTCCCTTTCTTTGCTTCTAATACTAATACCATAAAATAATTTTAAACCAAACACCGATGAAACTATACTCAGAATGTTACAGTTTATTAACAAATAACGTTTCTGGCTTTTCAGTTTATAATAGCCCCAAAAAATTAATTTATTAAGAAATACACAATTATAATTTACTGATTATTAGATAATGTGAGGTTAGTGTATGTTATAAATCTTGAAGTAAGGTGTATACGATGTGAATATATTTAATACTTTGCACAAAAAAGTTGCGCCTGGTGTAACTTTGGCACAGCTTGTCTCATATGATATGTCAATGCAACACACTGCTTTTGTTTTGACGTGTGCTGTGCGTAATGACTACCTTTTCAGATAGTTTGTTTTGTTTGTGGAAAATAGTATTCGTAATAAGTTTTTCTTACTGTTTCATAAATTATAAACCTTTCTATAATAATGTAATAATATATTTTCAAATGCATGTCTCTTAAACAACATGCTGCACTCAAGCTTGCCATTTGAAATCATTTGTCATTGCTATTAGTGCATGTGCTGATAGTATACTCATTTCCATAAAAGGACAACATGCAGTTTATAGAATGGAATGGATTAATTTAAACATAAACATCAATGATTGGTTAACCATAAACTACTAGTTTAGAAACAATATTAGCATATAACAATCAGCAATCTCAGAAACTACTGACATATCTCTCTACGGCACCAAAAATAATTATTTTCTTTGTTCTTAATGATAGACTCCTTGTAAGCTGTCAAAATGCTAGAAAAATTTAACAACTATTCCAGTTACCAAAATTGGAGTGTTATCTAACTGGACCTATCATCAAATTTTCTTCATCTTGGTGGATATTCGACTTATGAAAAGTAATTGGAACATCATAAATGATTAGCTTGAGTTTACAAATAGAGTAGAACCAAACTCGTTTATTATTAATGTCTAACAGTTGCATTCTTTTAAGCACTAAACTATTGTCAATATTATATTATGTCTGTGAATTTATTTTGTTGCAGTTTTGTATGTATGGGGTTAAAAATATCAAGAAATAGAGCAGTTATTAAACCTGCGTTGTTTGTCCGTTAACTGAGTTCACATCTTAGCATCTGTGTGATTTGATTTTGCAATAGTGTTATGCAATACAAATTCTGAATATTGCAGCTTTTACACATGTAAAAGTGTAGATTATAATGATTTCTATGTTAAAATTAACCTTAAACGCATGATATTTTTTAAACTATTAAAAAAAGATATAATATACATTTCAATTGTCTTTATTGGTGAAAAATAACAAAAAATTTTTTTCCATATCTATTAATGTTAAAAAAGTCAAAAACACTGTTGTAGATAAACAACACTATGCATTTGCTGTCAATTTTTTAATCAGACGTCTGTATAAAACTTCCTAAAACAGTTGTTTTTTTTGTTGAAACACAAATTCAAACAGCATTTTAGCAGAATGTCTGTGAATATCCAGTGCAATTTTTGAAATTTGCACCTATTTCTCGTAGACCAAGTCATCTAGACGTACATATATAGGAGGGACCTGCTGAGTTGGGCCCTTTGTTTTTTTTTACAACAAGCATTTCTTCTATTGTACAGGAAGATGGACGCCCACGTTTAATGTTGGTATTTTGTGCAACTAGGCACACATTTTGAAATTTCTATTCGAATCTGAAAAAATGTCATATTCTCCATTTCATTATTTTGTTTTGCTTTGGCAATTCTTCTACAAAGAATCCACGCATTAGCCAATGTCATATGAAGTAGGTGGTAAAAAATTCGTATATACCATTTTTTGCTCTTGATGTGTATTTTGTTCGAGCTATATTGGCATCAAGTATATCAACTCCACCCATATGCTTATTGTATTCAATGATGATGAACGGGCAACTTATCTCTTTCCTGGGTTTAGACTTTGTGTCAAATCCTTCTACTAAAGTGATTGGTTGTTGTCCACCAAAAGTAGACAATAAACTTACTACATGATTATCCTTCCATACAATGGCACATATCTACATTTTTATAGATGGCTACAAACTCATAACTTGTTCTTCGTACATCTTTTTTCATGTCTTTCTTTGTGGGTAACTTGCAGTTGGGTGTTCTATTTCGCCGCACTGTTCCAAAACTTATTTTTGGCTAAATAAGCTAAGAGATCGAGAGTAGTGTAATAATTATCGAAGAAAAATTGGTAATTGGGGTTCTTTGGTATAATTCTGGCTAGTCTAACAACAACATTCGCATTGACTCCTAGATCTGATTCTGATATATTTCTGCGAAAATCATCATTCTCTTGTCTCGAATATATTTCGAACGTGTATGCAAAACCTCTTACCCCACACAGTACGAATAATTTGAATCCCCACTTGTTGAGTTTGATGGGTATGTATTGTTTCATGAAATGTCGTACTTTTGTTGAACATAATTGCTCATCAGCTGATAGTTTCATTTCAATGAGAATAGAGGAATATACACTGTTCAAATGATCAACTAGTGGTCTAAGCTTATGGATTCTATCATAATTTAGATGATCTCGTGACAAATGCATTTTGTTATTATTGAAATGTAGAAATTGTCTTTTTTCAAATCTATTTAACTGCATATCAGTTTTGATCGTTTCTAGACCAACCTCATTACTCCAGTAGGAGCGCGTATTTGGAAGACGAACATTAGACATCATAATAATGATTCCAAAATACTTTTTAAGTTCAGCATTAGTAAGACGTAAAGGTTTGCTAACATCAATTTGTTGTGCGTATAAACAAGATTGTTCAGTTATATAGTCATACAATTTTTCAGTAAAAAAACTATAAAAAACATTCATACAGTGTATTGAGCTCTAGAAATGCAGAAGATAATGAATCAGTACCACCAAAAGCTTTCTAAACATCACTCAATATCAAGTTTTTATTTTTCCAAATAATTTTTAGTTTCTTCTTCTTTAATTTAGTTCATTTGGTGCTCACTTGATTTTCAATTTGAGCTTGTTTGACAGTATTTCCATCAAAATTTTCTTCATCTACGATGTTTTCCATACATGGTAAATCAAGATCTTCATAATCTATTTCTGGAATATATTCAAGATCGTTCAAGCTATCTGCATCTGAAAAGTTTAGGCTGTTGCAACTAATTTTGCTCAAGTTGTCAACAATGCCCTTTAGTTCTTTTTGGGTTAAATACTTTTTATTTGCTTTAACGAAATCTGATAAAAAAATAAGTACTTTTATATTATGGATGCAATGGAATATTATGTAGTAAAAATAAGAGCTAGCTGCATAATGTTGTATTTCTACAACATACATATTTTTACTACAATATGACATCAAATAATAAAACGTAGTGATTCTATGTTATAATACATTAGCTACTTACCTTATTTTATTGACTGATATTTATTTCAAAGTTGAAATAATACTGAAAGTGACTATTTATATTTTTCGTCAAAGCGGGACACCTGCAGAATTTTTAACAAAACAAAAGTAATTGCTGTTTTAACTGCTTCTTATTTATTAATAATAAGAAAGTGAATAAATAATATAATGTCTCTAGAGACTTGTTTTACATTTGTCAGCGGAACAAATCTGTTTCAAAATATCGAGTCTCGTTTTCAAGTAAGAATGGAGCTGATTACAAGATTTGTTGATGTTTGTCTTGGTGATCAATATGGCATTCATTTAGCCTAAAGCTAAAGCAGGACATTTTTGCTCTTACTGGGGAAAGCGGGACAGACAGTGTGAAAGTAGGACTGTCCCGCCCAAAGGGGAACGTATGGTCATGTTACACTGAACGCATTTGAAATTAAAAATCAAAGGTGTCAATATTTTTAGGTTATACCCATCAGCTGAATGTTGGCCAAATTCAATTAGTTTTAAACATATGCAAGTTTATAGGGTTCAGGAATGAAAGAGCAATGTTGCAGGAATATCTCACTATGCACTAAATGCTTTTCATATTAAAAATACTACCAATGAGAGCATAATTTGCAACGTTGTAATTCTGCAAATATACGCATTTAAGGGTTAAAACCGAAACCGTTGAGATTGGTATGCTAAATCTAAACAAGGTGACTTTATTTAAAGGATTTAGATAAATATATATACTAAACTTTGTATTTAAAGTAGAGATTCTATATGTTTATGTAAACTTTTCCAGTCACACGAGTAGTATCCTTGTGCTAACTAAATTTGAGTTTGAAACCTTGACAAAATTTCCCACCGTAACCTATACTACTGTTTTACAAATATGTGTAAAACGAAAAAAGTAAATGGTGTTGGGAGGAAGAGATACCTATAATGCAAGAAAGAAATAAGATTTAAATCCCAATGGTTCCAGATTTGGTTACAATGTACAGCATGGGAATATCAACCTGATTTCAACCATGAGACCATTTTGTAGCAAACGAAATTCACATGGGACATGCAATATATACTTATATTATTACTAATGCTGCTTTTCGATATTCTAATTATTTTATATAGAAATTTATGTAAAGATTGACAAAGTTTTTATGCTAACTGTTTCCAGTACATTCAACATAGATTGTGTAAATAGATTTTAATATTTGAATAGTAAAAAATTTAGTAACCGTAGAAAATGTATACATTAAGTTGTGGCAGGTCATAAGAATGCACACTGGAGGTTGCATTTGACGCAGAGGGCGATAGCCTGTCACCCCTGGCATGCGGTTGCTACGTACCTAGACGTAGTAAAAAAAAGAACAAGGAAAAAAGAAACTGACCAGGCTCAATTGGCGAGTAGGCGAGGTAGAATACCGACAAAAACTAAAGAATGGTCGGAAATAAAAAAATTACACACTCATAAAAATAATCATACAACCTTTAAATAAAACAAAATATATACAGAGCACAGTATTCCCCAAATCCCCAACAAAAAAAATTCAATAGTCCCAATATACATCTGTTTGGCAGAACAACAAAAGTACGTCAAAAATGGCTACCTCTTTTAAATAACAACAGCAAAAAAAATTCAAACTCAACACTAAAAACAGCCACTCGTAATTTCCACAGTAAACTTAAAGCTACATACCTAAAATTCTTACGTAATTATCGCATACCAAACCATATCCCTTAATTAAAAAATTAAGTTACAAATTTTACAAGAAAACAAGAGTTTGAAATTCCAACAAAGGAAAACCCAATTTCTTAACTACGTGAATATTACCAACCCATAACCCCCCCTCCGAAAATAATCATTTTTCACCACCAATCTGGGTCATTCGGAACAAAAAGCAATGCCCCAATTATTAGGGCCATACATTCTAACATAGTCCAGTATTGTTTAGATATAAATAGATACGAACCAATTTGGTAGCTGTCTGAGACCACATCACCTGTGCACCCTTCTACACCAAAAAGGGACAGCAACTCATCAGACTATCTTCTTCAACGGCAAAAACAAACAGTGGTGTCCTCCCATAACAAAAAAGGGCAGCAATCCCACGGGTAGTTAGGTAGATCGACGGATGAAGCTACAATAATTATGGATAAAGATTATTTTATTTATGCCAAAAAGTACATCTTTTTTTTTTAAATAAAATACTCACCACACAGTGTGTGCACAAAATTGTGGAGATAACAACAAAGGAAATGTTAAAGCTGTCATAGCACAGAAAGAATCGAGTACAAGAATCGTTTTCTAGCAAGACTTTACTACAATCGCGTTATCAAATGCCATTAAAACTTGAAAACACGCTATCAAGTAATAGTATGCGACCTAGGTTCGACGTGTCATGAGATTGGAAACCCAAGAGAAAGCAATTATACGCGGTCGTAATGTATAAGTTAACGAGTACCTAAAACAGGATATAAACTATTTAATTATAGCATCAACTTGTCGTTTCCAAAAAAGCAAATTTAAGTTAAGAAATTATTAGAAAGCGTATTTATTATTAATTATGTTGAAGGATTTAAAAGTAGAACCGGAATTTATTTGAACGAGTATTGAATTAACAAGGGAAAACGGGGTATTTAATGTATGTTGAAAATAAACGTAACACGGTGACTGCAAAAATATAAAACATGCAGCTTTTCCTAATGGTTTTGATTAAAAACTTTAGCTAAAGTTCTATATGTAAGTGTTGCCATGTATGTTATAGATTTATACATTGTTTGAAATAGCAGCAGTTCAACAAAGTTGTATATTTCCAAACGTGGTAAATATGGCTTCCTGGCATAAACAATTAGCTATAGCAACAAGAATAGTTTAATGTGTAATAAACAATCAAAATTTACGTGCCCTTTTTTTAGATTAGATGTTATACGGTTGACTTCACAGCTAAGTGTTATGATTTTGGTTTTGCTTTGTACAGCAAGCAATTTACATTGTAAACCATCATAGTTCTAACCTGTTGATAATAGTGATTAATTGTAAATAAAAGACGAGTAGATATCAATGGAACAAATGAATCTAGTTAATTAAATAAGCGATTGATAAATTTTATAAAGTAATTGTGGATTTTGCAGAGACAGATTATGTAACGAACGGCATATGTAGAAGCATATACAGAATGGTGTAAAAATGGAATGGTTACCGTTAACTATATAGCAACACAAAATGTCATTGATTCTAAATAATTGAGACCTAACTGGATGTTGAACCGAACATAATGATGCTTTTTAATCTTTCTAAAACCGCAATAGCCACTGCGATTGTATATATAATAACTGCAAAATTTCCAAAAAGTTGTAATTAAATTTCCAATTTCATAACAAAATTTAGTTTTTGTAACAAAATTGAAAATACTCTTACATATAAAAATCGACAAGCTATCTCTTACTAGGATCGAAAGAAAGTTTCAGATCAAGAACATTATCACAAATGCTGTTATTATCGTGTTCAAATATAACTATATTTGTAAGATATTTTGTGTTTTATATAAAATAGCAAGTTTACATTTAAAAATCACTTTTCCCTAAAACTTCAAACGCATATTATAGCAAAGCCTAATTGGTTTACTGTTTGCTGCAAAAACAGTCTACATGTATAAGAATCAAAGGTAAGCAAATTAGTTTACTTTGCGTTGTATGCAGTTGAACATATTTGCTAATAGGATGCTGACTGTTATTTATAATTTTGTGATAAATAAACAGTATATAAACATTTATAAAAATATACAACAAAATACTTTAAAACATAATTTCCCCTCAGTCGTTATGTATAAGATATTAAATAGGTTCGAAATTATTACATACAATGTACGCAAGCAAGTAACGATGAATCATAAAAATCAGAAAGGTTTGCATTAATATTTAAGGATGCCATCACAAACTACAGACAAAAAATTTTAAATTATGTGTAAATTTTGTTTGGATATCGCAACGCTTGGTCTTAAGATAGCATTTACATAACAATTAATATGTCTAAATATGAGAATGGAAAGTATTTTCCCATAAAATGGAGGAAATCATTAGTACGACCTATACCAAAAGTATCTACTCCTACTACTGTACAAGATTTGAGACCTATAAGTTTGTTATCTGTAATCTCCAAAATATCAGAGAAAGTAATTTATATCCAGATGTATGATTACACCATAAGCAATAATAATTTGCCAATTCAACAATCCGGGTTTAAAAGGACTCATAGTACTGTCACGGCACTTCTGAACCTGCTTTATGGTATTATTAGAGCATTAGATAAAGGCCTTGCTGCAATATTAATCACCTTGGACTATTCCAAGACATTTGACGTAATAGATCATGACTTGCTCACAGCCAAATTGCAATTTTACGGTTTTGATACCATTTCACTATCATTCTTCAAATCTTATTTATGGAAACGTCTCCAGTGAATATGTATTGAAAATAAAATTTCAGATTCTAAATTCATAGTATCAGAGGTTCCTCTAGGATCAATTTTGGGTCCATTATTATTTGTTATATACACATCAGAATTACCAAATCTACTTAGTAAGTGTGAAATTCAGCTCTACGGGGAGGATACACAAATGGTACATTACTTTGATCCCAATTTGTATCAACAAGCATCTTTAGCTATAAATACTGAACTAAAAATTATTTCTAAATTTTTTTAAACTAATAATTTATCCATTAACCCTACAAAAACAACTGCTCTATTATTTGGTAAAAATATATACATTTAAATCTTGTAAATAATATTACATTGATGCTTGATAACACTCATTTGCCCATTTCTACATGTGCCAAAAATTTAGGTGTAATTATTGATAGCTCTTTAAGATTTAAGCCACATGTAAACAATTTATTGAAGAAATGTTATTTGCGGATGGGAATGCTATACCACCACGACAAAAATATCCTTACTTTTAAATTAAGAAAACAATTATTATAAACATTTGTTTTATCTCTATTAAATTACCGTCTCATTGTATATTTTCCTTCTCTCGATAAAGCTACCCAAAATTAGTTACTATAAGTGCAGAACACATGTTGTAGATTTGTATTTCATTTGAGAAAATATGACCATATATCTCACTCTATCTTGCAATTAACTGTAGTTAAAAATTTTTGATCTATTTCAGCTACATTTTCTGATTTTTTTTACACCGTCTGATCAACTTGCAAAACCCCAAGTATCTACTCGATAAATTAGTTTTCAGACATAGAATTCATAGCTGCAATATTAGACATGTGCATTCACTGACTGTGCCTCATCACACCACAGCTTTATTGGAGCGAAGTTTTACATACAATGCAGTTAAACTGTTTAATATGAATAAACCAAATTTATGTAGTTCTTTAAATATATTTCTAAAAAACATAAAACACTACTCATTAAATCAATATTAAATTACACGATTGAATATATTTTTATTTTTCTTATTGTTTATATTTTTGTAAACTGGAAAGATTAAGAGTTAAAGAGTAGCTAAAAAGATAGTTTCTGCCTTTCCAGGACAAATATTGTGCTAAGTACTTATTTGTTTAATAAGACAAAATAAATAAATTAATCTCTACTGTATCCTTATAAACCTTGTTTTTAAATAAGAGTTTTCAACAGACAAATAATTGGGTACCTTTTTCCAATTTCACAGCACAAAAAAATTTTTAACTAACATATTCCATAATTATAACACAATTATTATCAACAAGATCTTGAAACATGTATACGACACAAAAAACTGCAGCTTTTTGTTATAAGCTTTTTGATAATGCACTAAGTTCCTTTCAATGTCCCTAAATACTTTTCGTTGTGTTGCTTTACATACGAAATAGAATATGCAGAATGCCAATAAATCATTTACAAGAAGAATTTTTAGAAAACAATATAAAGAGAAAAGAGCTATGTTTGAAGACAAAAATTGCTGAAAGCATATATGTGGAGCACAGCACTGTACGGACATGGAGCATGGACAGTAGTAGAACCGAACAGGAAAAATATAAAAGCCTTTGAAATGTGGTGCTACAGACAAATAATGAAGATATCATAGACGGACAAAGTTAAGAACAAAGAGGTTCTAGAAATGGTAAGAAAGAAGTATGTGGAAAACAGTAAAAATCGGAGAGATAGGATGATAAGGCACATACCAAGGCGTAAGGGAATAGTGTGGCATACGCTAGAAGTAGAAAAAACAAGATAGAAGTAGAGGTAGACCTAGATTAGACTATTGCACACAGGTAATGAAAGATGCAGGCTATGGAAAATTCAGGAAAATGTGTGGGTTAGCTCAGAATAGAAATCAACGGAGGTACGGATCTCACCAGTTGAAGAACTGAAGACCTAATGATGGAAGAATTATGGAAAAGTGGAAAAGTATACTAGTATAGCACTGAATTGTTTGTAAACTTTTTCTATTTCATAACCACCCTAAACAAAAAATAATTTTTAAAATATTAGTTCCTTAGCAATAATAAAAGTTGTTTCATTAACACAAAGATATTTTCTAACTCGGAAACTTTCAAACACTAATCCAACACATGATAAACGTCAACTATAAACATGTAAACATTAAAGTACATGTTAGTAGATTGAATTATTGTTTACTTTGCTCTACAAGATATAGAGCAGTTACGGAATCCTCTAACTGAAAGAAAAGCATTTATATACATATAAATTAGCCTGTACTGTCTTATGGAGTATTCTGCTGAAACAGACTTGAGTTTATCTGGTAGACTGTATTTGTATTCCCATTATTTGCCAATTACTTTTTGTTAGACCTTACCGTCGTATTAATGTAATGTTCCATTAACTGAGATTTTACTTCTTATTAAGTTTTACTTTGTTTTAATAACTAGTGTCTTACCTCTCTCTTTCCCAAAGTTTTATTGCTTGTAGTTGTGATACTCCGATACCATAAAATAATTAAAAACCCATTCACCGATGAAAGATTGGAGTGTTAAATCTAGACAAAGTGACCTTAATCATAGGATTTAGATAAATATATAAAAGAATTCGTATTTGAAGTAAAGATTGTATAAATTTTTGTAAACTTTTCCACTCATTTGAGTGGTATCCTCGTGCTTTTTGAGAAAATTTCCATACCCTATACTACTGTTTTACAAATGTGTGTATAAGGAAAATAGTAAATGGTATTGGGAGGATAGGGACCTATAACGCAAGAAAGGAATAACACTCAAATCCCAGTGGTTCCAGATTTGGTTACCATGCAGAGCATGGGATTGTCAAACTGATTTCAATCACGGGATCGTTTCGTAGCAAGCAAAATTCACAGAGGCTATGCGATATATATTTGTATTGTTACTTATGCTGTTTTCAATATTCTAATTATTTTAAATAGAAATGTATGTAAAGATTGCCAGCTGTTTTCAGTAGATTCAACGTAAGATGTGCAAATATATTCTAATATTTACAAAGTAAGTTTTATTAACCATAGTATGTGTTATATAAGTTGTTGCAAACCATAAAAATACACACTGGAGGTTGTATGTGGCCCAGAGGACACTAGTCTTACACCCCTGGCATACATTGACTGCAAAAAATGTTAAACACGCAAGGATTCTTCAAATGATTTTAATTAAAACTTTAACCAAAGATCTATATATGCATGCTGTCATGTGTGTTAAATATCTATACATAGTTTGAACCAGGATCACTTCAACAAAATTTTACATCTCCAAACGTGGGAAATTTGGCTTCCTGGCATATGCAATTAGTCCTTGCCACAGAAATAATTAAAAATATAATAAACAAATCAAAATGGATGTGCCCTTTTTTAGGTAGGCCTCAAACGGTTGACTGCACATCTAAGTTAAGATTTCTGTTTTGCCTCGTACAGCAAGCAATTAAAATTGCTAAATAAGATAGTTCTAACCTATCGACAATAATGAGTAATCATAACTAAAATACAAGCAAATATCAAAGGAACATATGGATGTAATTGGATAAAAGATTGATAAATTTTATAAATAATAAATTGTAAAGAAATTCTGGATCTTACAAAGACTGATTCTGTTATGAACATCATGTGTAAAAGTATATGCTCAGTAGCATAAAAATGGTTGCCATTACCTACACAGAAACATGGAATGCCACTGATTCTAAATAATTAAGGCATAACTAGACGTTGAATATAATTATGCTTTTTAATTATTTTGAAACGATAATAACTGTTGCAATGGTACATTTAAAAAATACGAAATTCCAAAGAGTTGTGATTAAGTTTTCAATTTCATAACAAAATTTAGTTTCTTACAACATAATTAAAGTACTGTTACTTTATTGCAGAAGATTGACAATATATCTCTTGCTAGGATCGAAAGAAAATTTCAGATCAAGAATGTTTTTACAAAGATTATTATTATTGTATACAAACATATTCTAATTTTTAAAGATATTTTGGGTTTTTTATAAAATAGCAAATTGGCATTCGATATTCACTTTCTTCCCTCTCCAAAACTTCAAATTCACATCGTGTCAAAAAAACTAATCTGTTTATTGTTTGCTGCAAAAACACTCTGCTTAAGAAACAAACGTCGGCAAATTAGTTTGTTTTGCACTTATACTGTTGATCACATTTGTTAATTAGAGTGCTGACTGTTATTTATAATTTTGTGACAAATAAACAGTATTTAAATATTTATAGACGTAAACGGTAAGAATACTATAAAACATAATTTCACCTCCGTCTTTGTGTATAATAAAATTGGTTTTATATTGTTATACACAAAGTACGCAGGCCAGTAATAATGAATCATAAAAATCCACATTAATATTTAAAGAGGACATCACAAACTATAGTTGAACATTTTAAATTATGTGGAAAATGTGTTTGAATATTACAATGCTTGGTCTTATAATAGCAACATTTAATATGTAATTCTGAACAGACCTGCACCATGACAAAGTTCTAAAATACTAGAATGAGTTGAATGGCTTGCGTGTTTTAATGAGCTAAAGAACCGAACTATTGGTTTAACCAAATTAGTCAGGTCTTTAGTGAGGAACCAGACTAAGACAGGTCCCCGAAAGAGGGCAGCAGCTTTTTCGGTACTTAGAGTGGCAGAGACCATAGGGGCCGGTATGACATTCTAGGACACACTACTGCGATGTGGAAGGCAACGGGAAACCACCACATTACCTCCCAAGTACACTGCATACAGAAATTGTTAGGAAAAATATGGCATCCTCTGGAGTAAAAAATTCCGTAAGTAATGTGGTCCCCCATTTGGATCTCTGGGAGAAGACTGCTTCGAGGGATGTGATACGAGAGTATAAAAAAACATTCGTGAACATTCTATGAGTTGGAGCATGGAATGTCAGAAGTATGTGGCAAGTAGGTAAGCTAGAGAATCTGAAAATCAAAATGGATAGGTTAGCACTAGACATAGTAGGGATCAGCAAAGTCTGGTGGCCAGACATAGGGGATTTTTAGAGTGGAGACTTCGGGGTAATTCATACAAGATCAGAGAATGGAAATTCGGGCGTGGGGATAGTTATGCGAAAAAGATAGGACGACGTGTAGAAAACTACTTACAAAAGAACGAATGAGTATTCATGGTTAGCTTAGAATCTAAACCGGTAAATACAGTAATAATACTAGTATACATGCCTACCTCTAGTTACAATGAGGAAGAGGTAGAGGCGATTTACAAAGATATCAAAGACATTTTAAGATACGTAAAAGGACATGAAAATTTAATAATTATAGGAGATTTTATTGTAGTGGTAGGTGAGGGTAGGGAAGGAGCAATAGTAGGTTTATTTGGTTTGGGCATGAAAAATGACAGGGGAAATAGGCTGGTAGAACTTTGCGACAAAGACAATTTAACCATCACATATACAATATTTCAACATCATGCTAGAAGGCGATACACGTGGAAGATTCCAGGGGATACAGGAAGATATCAAATAGATTACATTATTGTTAGACAACGGTTTAGGAATCAAGTAAAAGACTGTAGAAGCTATCCAGAAGCAGATATAGACACTGACCACAACATCGTAATTATGAAGGCAGCTCTTAAATTAAAAAATTTAAAAAAAGAAATGGAAAAAAGGCACTTTGACTTTTAGGAACTAATGATAAAGATATTAATACGGGATTTAAAAAAAAAGTCTAATGAATTGCTGAAAGCTATCGTGAAAATTTCTGATACTAAGGAAGTAGAAACGGAATGGAATAACATTAAATCCAGCTTAGACCTGGCGACCAGAGATATTCTAGGGTATACACAAAAAGAAAATAAGAAACCATGGATAACAAAGGATACCCTGAATTTAATAGATGAAAATGAAAAATACAAAATGGAACAGACGAAACAGGAAAACAGAGATACAAGGCCATAAAATGGATAATTATTTGCAAATGCACAAAAGTTAAAGAACACTGGATTGATGAAAAGTGCAAAGAGGTACAAACTAAGATGGAACTAGGAAAGACAGACGAAGCATACAAATAAATTAGAATGAATTTTAGGGATATAAAACCATATAGCAAAATATAAGGAATGCGGAAGGAAATGTCATTATAGAAAATGTAGAGAAAGTGATTAGATGGCAAGAATATCTAGGTAATTATATGCAGGAAAGGTACTAACAGCATTAGAACAGGAATCAAACCTTGAAAATGATGACTTGGAATATCCTATACTGCAAGATGAGTTTGAATTAGCATTAAAAGTCTGAAAAATATTAAGGCGCCGGGCACAGATAAGTTGCAAGCAGAAACTCTAAAAGCCGCTGGACAAGCAGTAACAGAACGTCTCTTCCAATTTGTACGCAATATGTTCAAGACAGGCGAGATACCCAAAGATTACAAACATAACATCATAGTAACTATACCAAAAAAAAGAAGTGCGGATAGATGTGAAAATTTTCAAACAATAAGTTTGACAGCACACGTTTCAAAAATATTACCTAGAATTGTACAAAAATCACGAGCTGAAGAAATACTAGGAGAAGATCAATTTGGGTTTAGGCAAAACAAGGGAACATGGGAGGATATTTTAGCTCTGAGGGTGATAATGGAGAAAACAATAGAAAAGGAGCATAGCGTGTATATAGGATTGGTAGATCTGGAAAAAGCATTCGACAATGTAAAATGGGAGAAAATGTTCGAAATACTCAAAAAGATTGGAATGATTTTTAGGGAGAGATGGATAGTACATAGCTTATACAAAGAGCAAACAGCGGTAATAAAATTAGAGCAAGAAAGTAGAGAAGTAAATATTAGGAAAGGGCTGAGACAGGGATGTGCCTGATCCCCATTAATTTTTAACTTGTACATTGAAGAGGCAATGAATACTGTCAAATGCAGGAGGACATTTAGAATTACTATGCAGGGACACAAAATTGATATGCTTAAATTTGAAGATGATATAGCGGTATTAGCATCTAGCAAGAAAGAGTTAGAAGCTGTGGAAACAGTTCTAACAGAGACATACGGTATGAAAGTTAACAAAAATAAAACTAAAGTTCTAGTATGCAAAAGAGGGGAAAATAAATCAAAAACAAGAATACAAGAGGAGCAGACAAGAATAAGGTAGAAAGCCTTTGAAATGTAGTGCTACAGACGTATGATGAAGATATCATGGACAGACAAAGTTAAGAACAAAGAA
Organism: Platerodrilus igneus; assembly: GCA_036346225.1. Taxonomy (NCBI): domain Eukaryota; kingdom Metazoa; phylum Arthropoda; class Insecta; order Coleoptera; family Lycidae; genus Platerodrilus; species Platerodrilus igneus. Next base: position 1,369,608 of record JARFIW010000482.1, on the reverse strand, counting down.
TTACTAGAAGTGGTAGAAGAAGAAAGAAGTATGTGGAAAACAGTAAAAAAAATAGGAGAGATAGAATGATAAGCCACATACTAAGACACGAGGGAATAGTGCGGAATATATTAGAAGCAGAGATAGGAAAAAAGAGAAGTAGAGGTAGACCTAGGTTAGACTATTGCACACAGATAGTGAAAAATGTAGAATGTGGGAAGTTCAGAGAAATGTGTAGGCTAGCTCAGAATAGAGATCAATGGAGGTACGCATACCATAAGTCCCAAGATTGAAAAATAAATGATGTAAAAAAATAACTGTACTTAAACATGATGATTATTATAAATAACTACAGACTACAGGTGATGGTCTTGCAATATTCTCAACTAATGTTAATTGTGTAAAAGCATTTACTGGAAAACTATTAATACAGCAAATGTTTAAGTGTTAGGGGATCCTTGGCAGCCACCGGCTGCTAAACCCCTTTCACATACCTTACATATGATTTTCCAATGCTCCACCCGAAGGTACTACATTGGCTAGGAAGCGAGTTTTTTACCTGGAAAATTTGTAATTTTGCCGAACCCTTGCTGTTCCAAGCAAGGTAGGGATCTTTAACGTGCGTGACAATACTCACACACGGGACCTCCATTTTACCTCTCATCCTAACAAGGGCGTATTTTTGTGAAAAATGCTCGCCTAACATTTTTCAAGCGGAGCATGTCGGGATTCAAACCCATGACCTTGGGCGTAGTAGTCATGCACATACCACTACGCCATGGAGCCGCATCCCCTTTCACATACCTTACATGTGATTTTCCAATGCTCCACCCGAAAGTACTACATTGGCCAGGGGGCGAGTTTTTTTTTCCTGGAAAATTTTGAATTTTGCCGAACCCTTGCTGTTCCAAGCAAGGTAGGGATCTTTAAAGTGCGTGACAATAATCACACACGGGACCTCCATTTTAGCTCTGATCCGAACGAGGGTGTATTTATGTGAAAAATGCTTGCCTAACATTTTTCAAGCGGACCGTGTCGAGATTCGAACCCGGGACCTTGGATGTAGTAGCTCCTTCACATAACGTTGAATCTCGGTGAAATAGGGCATATAATTAGAAAACAATAGAAGGGGAACCGAGCTGTATATAAGCTGGTGTGAGAATTTCAGGGAACTGTGTAGGCTAGCTCAGAACATAAATAAGTTGAGGTACACGTCCAACCAGTTTCAAGAGTAAAACCTAATGACGAAAAAAATAACTGCATTTAAACCTGATGATTATTATAAACAACTATAGGTGTTGGTTGTGAAATATTTTCAACTAATGTTGATTGTGCAAAAGTATATATTGGAAAAACTATTAATTCGATAAAGATTCAAGTGCTGGGGGAACTTGGCAGACAAAGGCTACTTACTCCCCTTCACATACCACTGAATATGGTCAAATAGGGTATATAACTGTAAAACAATAGAAGGTGGCCAAACTGCATCAAACAAGAAAGAACAGCAGCTATGTTCAAAGACAACGAACATAGAAACAGGAAGAAAATTGTTCAAAGCAAATGTGTGAAGCAAAGCACAGTGCATCTTTGAAATAGGGGGTAGTAGGAAAAGCAGACAGAAAGAGATAGAAGCCTTCTGGAATGTTGTGCTTCGGATGTTAATAACAAATAGGTTATAGAAATAGTAGAGGATTAAAGATGTCTGTGGAAAACCAAAAAAAATAAGAGAAATAGAAATACAGGATACATTTAAAGGTATTTGTGGGAAATAGTACCGGATATTACAAAGCAGAGATAGGAAAGAAGAGGTGGAGGTAAACCAAGATAAGACTTTCACATGCAGATAGTGATAGATGCGGACTGCAAATTTCAGGAAAATGTGAAGTTTAATTCAGAATAGGAAACAATAAGGGTACACGTCTAACCAGTTCCAGGATTGAAGACCTAATGATGATGATGATCTTAATATGAGAATTGAATGTCAGAAATAGTTAAATAATACAAATGCGTTTACAACAATTAGTTAGCGGTCTGGCTCTATCCGTTTACGCTAAAGGAAATTGCCCCATTATGCAGGCAATACGCTGTAAGTGGAAGAAAAAGACAGCGGGAATTAGAGGAAATGGATGCAAAAAAGGCGAAAGTTGAACTACATGGAAAACACTGCGACAATACGCGTACAATACAAAAGATGTGTGAGACAAAGAACATTTTATTAGAGAAAATGAGGAAGAAATTAAAAGATTATTTTATGTGCCGGTGGACTGACTTAGATACATCCGGGTTCTACAAGCTGTATGCATTTGTGGTTAGTAAAAAAGACTCTTTTAGTTATGTAAACGTCCTTGCGAAAAAGGATGGTACTAAATCCGTATACTTTTTAAAAGGTTATTTATCGACATGGTAGATAACATAGACGAACTATGGAATGCGAGTTTCGTAACCTTGGCGTGCACCACATAAAAGGGTTCCGCTAAACATTGTATATTTGCCTAGTAAGGAACCTTTCGGATCATTTAAAACCAAGGGTCATACAACTTATAATGACCGTATATTCCCAAAGGTGGTGGACATTCAACTACGCAACAGTCAGTGGGAGAATAAGGATTTCCTCCAATACCAACACGAAGAAGTCGATCAAGCTAACAAGATACGTATGCAGGATATAGTGGAAGAGCTGCAATTAAAAGATTGTCACAAGCTGCAAGAATTACACGAAGGAATGGATCTGGTTGTCGGTAGAATCAAAGATTTTATATATAGAAACAAACTTCGGTAATTTTACAATTCGAAAACCTAGACAGGTCTCTATGTATCAAACTAGTGGCTAGAAAAGGAGATAGAGGACCTGGATGTCGATTTAAATCTTAATCTGCGAATAAAATTAGATAAAATTAAAACCCCTCCCAACAAACATAAAGAAAGAACTGTTTTCTGTGTATAACTTTGTATTAAAATTAAGTTTAGAATGGTTCCAGGCTTGGCATTAAATATTTTTAAATTTTGTTTGTATAATGTCAGAATACAGAATAAAAATTTTGAAATAGTACTACATTGCTCTTTATTTATAAAAGGCTATGACGTCACCACGAAATAGCAGTCACACAGAGAGGGGTGCGCATGGACAGGGGTGCTCATAGGTAGGGGTGCGCATTCCTACCGAATGTGTATGGGCGTACACAAGGGAAGCGGAAATTAACAGTCACCAAGTATCTAATTCGTATTTGGGTGGTAACGAGTACTTGTTGGTGTATGTATCCAGCGTAAAAAATGCGATTTGTACACGCAGCTTATTAATAAAATTAGTTTATCAAGCGAAGATGACAAGCGTTACATCATCCCCGGAAACATATCAACCTAAACATGGGGGCATAAAGATATAAGATAGTTGTTTATATTTGTATAGATTTTGTAAATCTATTGTATATATTAGTTTTAAGATTCCATAATTTTTAAGTTCTTCCCCCACCTTTCCTTCTCCTAAATCCTTTCTGCTTCTATCCTGGTGGACAGAGTATACGTGTTATTTCCACGTGGTGTTCGCTGGACACCGCGGATTTAGATTTCTCGGGAAATGGTTGGTTAAAGCATATGTCTTGGCTAGCAAAAAAGAGGTTTTAAAGATGGAGTTAAATATAGATGGGCAGAAATTAGGGGTTTAGGTCTTTAAAATGCGCAACTTTGAAAGTCGATGGTATAAATAATGTGCCAATACCTCAAAATGTGAGTCAACTTAAATCTTTTTTAGGTATGGTTAATTTTTACGGAAAGTTTATTCCAAATTTATCTGAAGTTTTATCTCCATTATATCGTCTCTTACAGAAAGAAGTCGATTATTGCTTTGATAATTCATGCATAAATGCATTTAACCAAGCAAAAAAATTGCTGATTAATACACCTATTTTAGTCCACTACAATCCCGACTTACCTTTAAAATTATACTGTGGCAGTTCTAATTACGGACTCAGAGCTGTCTTAGTACATATGTTTCCTAACAAAATCGAAAAGCCTATTACTTATGCTTCTCCTACACTTTCCAAATCTGAGAGAGCTTATTCTCAAATTGATAAAGAAGCTCTTGCCTTAATTTACTGTTTAACGAAATTTAATCAGTATCTTTACTTACAAAAATTTTCCTTAGTCACAGATCATAAACCTCTTTTATCTATTTTCGATCCCAAAAAGCACCTTCCTACAATGGTGGCAAATCGTTTGCAAAGATACGCTTTATTCCTTAGCGGTTACGATTTTGATATCATTTATATAAATGGATACAAAAATGTAGCAGCTGATAGCTTGTCCCGATCACCATTAATTGAAAATGTGGTCCCTTATTCTGAAGACAACATAAATCTTAATTACGTGTGTAAGGATGAAATTCCTTTAAATATTGATGATATTAGACAAACTACGGAAAAGGATCCAATCTTATCAAAAGTAATCCAATTAATTATGGTAGGTTGTCCTCCTTCATGTAAAGATCTTCTGTTAGAGCTCCAAAATTTTTATCAAAAACGTGAACAACTTTCTTATCAATCTAATTGCGGTTTTTGGGGTTATCGTCTTGTAATCCCAGTTGTTGTAGACCTTCAGTTTTAAAGACAATTCACGAAAGTCATTTAAGTATGGTTAAAATGAAATCTTTAGCCCCAAGTTACATATGGTGGCCTAATGTCGATAACCACATAGAAGACTACTGCAATTCTTGCGAATCTTGTCAGTTGGAGAGAAGCGAATCTCCAAAGTCGATTGGTACATCTTGGTCTCCATCAGGTTTGGTTTGGGAACGTCTTCATTTGGATCATTTAGGTCCTATAATGAACATAATATACCTAGTCATTACAGATTCATATTCTAAATGGGCAGAAGTGTTACCCGTTTCCAGTACTTCAGCTGAAGCCTAAAGCTTTGCTCCCAATTTTTGCTCATTTCGGTCTTCCAAAGCTCATTGTCAGTAACAATGGACCTCCGTTCGATTCATATGAATTTCGAAATTTTATACAAAGTTTATGGAATACGCTCTACTTTGATAGCACCATATCGCCCTCAGTCCAACGGTTTAGCCGAACACACTTTAAACATAAATTGATAGTGTCTAGTCACAACAAGAATTTTAACCTAGAACATGCTATTTTCGAAATTCTTTTTCAATACAGAAATTCCGAACATTGTACTTCAAAAAAATCTACTGCTTATTTAATGTTTGGCAGGTCATTGAGATCTAAATTAGATTTGTTTCGTACTTCTTATGAATCAAAAGTCAAACATAATTTTGAAAATTTCACAGAGTTCAGAGTTGGCGATCTCGTTTTAGCAAGAAATTACAGACCCGGAGAGAAATGGAAAAAAGTTAAAATAATAGAAAAATTAGGTCCCGTTTCTTACTTGATGTCACTGGAAAGTGATAGAAATACAGTGTGGGAAAGACATACTAACCAATTAATTAAACCAGCCAACAAGATATCGCCTGAGGGTACACCTTCAGTAGTAACAAATTTAAAGAGTATTCCTTATCCAAATCTACACAATTTAACTGAAGCTAGTACTTTGTTATCCCTGATGTGCAACAAACCACAATAGCGGAACCTACTGCTTCAATAAATTTAGATACAGATATAGCCTCTAATCCTGGTCCTACTACGAGTACTAATTCTAACATTCTACCTAATACTAATCCTATCTCAACTTCAAGTTCTCCAAAAAAATGTAGTGCATCGATTTCTTTGCAAAGAAGATATCCTACGAGAATGCGACGTGCACCTAAAAGATTAGATTTATAGTGTCTTAGCATTAACTGTTTTTTTTTATTCTAGTTGCAATTTAGTTTTTTTTCTAACTCTTTCACTAAGGAGAGAGGAGTGTTGCATATGTCAATATGATCAAAGTAATATGTTTGCTTTTTTAAATTAGGGAGGGAAAGTTAGTTACTTTTAGACATTCAGTTGGTGCTTAGAAAAAAGGTGGCAGCCTTGAGTGGAACAAGAAGGATGATGCTGACTTCAAAATCATCGTTTACATTACGTGCTAATTTTCAATTACTTTATAAAACATTGTGTGATATTTTGTTCTACATTAAAGTGATTTGGGTTTATCTACTATTTTATTTTACTCTGGCACAATACATTACATTTTCATTATTATGAAAGGTAAAATAAATAACAGTGGGAGCCGGACAGTACACGGCTGTTAATCTATATATCTATACAGATTTAAGAACGAATGGAATCTCACTGCTGCATGCAATAACTTGGGTAAAATAAGTAGAAGTGACACATGTACTGAATAATTAAGTTCTGTTTTGTGCATAATATGAAGCGCATGCAACAATATTCCTAGTTTGAACAAAAGGGAGTGTAATTTTTTATATTGTTACAATAATTGCATACGTTGCATAAGTATTTTTGAACACAATTCTTGTAAACAGGGCTGCGTGGTGAGCTTAGGCCACCTGTGTTTAAAATGTATTGTGCCGCCAGTACTAACCATAGAGAAGGTTAATAGAAAAAATTTTAATATTAGTAAATATAATAGCAAAACAATTTCTAGAAAAAATTGAATAACTTATTTTTCTTGTATATAAATAATTAAATTAATAAAATGTGCATACGAATGCAATTATTAAAGTATAGCAAACGGTACTGTACTATAATATAATACTACTAATACTGTACTATAGTGTACTATGAGTTATTTATAATTTTTTCCTTATATGTACGTCTTCAAAAATTAATTTATGCAAGCATTACTCTGTGGAATTCATTTTCAAAATAAAACAAAATATTCTTAAATAATGGTTATCTGCAAAGAAACTATTTGTTTTATTTTTTATATTTTAAATTTATATCATTTTTTTTTAGATAACAGTGTAAATAATTTGAGGAAAAAATGCAAATGTTGAATATATCAAGAACGCATTTATTCCGCTTCAAGAAAATAATACTTTACCTGTATATCTTCTATGCAATAAAACTTTGTAAAATGGTTCAACGAAACTCATACGTTCAAGAAACACGACAAATTTCAAAAATTTCAAAAAGATAAACATTTAGCTCCTATTGAACAGTCAAATAAAAATATTTTAAAACATCATTATTGTAACAATTTTTAGCGACAAGTAGGTGAGGTAATACATACCCTACTACATAAACCAGCTTTGATGTTAGATGAACAATTCCACTGAGTAATAATGGCATACAAAGAACGTTTAACAAAAATGTTATTAAAGTTTACTAAACGCTTGCATGGCACACAAGATTATGTCGTTAGAGCAGTTAATTAAATTAAATGAAAGACCGTTTGCTGAACTTTCTTTGAAAAATTATAACCGTTTACTGCTTGACTACAATAAAGACAAATCCACAAAAACAATCATGGAGCACCTACATAAAAGAATGCTTGGTTAAGTGAAAGTTGATGCCTAAGACAGATAGGTTAAAGTTATAGGACTTTTGGGCTAACAAATAGCTTTTAAAGATTTAGACATGCTTCACACAAAATGTTTTATAGAAAGATTCAGAGGTTCTCGATAAAAAATAAAGTACTGAAAAGAGTAGGTGTCGATAATCCTAATAGTTTTCCGTTTAATTTAATTCCGTTTAGAGTTTCTCAAAGTTAGATAGTACAGCATTTGCAATTTATATAACACAGCCCCTATAGTGGACTACAAATAGCAAATATTTTTGATAGCGTCCTCAGTATGAAATGCGCGAAAGTGCGATATGTACACTAGCAGCACAAAAAAAGATGTGGATTGATACAGGTAGGAAATGTTATTACAAAATAGATTCGTGTAAGAAAGTATTCAAGTGTTCCTCATTTAGAAAATTTTATTTAAATAGTTTCATATCTACACATTTTATAATCGTAATATTTCTAGCAGTTATGCTTCATTTTTATAATATCATTGTTTACTTTTTAGTATATTTACCAATTTCATTGACTTTTGCTATTTTATTGTTATAAAATGGCTTTAAATTAAAAATATGTACTTTTGTCATTATAAACTATAGTTCGCTAGACCATACTTGATTTGCCAACATTTGAACTACTATTAAATATAGTTCTAAATTAGAAGGAAAAAGTTACAGCGGATAAGAATAGCACAATCTTTAATACAAAATTATAGCGTTATTGAACTTTCTAAGATTATCAGCATACTCCGGTGTTGAAGTCTGTAGATTCAGAAAACATTTTTATGTGGTGTAGGTCTAGTTTCATTGCGATGGCCTGTGGGATGTTTTTTCACATAAATGCGATTCAGGATTGAAGATCTGTGCAGTAGAATTATTTTGATGTTGTTTTAACAGCAAAGGAGTTCATGCATGCTAATGCAAGTTCGTTTTTTACTTGTGTAAAAAGTTATATCAATTAATAAGTTACTCAATGGTACTACATATCGTGCTAGAGCAACATATTCCACTAGAAAATATTCCAGAATAGACTGCTAATCCAGCATCGGTTACAAGACCAGACTGACTGCATTGCAAGAGGCAAAGATACTGATAACTATATGAATTTTGACTCACTATTTATGGTTTCTGACAGGAGTTTTCTTTTCATTAGCAGTGGTAGGAACTTAAATTTATACTCTTCAAATGCCGAGGAAGGCAGCAATGCAACTGAAGTCAATAATAGTCATTCCTATGCTGAACTTAGCAAAGATGATAATAAAGAGTGGCCCAATATAAACGCAGCTCCGATATTACACACATTCAGTGGACAAAAGGCCTCAAAACAGATATACCACGTAATTCGATGCCCTGACAAACTTTCCCTCTAATATCTAATGCTGCATTTATTGAAAATATGTGAGTATCCACATAATCGTATATCATCATTATTGGCCAATTCTAATTCTAGCGGTTCTTCAAACATGAAATGTTGGATACAACCCGCAACTTAAGAAACAGAAAACATATTGGATATCTGTACAATCATGGGTAATGTACAAATAGACACAGACAAATGGGGAGTAAAAACATTCTCTATGAGTACATGCTGTTTGTAAAAGTAATTTTAAGGATTTGCTTTGAAAAAATGCCTTGCTATCTTGGTTTTTGTAATGAAAGAGATAATTGGCTATGCCATCTTCATAAAATTGACAAAGTTTTTGACAATATTTTGCTAAATATTCAGAAGGTATATTAATATTTTGAAAACTCATTAGAAAAAGCTGCTACAAAGAAGCTTGGACAATATATTCTCAACAAAACAGACATTAAGTTGTACAAATTGTGTATATCAGATAGGTATTGACTAAACATTATTATTTATTTGAACACAGTAAGAGTTACGAATGAAGATGCTAATTCTCCGACTGTCTCGAATGAGTTGCTTAGAATTATTTATATAAAAGACATACTATTCATATGATCTATGAACAATAATAAAACATTATTGTTGGAATGTTTTGCAAGAACCGCAGAGGTAATTTAAAAACGGTTATCGCAACAAAACTAAAACAAATCAAATCTATTTTATAAGTGTTGTAATAAGTTAGTTTAAAAACAGAAAAATAGAAGCGGAGATTTAACCACATCCACAAAACACAATGTGGTGCTGTAGGAGGTCAAATGAATCTACAACACTTATTAACTATAAAATAAGTATATTTGGAATAGACTAGTGAGATCAGATGGTGTCGTATTATTCAGCCTCTTGATAATCTATATGATGACTTCTAAATGTATTTTTCATTCATTACATATATTACTCTCGATTGTGTGTTGGTTATACAATAAAAGGCGTCGCCGTGGATCAATGTAGTAAGCGTAAGACCACGGATCCCAAGGTCCCGGGTTCAAATCCCGACACGGTCGACTGCTTGAAAAATGGCAGGTGAGCATTTTTCACAAAACTTACGCCCTCGTTCGGATGAGAGGTTAAATGGAGGTCCCGTGTGTGAGTATTGTCACGCACGTTAAAGATCCCTACCTTGCCTGAAACGGCAAGGTTTCGGCAAAATTCTAAATTTCTAGGCAACAAAAAACTCGCCTCCTGGCCAATGTAGTACCTACTGGTGGAGCATTGGAAAAGTAAATGAACGGTTATACAATAAAGTCATTACAAAACCTTTATAAATTTGAGTAATAATATAGCTCTCCCACTTCTACTATATTCTAAATGTAATGCAATTTCTTGAAAATGTTAGGGTAAAAATGAGGATGTTGTATATGTACAGAGAAAGAAGAGGAATGCTGCTTCGCTTTTCTGTGAAATCAGGGAAACCTATTTGTCTATGGATTGAAAATTATCTCAAACCATTCCATCCGATAAAAAGTAGGATCTTTATTGGCAAGTTTCATTATCTTTTCTTTTCAATATTAGAAATTTGTTTTGTTTTCACTAGATGTTATTTAAGATTTTATCTGAATTTGTATTCTTATTTTTATATTTAAATAAACATTTATTCCATTGGGAAAGTTTTATTTGAAAATAAAACAACACTCTTGTTAATAATCACATTTAATAGGATGTCATATACGTCACTACATTTGATTTTCCAATGCTCCACCCGACGATACTACATAGCCAGAAAGCAAGTTTTTCTATCTTGAAAATTTTGAATTATGTCGAACTCTTGCTGCTCCAACCAAGGTAGAGATATTTAACGTGCATGGCAACACATACATGGGATCTTCATTTTACCTCTCATCTCAACGAGGGCGTATTTTTGTGAAAAATGCTTGCCAACATTTTTCAAGCAGACTATGTTGAGATTTGAACCCGAGACATTAAATATAGTAGTCACATACATACCAACTATGCCACAGACCCGCCTGTTGTATATGTCAGCTAGTTTGTTACTGAATTCTAATTCTCTAGACCAGTGCTTCATATATCTAGTGTGTCTCTCAAAGTCTCGACTATAAATTTAGGAGAAATATTGCCAGCATGCTGCTTGCTGCTTATGCAATTATAAATAAAATTGCTGGGCGTTAGGAGTGGTATTTTAAATGTACGATAGTGGTAGTAAACATATTAAAAGAAAATACTAAAGTTGAATAAATTTATACAATAAATGATAACACGCACAATTTAAATTAAATATAATAAAAACTTCAACAACAATATTATTTAAAAACAATCGTGACAGGTCATTGTGAGTTGAAAAACGTTCATAATTAAGAGGTTGATCAGGAAGAGTGGTTTAAAGTGAACCTATCCAACTGAGTTTAGCATTCGTGGCGAGTAGAATATTTTAAAAAGGGTTACTGGATAGTCTCCCTTGATTTTACTAATGACAACCGCTTAGTAGCGAAAACACCTATCGAATGTTCTACAGGTTCTTTATTATTTATTTAATATGAATATATTTGATATGTACATTTAAATCAATCAACTTCAAAGTAAACATTGCAAAACTTCCTATTTTTTTGCTACAGGACTTGATTTAAAACAGGATTCTCCAGTTCTTTGCCTTGAATGTCGTTACGTTTCGTAGCTGAATTAATTTTACTTTACAAAAACGAATTGATGTAACAGTAAATACTGCATCAACGGTGAGAGGTGGATTCTATAATAGCAAATGCAAATCTTTTTAGAAATATACAAATTCTAACATTTTCACAAAATATTCGTATATTGTTACAGTATTATTTTATAGAAAACGGTTTTGAGATGTTATCCCAAAGTAGGAGATAGAATAATAATTTGGACCTCACGATGCAAGCGAAATTGTAGCATTGTTCCAAAAAATTTTAGAGTTGAAATGGTTTTAACGGTTCTAAATTTTTAATTATAATAAAAAACACCTTTAAAATAATAGCGCATTTGAGTTACGATGATTCAGAACTTCAAAAAAACTTAAAACTTTTACACATTTGAGATGTAACTATTAAAACTGTTGTGTCGATGGCTAACTTGGCCATTACCCTAAAGAAGAGTGTGAAATGGAAGGGGTTGAAAGATTCTTTGTTAAACTAAAACAAAATAAAGTTGGATGTCACTGTATCTAGCAAGTATTAAAAAATTATAATGTTAGGTTGTAACATTTTCAAATGTTACGTTTGCCAAAATAACTCGAATAAGTACTTTTATTATGTAGTCATATGTAAACCCTAATATATGCAACACACTTTACAATACCTACTATGCAGTTGGTATATTTAATCAGCTATGATTAATACGTTGGGACAAAATAATTATATCCCAACAATTGATCCAGTTGTTGTTTACAACATTTAATTTATATTATTAAGTGATTTAATAAAAATTTATTATTGCATTTATGATGTAGATAAAATAAATACATTCCTAAATTACATCTTTATGAAATATTTGGTAATATGTACAGCCATCTGCCGTAAATATACGAAGACAAAGGTGTCGAGTAAAAGTCAACTTGTTCTTAATCGGAAAGGCAGTCTAAGGTCGCTGCTTATCAAACCAAAATGGCTCGTTTAGCGTCCTCGGACCTGAGGATCGTGATAGTGAGAGAGAAGTCAGTAAAGCGTCGAAAATGATCGACATGATGTTTCTTCAGGGAGTTAACAATGCAAAGAAATTTTTCGTTACGTTAGTTCAACATCTATTATTACAATTCGTTTAAGATGCACACTCAAGATTGTTAGTTTGGTTTTTGAAGAATTGCCGTGATATTTACTTACATCTATCTGGGATGCTCGTAATTTCAACGCACTACAATTGCTTGGTACAAGATTGCAAGATTTCACCTTATTTGAATTAAATAAATGGTTTAATTATCTGCGAAGAGGCCTGGTCAAAGTCCGAACAGCTATAATTCGTTACATAAACAACACCTAATCGATACATATATCTGGTTCGTATAACAGGTGTTGAACTGGATATTCAAGGTGCATACTATTTATAATTTTATTCGAAAGATGTCACTTGTCAACTACGTTTGTTAGACTCTAACAAGGCTATAAATATTTCATGAAATTCAAGTGAGTTTAAAACTTAGAAACAGGGCGTATTTCGCATTGATTAAGTAATTTGATAATATTGATCAATACATTTAAACATAACCCCAGTTCTAGCTTAACTAATCATAACTTGCTATAACAGCTATCAAGTACATCTTTATATTGTCCACCTCTAATTATGATTAAAGAGAGACATTTTAATACTCTAATGAGTTTATATTAAAGCTTTTTTTTGTTTATCAACATTCCATACTTCAACTTATTTAGATATTTAACTTGTATAAATTATACAGCTGATTTCATCTTTGACTCAAGATATTTTTGCTTCTTTTATCATCTAACGTAGCGTTGCTCAGTTTATTTAATATATCAATGAGTTTAAAATCTATACATTCCAATTATAAGTAGTTAACGGATCCGATTTCTACATGATATGATAATTGTTGCATTTTTATTAGAATCAAACGTTAAGGTTTAGTATTAACGTGAAATTTAAAATCAAGAGAGTTATATTTTCATTATATATATATATATATATATATATATATATATTTATATTATATTTTCATTTTATATATATATATATATATATATATATATATATATATTATAGTGATTTTAAAAGAACAAAAACAAATATAAAAAGAAGCAATTTCAAAACACCCTGTATAAAGGAACAACCAGAAATTACGTGCAAAATTTATATTAGTTAATTCATTTTTAAGTATCAGGTGTTAACGAAATTTTATAAATAATTAATGAAATTTAAGTAGGTTTGCAAAGAAATTAAATGGTAGAAGCCAATGCCATTAATTTATTAATTAATTTGAATTTAATTGATCGATTATTGATGTATAATATGCATAAAAACGTGTAAAAACCCAATGATACCAAGATGAAACGCGTTGCTATCTGACAAATATATCAGTGGTGTAGAAATACGCCGAACTCCAAATCGTGAAAATGTATTTAAAACGTTACGATTGAACACCTGCGTATTTTCTAAATGTCAAGTTCTGTTTAATTTGTAGATAACAGACAAATTATTCTAAGGATTGTACAAGCGGTCGGATGTTTTAGCATGAAATACTAATGAGCGATTATTTAACTCACGTAGAAAGTCCACGTGTGGTAGACAGCGCACAAACAAAGATTTCGATTTCCTACCAAAGCAAGGTTAGAAGGAGACGTAGAAAACGTATTAGCATGAGACCACAATAGTATATAACGAGTACGGAAATTCGCGGATTTGAAAATGGGGTTGAGTGCAAAATTGTGGGAATGTGTTGTTGTGAGCAGGGGATTTCGTATAAATGTGGTCAGGAGAGGTTACATTGGAAAGATATAAATAGTTTACGAGAATACTATAAAAGCCCTTATTAATTCGATCGTCCCAAAAGCACGTATGAAAGTTAACACGAGTTGTAAGTATTATAAAATCATTTAAATTGTATTGCTTAGTGGTAGCCTCTTAAATTAAAACGCGTTTAGTGTGCCGAAATTAAAATTTTTTGAGGTATCACCTATAATTTTTAATCAACTCGTGTCGGGACATTAAGTAACGTAGATTACTGTGAAAAAAGTATAATTGAAATGAAATTTGGAATTTGGTTACACCGAGAAGGCGGAGTTGGCGGATCAACTTAGTTAGTTTAGTAATAGCGAGAAACGACCTGCAGACCAGGGAGAAAAATACATGGCATCATCTACAAGAGCAGAGATCTTCTAAAAATTTCCAGGTAACGATTTAAAATTGTGATTCCTATAAACTGTAAATATTGGGGTGGCGTATGAGAGTGTTGTTCAAGGTAGTGTGAATTATTTACGTATTGAACAGAATATGTGTAAATAACTTTATTACGGTATTCAACTAGAATTTGAAGGTGTCTATAAAGCTTTTAAACGTTCCATCAGAACGTGAAATTTTGTGAAGAGTACATGGCTTTGTTTTTTTTTTTATTTTAAGAGTATGCAAAGTAGAAGGGCATACATTATGCAGAATTAGTTGGGTTATTATGAACTCACCATACCCCACAGTTTACTTAGATTATTAAAATAAATAATTAAATTATAAAGAAGGAATTTTAGAGAAGGTATTTTTCAAGGTCCATTTACTCCGAGTACATTTTATGTGTTTGATGATTGTAAAATTGAATACAGGACATTACGAAATAAAAGTTACTGAAGTGTAACGTGAAAAATAAAATATGGACAGTGTTGAATTGCATTTGTAAATAGGAATAAATAAAAGATTGTATGTTGGTTGTATTTTGTGGTTTTATTGGGAGTGTGCGTGAATGATAGAATATGAGAGTGAATATAGATATCCAAAAGGAGGTCCAAATGAGCTAGCCGGAAGCAGTTGAAGTAGGCCATTCAACCGAGGAAGAGAGGAAACCGGGTAAGAAATATTTTTTTGTATTATTTAATTTTTGAATTTTCGAGTTTTGAAACTTTTATAAAATTTTCGAAAATATTTTTGGTTGGTAAGGATTTTACCCGAGTTCCACGGCAATATATATATATATATATATATATATATATATATATATATATATTAAAGTGTTAGTAAGGGCTAAAAGGGTATAAAGGTTATTTGTATGAAGGTGGTGTATGCCAAATAAAGCCAAATATCAGATCCCGTAACTGAAAATTTTATGTTTGCCGTACTTTACAAATGATAAAGTATTTGGAGTATAATAGTCAAAGTATAAGTGCCAAGACGTAAGACAATGACTTGATGACGTGAGAAAGCACAGTATTCAAGGATTTACACTGAGTTGTATATTAATAAGCCATAGAATGTACATTTGCTGATCGAAAAACCGGATGCGTCTGTAGAAGTTCCACTATTCACCACACAGATCCAGGTTTATATGTGAAACACTTCGGCACTTATTTTAG
This sequence comes from Platerodrilus igneus, assembly GCA_036346225.1. Taxonomy (NCBI): domain Eukaryota; kingdom Metazoa; phylum Arthropoda; class Insecta; order Coleoptera; family Lycidae; genus Platerodrilus; species Platerodrilus igneus. The sequence continues at coordinate 1,353,838 of JARFIW010000482.1, read as the reverse complement.
TAGAATCAACCTTTGGACAAACCTGTAATATCAAAATTATAAGTGAAAATTATTGTCAAATATGATTGAAGGGTGACGCAGTATTAGGAACCAATGAGTGAACATTTAGATATAAAATAGGAAAGTGTAAAAGAAAGATTATAAGGTATTAGTGACACGAACTTGTTGGGACGATTTTATTGGATAGAGAATGTATAAAATGTATAGAAGAGTAGGCATATTTTAATTATAATAATCACCTAGGAAAACATAAATAAGAGTCGATTTATAAATTTTTTGGTAGTAAGACGTGTTTTGTAAACTGCGCTAAATTTTGAACATTATAAAGTAAAATAAATGAATTTGAAAAGTTTAAGAGTTTGATTTATGCAAAGAAGAGTAAAGATAAGCGAGAGAAATAATTATATTAATAGTAACGACGAGTGAAAAGTGATAAGAGTGTAATAGAGCGACAGTGGAATAGGCGGAATAAATAGTTGGACATTGGAACGAGATTGATAAAGGCAGAAAGGTATTGAATAGGATTTATGAAACTGAAGGCGAAACTACGGGAATTGATTTGGATATGGTATTATGGATAGAATGGTATTGAATGGTAATTAGAAGATAGCAGTGATTTGGAAAGAGCAGATAAAGGAAAAAGAAAGCATTGATTTGGAAAGAGCGGATTAAGAAAAAGAAAACATTGGAGTAGCAGGAGGATTAGTACGAGTAAAGAAGATTCAACATCAGGAAAATTAGCGCAGGGGAAGTAAAATTGAAATTAGTCAAAATTCTAAATTTGGTCATATTTATTTTAGATTTGGGGATATCAAAATTAATTTAAAGAAACCTGGAGTCTGGACAGCAGATTAATCGTAGTGATAGTGCCACGCATTGTAAAGACGCATACGGCGAGTGAGATTTTTGAGCCAGTTTTCATAGAGGCCGACAGCAACGTGTAAAAAGGTGAGTACTGTGTGTTTTGAACGTCAAAGTCATAAATTGGTAATATTAATTAATTTGGCACAAGGCTACGTGGATCTGTTGTTAAAATTTTGGCATATACAAGTAAAAGATTACAGGTACAAAAATAAAGGTAGTGCTGTTTGGTTGGTGCATTGCACATCTACTTACCACTGAACCCACGGTAAGTAGGTGGATACCCTGAGAAGACGAGTTTTCAAATAGTCGAGGCATATTAATACAGTTTTGTTTTATAAACCGACCAAACGTAGATAAAGCACGAAATAAAAAGTAAATATTTTCATATCATATATAAAATTAAAATAAAATTAATAAAAAAAAGGGGGGGCGGAGCATAAGAATATATATATACATATATTTTTGACAATTATGAATTCTATATGATTCTTTTGATAAAGGCGAAAAGGATCGCCGAAACGTTAAGAAAATAAAAATAAACTTTTGAATTTCACACCAACTTTTATTCCTTGGACTTCATACCCAAAATACTACCACCTTATCATTAAAATACATATATATATATATATATATATATATATATACGTGAAATTTAAAATCAAGGGAGTTATATTTTCATTATATATATATATATACGTGAAATTTAAAATCAAGGGAGTTATATTTTCATTATATATATATATATATATATATATATATATATATATATATAATGAAAATATAACTCCTTGATTTTAAATTTCACGTCAATACTAAACCTTAACGTTTGATTCTAATAAAATGCAACGATTATTATATCATGTAGAAATCGGATCCGTTAACTACTTACAATTGGAATGTATAGATTTTAAACTCATTGATATATTAAATAAACTGAGCAACGCTTCGTAATTAGATGATAAAAGAAGCAAAAATATCTTGAGTCAAAGATGAAATCAGCTGTATAATTTGTACGAGTTAAATATCTAAATAAGTTGAAGTATGGAATGTTGATAAACAAAAAAAAGCTTTAATATAAACTCATTAGACTATTAAAATGTCTCTCTTTAATCATAATTAGAGGTGGACAACATAAAAATTTACTTAATAGCTGTTATAGCAAGTTATGATTAGTTAAACTAGAACTGGGGTTATGTTTAAATGTATTGATCAATATTATCAAATTACTTAATCAATGCCAAATACGCCCTGTTTCTAGGTTTTAGCTCACTTGAATTTCATGAAATATTTATAGCCTTGTTAGAGTCTAACAAACGTAGCTGACAAGTGACATCTTTCGAATAAAATTATAAATAGTACGCACCTTGAATATCCAGTTCAACACCTGTTATACCAACCAGATATATGTATATATATATATATATATATATATATATATATATATATCCAAAGAGAATGTTGCATAGATTGATATTTGGCAACTTCTTAAAAGTAAACCCTTCAGAAACTGATATTACGTACTAGAAGCTTCCGTTTATACAGAAGTTATCTCCACTTTTAGTTCGATTACTTAGACAACCTACGATCACCATTGTTTATGAATACAATTTTTCTATCCAGAAGTTGTTTACCAAATTAAAGGATCGTACTCCGAAATTGTTAAACAGCAACGTTGCCTACAAGATCACGTGTAGTTGCAACAATAGTTACATTGGTCAGACTAGCCAGTGGATGAAGAGTCGTTTAACACAGCACAGGAGTGATTGTAGGAATAACTCCACTAAATGTGCATTGTCTGCTCATGTTGCTGCAACCAGTCATACACCACTTTTCGATGACACCGCCATTTTGGAGAACGAAACCAATTACAAGAGGCTTTTCATCGAGTCTTTTTATATTAATAGTGAAATTAATCCTATCAATAATAAGATTGATATTGATAGCGTGCATAACGTTTACTCTGCTTTATATAGTCAGGACATTTTAAACAACGTTAGGTATCTTCCTTCAGGTTATGTAATCATTGCCATTTTCGGAACGTGTCCTGTCACTCTTATAGAATTTGTCATTATCAACTTTGTCTTTACTTTTTAACCGCCATCGTGGCATGACGTTGCCCTTCAGGCAATTTTTAATTTTTAATATTTTTGACCCACAGTTATAATGTGAATCGTGCAGTAATTTGTTTTCAATTTTCTTAATATTATTTTGTCAATGTAAGTAGTTAGCGACAGGTTATGTATTTTTTGCTAATTTCGAATATTCTGTCTCCATTTTAGCCTTTGAAAAAGGTACAAAAGGAATGTACCGAAACGTTAGGTGTTGATTAAATTTTCAATCAGTTTCTGTTGTTTGATTTGGACTACTTCCCATGATAATATGTACATGTATATTATACTATATATATATATATATATATATATATATATATATATATATATAAGAAAGCTAAGTTACTATTGCACAAACATTTTTTTAATACCTGAATTATATATACGTTCCATTTTTGTTATAACATATAAATTTGTTAAAGGATATTATGCTACATTATACTTTTCTAAGAAACCTAGAACATTTTTATTTAAACAAAAAGATATACAATCTTTGAGTATATAAAATACTTTCATAAAGGTTAATACTAGAAGATATAAAAGTACTTACAATATCATGTTATTTTGAAATATATTGGAGGAGCAAACTGCTGCCTCATTTGCTATATTTTTAATCTTGTAATTTATTTCAGGTATCTCATCGTTGTAGTTAACTTATGGGTTCTACATTTCCCTTTCTTTCTGAATGTAGTGGCGCTCAATATATTGTTTATTTTTTTTAAATATCTATTCCCACCCCTGAACCATTGCTTTCTACCGCTTAGAGTAAAGTCTAGAGCATAGCATCGGTAACATCCAATTACCTAAATAAGGTGAGGTTAAACTTGCGCCCAGAACGTGGGGCGAGATTGATTAAAAGGTTAGGTAGAGAAATCCTATCCGAGTATATAATTTAAAAATTTTTAATTTAACCTTTTGGAAAATTGAACATACTAAAATCAGAAGGTTTTTATTCCATAATAAATAATTTGTATTCAATAACAATATTTAATACGAAAAGTAAATAATTTCACATATTTTAGTCATGCAAAAAATTATTAATTGAACAAAATTGCAATACTTAGTATATAGATGAACATCAGATCTGGTAATCACATACAAATTGAATTAAAAATAGTAGTTCAAGTAATCGTAAAATAGTTATTAGTGACAGTTTAAAATATAACAAAGTTAGAGCAAATATTACTTTCAAGAAAATATATGTTATAAAATATTAAATATCAACAAAGAAAAATATATCGATTTATTTGGGTGCTGGGTCTTATAGACTGGAATGATGGAGATTTTGGGAAAAAGGGGGGTTTAACAAAAAAAAATCACTCTTAACCTCTGTCCGCTGGCTGCTACTCTTAGGTTGGTTGGGCTCAAGTTCCAGCTAGTTGCTTGCGGTGACAAAGATGGCCCCAGACTGATGTCATAGTACGTGACGGGCGAGCTCGAGGATGATGGTCGGCTCAAAGATGCTTGGACATTGACAATACTTGTAGGCTCGAGGGTATGTACATATTGACTAGGAGGTATTTGTTGGTTCGATAGTAATTATTGGATTAACCGGATTTTGTTGCCCTACGAGATTTTGTATAAAGAATTTCCGATGAAATAAAGACAGATTAAGGCACTTAAATTTTTCCCGCTAAATCAACGACTCCCTATGCAGCTTAACTCGAAGATGATGTGAAAGTGAACGAGTTAAGAGAATGACTTACAAAGACACTTTAGCCGGGTGGAAATCTTATCAAAACAAATGTTTATGAAACAAGTTGAAAAACCTTGAGGTATGTTGTAAATAATGAGGTGTTTATATGGACTTTTGAAAGATTATATTGCTATTTACGCTTTTACAAACCAGGTTTCATAACAGCTGAATTTCTTTCTGCAAGATTATAGGTGCAAAATGTTGAACTTAGCCTTACAATTAAACCAAACTAAAATTGCACGTTGTTTTCCATTTGAGACCAAATACTTATTAAAAATTTGAAAATCCATCTAAATTTGCAAATAAATATTTTGGTGAATTTTTTAATTTTTTTCTATTGCCTTAATACCTCTATGTTGTTCCGAAAACAAATTGCTTTTACATAAATTGTTACACGGCCCTCTTTCTAAAAAAAAAATAGAAAATGAGTTGTAGACTAAAAAAAACAAAACAAAAGTATCGATGTTAATCAAAAAAATTAAAGCAATTAGGGCTAAACTCTTAAAGATTTAGTTACAAAATTATTCGAAAAAAAAATTGTTGTATGATTATTCCTTGAACTATTGGAAGATTCAAAGGACTGCTAGATAAAATTATAAACCTGAAAAGTTATTTCAAAAATTACTAGTAGACTAAGGAACCAAGGGAATTAATAGAAATAGATTAATAAATCACAATTAATAAATAAATAAATTAATAAACGAGTCTGAGAGTAGCTTCACGTACCACACGGCCAAAAGGAGACAAAATCGATATAGGTCACAATCGTTAGAAGTCAGATGATAGAAGCCATAATCAGGAAGTTTACACTCTTACGATAGGCGGGTGTTATACGTAATGAACAAGAAAAATTTTTTACAACCTTAAAAGGGTTTATATATTTATAAATTTTTTTGAAGTCGAGACAAAACTTTACTTATTTTTATGAAAAATTTACCTAGATGCCAATATTTATGATTGATGTTTAATGTCACACCTTGAATGTATGCGGAAGTGGATTGCCCTAAGTCAGAAACTGATATCAATATTACGGATTTGAAGATTCAATTTCCTGTAAAGATCGATTGTGAACCGGAAATTAAGAGAATTCTGACTGTATGAGAATTGACATCACTGGAAGTTACTTTAGCCGTTATAGTTGACAACAAATTTTGAAAATCGTTTAAAAAAAGCAGATGATCTACGGATGTGGATTAAGGTGTCATTTGCGTTTAGGGATTCTCAGATTTGAGTTGATGCGTGTCCTTATGTACAGGCGTTTTATGTATCTCATAGCATTTCTTCATGTAAACTTAGAAGTGCAATTATTGATAAAGTGTTCTTTTGACAGACAATTTGAACAAACTTGAAGTGATGTCGCCTTTGAAGATCTAATATTCGAAGATAATTTGGTATATTCATTGCCCCTGTAATGCATGGTCGCCCTTGCAGTTGACACATGTCGATGTGCTTGAAACGAATGATTTGGAGTATGCCTTTTTTAAGTACAACTTTGTTTTGTTTAGCTTCTAGTGTTTTTAGAAGATCAGCATTACATTTGAGAAGCTCTTTGAATTCTGTAATTGTTGGAAGCTCTGATTCAGAAGCATTTCCGGAAACTTCCCATTCACAAACTGTGTGGGAATCTAACTGTTTTTAATACAATGAAAAGAATCATAAACTCTAAGAGATTTTGATCTGAAGGCAATGATTTAAAAGCAGTGAAATGTTTGAAAAGAATGTCGTTAAACTGCCGTAACTTTGATGCACACTCTTTAGAGAGTGGTTCTAGATCAAAGATGCACTTGAAGGGGTTGTCTAGTAACATGAAAGAGTCATTGATACGACCGCAAATTGCTTTCAGCCTAACTTGCAGCTTTCTGAGGGAAACTCTAAGGAATTGAAAATATGCCATGTATTCAGTTAGACTTGCAGATAATGTAACCGCTGTATGTCGGCTAAGGAAAGGTATTCATGAACAAGATTTTTGAAGGTTTCATTCGGAATTTTTGCTGTCAAAGCTTGGCAAGGATATGGTAAACGAGGTTCCAAATTGGTAGAATTTGATTTTCTACTGCTTTGTGGAGAAACAGAACGATAGCTTGTACTACCTTCATAATATTGTAATATATTCTCAGTATGTGAAATTGTTGCGTACTATGTTGCTTCAAAGGTCTCATAGCAATCTGCAACTGAATTGGATTCCAAGATCTTGAATTCAACATAAAATGAATGTTAAGTTATAAATTAGATTTCTTTACGGGACAGGAACCCGGTAGCAATTTTAGTGGTGCACCGGCTAAAACCATGGTGGTGTGGGAGTGAGGTCCTACCGAATAAATAATAAAAAGAAATAGAAAAATTTGTAATAAAAATAATAAAATGGTTTAAATACAAAAAGTACGTTACACTAATCACTTATCCTGAATGAATTTTCTACGATCATAATTGAAGAGGCGCCAAACCGTTTGTATCAGCAATCCTTTTGATATGGTTTCCATATGGAAAATTGTTATTTCGAATAGGTTACCTTTGATTCCGGTTTTCTAAATTTACCACATTATACTTAGTTTCCTTAATAAACTGTAAAACACTTATTAAATTTTGTTAGAATTAAAGAAATTCTCGAACTCAAGGTTTCTCCCAAATACGACGTTATTACTAGAGTAATTGCATATCCTTTTACAATTTTGCCTGTTCACCTAGTTCGTAAATAGTTTCAAATAAAAGTCAATCTAAACTTAATCTCTATTGATTTAAATAATTGTAATATAAATACTAATATACGTTCGTAAAAGAAAATCCTAATTTTCTAATATTAAGCTGGCCAAGTAATACTAAAAAAAATCCTAAAGAAAATTATCCCGTTCTTCATATTGAATTATATGATATTCTAAATCCAATCCAACATATAAAACAGATAAACATCAACTTTTCCTTTTATCATTTCAGTGTTCATTCAAGATACTGAAGTTTTATTCTTTAGCTAATACTAAATTCCACCAATAAAACTTACATTTATAATAAATATGTATTTATATGTATGTAAATATATATATATATATATATATATATATATATATAATTATTTCCTTTCTGGTCCTGATGAAGCCCTTATAAAAGTGAGCGAAACGACAACCTCAGTTTATAAGATGACACGGCCCCAATTTGGAACCATAAATATTTATAATGACTCCGGCCGTGAAAACCTCCGACAATATCACGATAACATTATGCTTAAATTTCACCAAAACGAGTTTCGTCGCGAAGTCATCGTTCAACAAGAAAATCACTCTCCTGTTCGACTAATTTCCTAATTCATAAATATTAAACACTTACAATTACAATTTACATGTACATAATTAATAAGTATACACATAAAAGCTTACAGTTACGGTTATGTTTGTTGTTAAAAGATGAAGCACGATTCTTAATCGAGTTGTTCGCTCCTGGACATTGAAAATGGTTCCATTGCAGACATTTATCACATTCGACCATATTATCAGCACTATCCGCTTCCAACAACGCTCATGCGTACAATTATGGTGGTTGCGGATCGCAATTCCTTGCTCTTTAACTTCGTTCATTAGTTGCTTTCAGATTCACCAGTTGTAATAATTTTTTTTAGCAAATTGGAAATTTTAGGATGTTGGAAAATCAGGGCTTAGTAAAAGAATTTTGAACGTTGATTTAAATTTATTAAACGCTAAAATTTATAAGTATTTTTCCACTGATTAATAGGTTCAAACAACAAAAATATTTTTTATGACAGTCGCTAAGGTGGACTACTTAGACTAAGAAAATTACATCAATGCACTGCATATCATCAACGGTAAATACAATTATTTGCAGAGTCGTTTATAAATATAATAAAGAGATTTTGAGAGTGCATGGGAATTCAAAAATCTAATTCTATGTGTCATAACCTACTAATTCTGTTTAAATTTTGATGGAAAATAATAAATCCCAATTTAAGACTGGAAATCCTCTATGTATATTATTAAAATAAAGCTTGCAACACCAAAAAACGTAGCAGTCTTGCAAATCCGTTGCAAAACTGGTTAATAATTGTCAGTACTACTTCCAATATTAATGAATCCTTTTTGACAAAATTTCAACATGCCCTTGACTTTCTTTACGTTTATATTGAATTAATATTGCTTTTTTCGTTAGCTACATACAGAAACAGTAAACAAACCATTCCTTCGATTTCTGTATGTATCCCGTTTATTGAACAAAGTAGATATTTTTTTAAACCTTCTTATTCTTAAATTCAGCTAAAGCTCCTAAATACACATGCCGACAATAATCTATAACTGGAGGCAAGTTTCTGTTTGAGTAGAAGATAAAGGGAGAGTACATTCGAGAAGCTAAAACTGCTACGCATGAAAATAATGCATTTGTCTTTATACAGAGAAACAAATTACTTACATGTAATTTCCTCAGGGGATTGACAATCGCACAGTATCTTTCAGCTGAGAGTGCTGTTAATGTGAAAACAGATACTCCAATAGACACGTCCTTTGCGGTTTCAGATAATTTACACACCTGAACTCCCCAGGGCCATGATTCCAGTGTGTAAACTAACGATGTAAAAGGAACGCATGTTAATATAACCAACAGATCTGCTATCGCCAACGAAACAATGTACCTGCAATAAATTAAATTTGATAAGTATTCAATAAACTGAAATAATCAAATTTATTTTGTATTGTATATTTATTCTTGTAAATAAAACTCTTCCAAATAAAATAGGTCATAACATTTTATCAGTGCTGAGGTAGTATAAACTTGTCTTTATTGCCCATAAGTTTGGCAATTTAAGATCTTAATAATGTGGCTAGGATCACTAGCAGCACTTATGTTAATTGAATAGTTAAACAGCAGAGTTTTAGGATCGCCCTAAATAATATTCTTAGGCTAAGGGTTGAAATACAGTCAACCTGCTGCGGATGAAAGTAAGCTTTACTTAATAATGGAACAAAATTTGCAAAACAACTTCAAAATCAACTGCAGACCTCTTAAACTAACCTATAATAGTTCAAAAATTTTGCTTCGATATCATAAAACGCATTTACTTTATTTTTAAATGGATTATGCCATATTCAGCATTACCTCGTAACGTGGATCGTGTAACGCTTAATTTACGTTTCTAGTTGTACATTAAGTGTATAATTGTTTTAGATTAATGATGTTGGTTTAGGATTCAATTTGTTGACTCCCTAGAACTATGTAAAGGTTGTTACGTCAATTTTTCTACGTAAATTAAATGCCCACTCGAATAAATTCTATTTCTATTCTTAAATTCTCCAACAATCGCCTATATAGTGTACCTGTTCAGTATACGCCTACTTAACATAATTTTAACTCAAATCCCCTTTGCTTTTAAAACGAAAATTTATTCGATAAATTAAATAGTCAATACCCTGTTTCAGGTATCCGGTAACTTGTTAAACATTCCGATAACGCATAAATGCTTTCTCTGGTGTTTCCCATTTAAAGAGTTGTCGAAATGATAGATACTACTATTATTTGTTAGCGTGTTTTCCAGTTTTGCTAATCGCGATTCGATAACGGCCTGTCGTAAAAGGGGACTACAGCACTCCAACACAACACATTTTATACACGCCCAACACATACACACACACTTCTTGCACACCCACACTTTATACACGCACAAAACCTACACACACACTCCCCCCCACACACATACACACACGCACGCACGCACACACCTCATACATAACTACACTAGGATTCTGTTTTATTTTCTTTTGTACGATTCTTAGTTTTTTTTGTTTTGTTCTCGGTGCTTGGTGTTATTCTTTTTTTTTGGTGTTTTTCTCGTTCCTTTCGTTCCACTTTCCCTTCCTTATCCTTTTGCTGGTCTTCTTTGCTGTCGGTCCCTTGTCCAATTGTGTTTCGTCCATCCGCTCCTGTGGTAGGTGCTTTCTAGTCCGTTTTTCTTTCGTCGGAAACCATGACTTAGTTGACTTTAGGACTAAGTTAGCATTTCTTTATTTGGTTCTTCGGTTTTGGTTACCACAGTTACTAGTACATCGTTTCCTTTTACCAGCGCTCTCTCTCTTCCTCTCGTTCTCCCTTATTGTCCCTTTGTTTACTTGAGGTTTGGTCTTTGGGTCCTGTTTGGCCTTGCACTATTGATTTTCTCCTCATTCCTTTTCTTACTTTGGTTTTTTCGCGAGAAACCAATTTCTTCTCCTGAGGTTGAAGACTTTACTGTTTCTTCACTAAAAATATTCGCCGGACGACTTTTTAGCAGTGTCGATGCCGTTCTATCTTAGTTCTCGTTTCTTGCTTATTACCCGTTTTCCCTTCCTCACTTCTTTTTTTTTTACCTCTCTTTCTATTATTAATCCTTCGGGCCAGATGAGAGTTCTTTTTTTTAATTTGGGGGTTTCTTTTTTTCTGTTTTTTGTTTGGTTTTCGTAAAAGAATTTATTTTAGCTTTTTTCTCAAACGAATTTTTTTGCGTTTGGTTTTTTTGGTACTGCTTTCCTACCCCGACCTTTTAATTTTGCTGGGAGGGGGGATTTGTTACGTTTATTTTTCTACCTAAATTAAATACCTTTTTTACCCTGGTTAAGTCATTACCCGCTCGAATAAATTCCATTTCTATTCTTAAATTCTCAAACAATACCCCATGTAGTGAACCTGTTCAGCATAAGCCCGCTTAACATAATTTTAACTCAAATCCCTATTGTTTTTAAGATGAAAATTCATTCGATGAATTAAACAGTCTATACCTTGTTTTAGGTATCCAGTAATTTGGTAAACATTCCGATATCGCACAATTACTTTCGCTGGTGTTTCCCATTTAAAGAGTTGTCGAAATAATAGATTTTACTATTACTTGATAGCGTGTTTTCCAGTTCTGTTAATCGCGCTTTGATAACGGGAGGATTGCAGTTTGAACTTGTGTTATTTTGAACCAATTCTGAGTTTGATTCTGTAGCTTGTGCGTTGAAATATTTTCTACATTATTGGTCACAACACTTCAAAAACAATGCACGTTTTTTTGTTCGACAAGTAGGAAGTATCTTGCGTGTATTGCTCTTAGCTGGAGGCTAAATGGGTTCTTCCTTTATGTAGACCAACTGCTTTTGTCTGTAGACCGCTGTTGCAGTTACGGTGGCAGGGTGAATGGATCCTGTCTACCATGGTGTTGCTGTGCTGACTCACCCTTGACGGCTTGCAACTAAGTATCCAGACACATACAGGTATACAACTTATTTTCTTTTGTGTATATCAAGGGCATTTTCCGTATCAGCGTTTGGTGTAGTTACGTGATAAGAAACGTGATACTGTAGGATTATAGTTTGTTGCTGCGAATCGATATTATCGCTCTACAGGTGTGATGTACCATTGTTAAAAATGTTTGACAGACACACGCTTATTCTTTTCTACTGATTGGTTTATTTTACAAACGGTATTATGTACATTTTAAAAGAATGTTTGACAAAAGCTCTCACACATTAATTCTTTCCTACTGATTAGTTTATTTTGCAAAAAGTATTATGCGCAATTTTAAAAACGCTTAACAAAAGCTCTCACATGTTTGTTTACAGCTGATTAATTTTATTTTGTGTAAAATACGAGATGCGCACTTCGTATCTAAAGTACTAAATTGTTGATATCACATAATTGTTTGCTTTGAAATAGTAACGCTTAATTTATTGCTTTTGCTTGTTTGTACAGAATCCTTTATTTGTTTATTTGTTAATAGATAATCGTGGGCGACGTGGTATTTTTTTTGTTTTCTTGGTATGTAGGTGAATCCCCCCACTCTAGCGTTTGGTAGTTAGCCTGATATTTACTTTTCTTCCGGCAACGTCTAGGGTCGTAGCATTAATTCTGACGCCCTAGCGTGGGGCTGCGAGTTTGTGTTAGTTAATTTTTCGTGTTCCGATTTTGTTTCGTGTAACTTTGGCCCCGATTTTGTTTTAGTTAACGGTTACTTCGATTTGGTTTTGATTAATTTCTGCTCCGAGTGTGTTTTAGTTAATTTTTGCTACGATTTTTTTTATTGTTAGTGCCTAAGTTCCTACATTGTTCGCATTTCTCGGCCTGATGCTACTTGTTTTTTCTTCTTTTACGTTCGACCTATTATTTATTTTTTCTTTTTCTTTCGACTCTTTGGTGTTCCTCGTATGAGGATCGATTTTCTTTATTTCTTGTGTGGGTTCGATCTTCTTGAATTTTGATTTTGTATTCTTCCATGATTGCAAAATATCCTTGGTTAGCTCATGTTAGATTATTGGACTTGTGTTTTCGCTAATAATCCTAGTCCATTGAAAACACTGGCGTCCAAGATTTTTCTTTTTTTCTTTCTTTCTTCTCGGTACATTTTGTTGTTCTCCTCGTCGAGTCTAGAGTTGGTTTCTTTCTCCGATTTTACTTTTATTGCACAGCTCTTTTCTAATTTCTAATGTGTTGTTTCGCTCCTATTGGTATTTCTGAAGTTTATCCGTCGGATATGTTTTAAATTGTCATGTATTCGCAAGAATTCTTTCATGAGCTTTTATCGAGCTACGATTAACCTTTACTTAGTTACTTTCTCCAATTTTCTTTTTTATTTTTATTCAAAATGACTGATCATAGATTGGTGGTGTTTAATATGATCTGTAAGAGACGGCAGAAGTCATCCGAAAGCATTACTAACTATTTCGCATGTATGACAGGTCTGTTTGGGAACTATGGTTCTTTTAGTGAAGATGTTCAATTGTTCGTTTTACTTCGTAACATTGATCCATTTTATAGAACCCATTTGCCAACCGTTCACTCTGTACAAGAGCTAAAGAACGAATGTTTGAAGTTGGAACCGGCAAAGATTCTTGCCAATAATTCCATATCACCTAGTCACGACCAGCATACTATTACTGCTGAACCAGAATCAGCCCCTGCTATAGTGCCTAAGTCAGTTGCTACTCCTTTTTCGGGTTCCCACCTAGGTCTTCCTGTGTGGGAGTGGAATTTGAAATTTTCTGGTGACCGAAACACTCTTATTGTAAATGATTTTTTGGGAAGAGTCGAAGAACTTCGACGAAGTCACCATGTGTCAGAATTGCAGTTATTTGAGTCTGCAGTGGATTTGTTTCAGTCGAAAGCGTTACATTGGTATTGTGGTATTCGGCATAGGTTTCCTAACTAGAAGTCGTTGTCTAATTTACGGATTCAATATTTTGAACCCCCGGATTTTGCTTATAAATTTGCTGCTACTGAGGAAAATATTTTTGCTTCACATGACCGAGTTGATAAGATTTCTCCTACGCCTACGGGTAGATTCGATACTTCTTCCGTACGTTACACTGTTCTGCTTCCCAGTTCTGCTTCTACTCGTCAGGTTATCTGCGTTAATCGCGACAAACCAGGTCAGGTTTCGACACGTTGTACTCGTCCTCAAGTACTCCATTGCCATGGTTGCGGATATAAGAAAGTTTCTCATCGCAACTCTCTCAACTGTCATCCTACTACTAATAGGTCCTCAAATAATACTTCAACTTCTGTTCTCAGCTCTAGGAGCCAAACTTCTTCTGCTTCTCACTCTACGTTCTCTTCTGTCCCTCATCCAGGTCATCCTGCTCCTACTATCAAAACATACCCTTCTTCGACAAATGTAGCTTCAAACAAACTTTCTTCCGTTTCTAGTTCTACATCCTATTCTACTCTTCCTTCTGCTCGCCCTATTTATTCACTCTCACCCCAGATTGTGTCTCAACCGCCATTGCATACGCTACTTCGAATTAGTGACTTGCAGGTAGCTTCGCAAGAGTTTGCTCCCGCTTCCTTAAACGATTCTACCCAAGAAATTCCCGTCGTGTCTGCAAACACAAATGTCGCTGAGGTGACGATAGTTTCTAATTCAGTCAGCGAAGGTCCTGTTGAAGCTATGAACCTGTATCTATAATGTCTGTTGCTGTTGCTGTCAAAATTTTACATGTTCAAGCTTTCTTAAATGGCTCTACTAGAGAAATTTTGTCGTGCCTACAATAACAGCCGTAGCTGAAGTGACGATGATTTCTAATACGGATAGTAAAGATCCTGTTGAAGTTAGTGAGCCCGTAGCTATAATGCCTGCTGCTGTCGATGTCCAAGTTTTATCTGATCCTGTTTCGTTATCTACTATTGTTAAGGAATCAGTTCCTATTGTGGCTGAAGTTTTGTCTGTTCCTACTCCGTTGTCTAACAGTGATGCAGTCTTACTTGATTCTACTCCTTTATCGGACGTTGATGAAACGTTACCTGCTCTTACTCATTTTTCTGATGTTGATAAAATTCTTTCTGATTGTGTTTCTTTCTATCATGCTGACAAACTTCTACTTGCTTCTGTTCTTTTAGCTAAGGTTAATGAACTTCTAGCCGATGTTCCTTTATCTACTGTTGTTGAAGTTCTTCCTGATGCTGTTTGTTTTTGTAAGGTTGATGACAGTCTACCTGATTCTGTTCCTTTATGTAATGTTACTGAAGTGTTGACGGATTCTGTTCCGTTTTCTAAGGTTGATATTCCTACAGCCAATGTCGTTTTCTGTCCTAACTGTGGTACTTCTAGTCCTTTATCTAACGTCGTTAAAATTTTATCTACTGCTGTCCCTCTAGTTAACGTAACTGAAGTGTACTCCGCTTGTGTTTCTCTTCGTAAGGTTGATTCTCGTATAACCAATACTTTTTCTCTTTCTACCGTGGATATTCTGACAACCCATGATGTTTTCTTTTCTACCGTTGACTTTTTTACCTCCAACCCTAACAACAAATTTCTTCCTTAACTCGTTTCGAGTTTCCTAAACCACTTTCACCACCTCATATATCGTGTGGTACAACTGCTACATCACCTGCTGTTCCTGTGTTGCTGAAAACTGTCCATAAGAGGCAGATATTTGACTATACTGATGCAGAACCTGAAGATGTTGGTCAACGAATTCCTAATGTCCTTGATCTCGTTTCGTTCCCCTTTTGTCGGCGTAAACGCCTTAAGCCCAATATCTAGTCCTCGCGCCCCAGATCCTTATGCCGACTTTGCTCTCCTTCGGACTTGATTTCTGGACGTTACGATTTCGTTTTACTTCCCCGTTTTGCTAGGTTTTCTTTCGTTTTCTTGCTTTTTTCTGAACCCGTGTGGGTCCGGGAATAGAATAGTCCCACGGTACGACCTGCCTGTCGTAAGAGGCGACTACAGCGGTCCAACACATACGCAAAGACACGCACTTTATATACGTCTAATCTATACCCACACACTTCATACACACACATATAAACCCACACACGTCATAAACAGACAGTACTACTTCGTTCTCCTTTCTTTCGTTTCCTCCTTGTACTCCTTGAATCCGTGTGGGTCCGAAAATAGAATAGTCTCACGGTACGACCTGTGTGGCGTAAGAGGCGAGTACAGCGGTCCAACACATACACACACGCACACTTTATACACGTCCAATCTATACCACACATTTCATACACACACATTCACCCACACACTTCATAAACACACCGTTCTACTTGGTTCTCTTTTCTTTCGTTTCCTCCTTGTACTCCTTGAACCCGCGTGGGTCTGGGAATAGAATAGACCTATGGTACGACTTGCCTGTCGTAAGAGGGGACTACAACGGTTCAACACAACACATACACACTTTATACACGCCAACCACATAAACACACACTTCTTACACACCCACACTTTATACACGCACAACGCCTACACACACACTTCTTACACATCCACACACATATATACACACACGCACGCACACACCTACACATACATTCATTGTGTAATGATTTGTGACGAAATTATCTTGTATAAAAATAGAAAACCACTTAACATTCCTTTTTTATAAATTAAAATTTAGCTAATTGGAATATGTATATGGAGTGCCAGTACACTTGCGGTGGAATTAGCATAGTTATGACCGCTTGTAGGGAGTTGGATTTGTTTATCCCGCCATTAACTTGGAATTTTGGGGTTATGTTGTAGCTGTTGTGAAAAGAAAGGGAAAGGTCAGGAACTATATTATTAACAAAAATGGAAACTGGTGTGGTATGGAGAATCTAAACTGTTATAATAAAGGAATTAAACTGTAAGTACAATTATAGGTACAATTTATATGTGTGTGAACATATTGTTCGACATTTTTCGATGTAGGACGTTAATTGAATATTACAGTGATTATAATATTTGAACTTAAAATTTTTCGGCGGTACAAATGGTTATTAAATTTAAGGATAAGATTATTAGTAAAACAGTAAGAAACATGTAGGTGCTAAGTATTTTGGAAAGGACATTGATATAGCACAAAATTGATGGTATTTAACTATTTTTCTTTTTTACAAACGACATGCCAATATTTTAGGATTCATTATTGTCTTACAAATAAATAGGAAGGCAGAACAATTTGGATTGACAGATAGTTTTGTTGATGGTGTTTCTTAAACATTTTCTTTAGGAGTTGTAGAAATACCTGGCCGGATTTAAAGTTAGAAAATTAATTATAGGAAAGGATACTCGTATGTGTTGAAATTTCTACATTTGCTATTATTTATGTAATTTAATATTATTTCCGTGCTCAGATCTTCATGGTCTGTAATACCTTTTATGTTGGCTAAATTGATAACTTCAATTTGGAGGTGGTTAATAAGAACCTGTCGACGAAGTCATTGTTCTTTTTCAACGAACGCCGCTTTGATAAGCAGTCTTTTAATGCATCCATCTTCATCTCGCCTTATAGCGGTTTTGGATGTATTAAATAATATATTTGTGAAGTAGATTTTGATATTACATTGATTTATACGTTTATTTTTCTACTCACAATACCGCCTTGCGGATATTTCCTGCTTTTACTTATATTAGGTGAGCCACGTTTTTCCTGTTTTGTATTTTCTGATATTAATTATTTATCTTTCAGAATCTTGTTTTGTACGAATATCAAAGATGTTCTTTGTTACTATTAATACATTGAAACCCACTTCTGTGGTAAAGTATATCCTCCTGAATTTTCAGCACTAACATTATTTATTTCAGGGTCCTTAACCTTGGTATTAAGCCTGGTACCGAAACTTGGTTATAATCTTTGTATTAATCTTGTTTCATGTAAACAGATCCTTATATCAGCCCGTGGATGCTCCTTGTGAGCTCACTTCAATTCTGTACTAATCATCCGTTTGGATTTCCGTTTAAATTCAATATTAAATATTACTTCATTCTGTGGCTTATGTACTGAAGACTCGTTGAAAGCGGAAAGCATTGATTTATGATCCAGACTCCAGGTTGTATACTTAGAAGTTAGTGATACCTATTGCTGTATTTATTGTGTGTTGCGTTACGCAAGTATTGGCGTATTTATTGTTTGTTCTTGATTGAATCCATGTAATTAGCCGTATCCTGGTTATATTTTGCATTGTTATTGGTAAACTATATTAATTTCTTGGTATCCTACCACCAGCTGTTTGTGCGTCTACTCATGTTACAGGTCAGCACTGGCGCAGCGATTCATTAGCTAGTGATTGCATCGTCCAGGTATGCTCAATTTATGCCGCTTTCTGGTGAGTAATCATTTAAATTAATTAATATTTATTGTTAACCTGTAGGTGAAAAGCCATTTGTGTATATTTTTGTAAGGCCTTTCTCCTCTGTGTTTTTGAAATTTACTTACTAGCGAGAAACATTTTGCGGCTAGTTTAATGTCAGTTTGTACTCGCCAACAGGCGAGATACCTTAAATTCATTGCTTTTAGTGGGATACCGGTTTACATATTACCCTTTATGTGTGTTATTAAAATACGTTTATGTTTGCATGGCCACTGTGGTGTGTATTGAACTCCAGATAAATTGCTTGTGCTTGTAATTCAGTTATTTTGAAATATAGTTATATGATTGTAGTGGCTACCGTTATTATACTTATTTTGCTCTTTAGGTGTGATATTATCCGAAACCATTGGGACTTGGGGTTTCGTAGTTCTTTCGGCATTTTAATCAAGTCTCTGGCGCCTTTTATACTGTATTTACTTGTAGGTCTGCTCGGGTTCTTAACGACCTACTTGCAGGAATCAAGATCCACCCCTGCAGAAGAGTCTTTATTAGCCGAGGTGCAAAAAGTCACCGTATCTACCCTAAAGAACCCACCTTTGTAGCTTTCATCAAATTACCGTGACATTTTTATTGACGCCCGACGTGGTAGGCCCCAACTCGAGGCATTATTATTGACGCACAATGTGATAGGCCCCGATTCGAGATATTTTTATTGACATCCAATGTGATAGGCTCCGATTCGAGGCATTATTTTTGACAACCAACGTGGTAAGCCCGTAATTTTGCTTTTCTCCGTTTTGTTTTCTATTTGTGTATCCTTATAAATTATTGAATTTTTGACAGTTAGTTGTTCGAGTGTGTATGTTTCTATATATAAATATCATAATTTGCTACTTTTATTTGGTATTTTTTTTGGTAACTTAGAGAATATTTATCTTACATGTGCTAACGTTCTTATCACCTTGTTTAGTGTTTCGGTTTTGGTCATTCACTTATTGGCGAGTGGCAGTGCAAATATTCTTTATGGTATTTATAATGGGTTTAGTAAAGTGTTAAGATTACTTTAATGGTTATTTCTGTTAGTTTATATTACCTTGTGGTTATATTATTTTTGTTGAAGCGGTAAAAGCCGACTTCAAAGGTTTTTGTAATAATTGTGTTTAAGATTTTGCCGGTTTTATTCGACTATAAATTTATATTGTTTGGTGTTCTTCTTTGGTACGATGTCCGAGTTTAAAATGGATATAAATAGACTACGTAAAGATGAATTGAGTTTTGAATTGCTTATTCGTGGAGTGGTTACATCCCATTCCGAAACTATCGAAAATTTAAGAGCATGTTTGCGTCCCTTAATGAAATTAGAATCTTCTGTGACACATTTGCCTTCTGATTTTAAATTTGATGAGGAACTTAGTATTATTGGTTCTAAAACTAAAGAATTGGAAAGTAATTATGATAAATTAGATTCCCCGTCACAAACTATTCGTTCTCGTTGTGTTCATTTATTGAAAAGAGTTAATCTTATTGTGCCTTCTAGTTTATCAGTAGAACAAAACCAAGTTCGTACTACCTTATTGACCAATATTTTGATGCTGTTAGATAGATTAGATGTGCGATTGTCCTCCGAAGTGACCGATGTTAGTAAGGTTTTGTCACCTTTAATTATTAGCGAGTGTATACCCATTCCTGAAGTGCCATCTGCTAGTTCTTTAGCGAATAATTGCAAAATTCCTTCACAACCTGTATTGAAGTGGAATTTGAAATTTTCCGGCGATTCTCATGGACCTAGTGTTCACAATTTCCTAGAACGAGTAGAAGAACTTCGAATTGCCCGTAACGTTTCTGAAATTCAGTTATATGAATCAGCTGTTGATCTTTTCGACTCAAAAGCTTTATTATGGTACCGTAGTAACGGCAATAGGTTTTCTGATTGGAAAAGTTTGGCTAAATTATTACTACATCATTTTGAACCTCCTGACTATAAGATGAGATTGTTCAAAGACATTTTGTCCAGGACTCAAGACCGTTCTGAAAGTATTATTGAATATTTATCCTGTATGTCTGCTATGTTTAGGCGTTATGGTGAAGTAGCAGAAGATATTCAGCTAAATATTATTTCTAGAAATCTTTCTCCTTTTTACACTACACAACTTCCGGTTGTACACTCATTGCAAGAATTAGAAGATGAACGTTTAAAACTTGAAGTTAAGAAATATCGTTCCGAAACATATGTTCCACCTCAACGTAAAAAACGTGACTATGTTGAACCCGACTTTGCTTTTATTTCTGCCCCTGGTGCCATGCCAGACCCCGAAGTTTTGTCATCTCCATCAGTCGTTAATGAAATTCAAACCATCTCTAAGCAAATCGTTTGCTATAATTGTTCTCGTTTGGGTCATTCTTTTAGAGAATGTAAGGAACCTAGAAAGTTATTATGCTATCGTTGTGGGAAATTTGATTTTACCTCGCGTACTTGTCCCGACTGTAATAAGCATTTAAACTTAATGCGGAGGAACCAATAAGTCGAGTGGCTGCCTCCTGCACTTCCAATGTTCAAGTCTCGACTAATTCAGAGTCGTGTAATTTTTCTAATAAAATTTTACTTGACTTCGTTTTATCCCATGCACACGGTGATCAGCGCCCTTATCTGCAAATAAAAGTTTTAGGTCATCCTATGTTGGCTCTTCTCGATAGTGGTGCTACCCAGTCTGTAGTTGGTTTACCTGGGTATGAACTTTTTCAAAAATTAGGTTTAACTTTGGTCAAAAATCCTATTGATTGTACCGTAGCCAATGGTCAGACTTGTAAAAGCCTAGGTTACATTTCCGCTCCTATTCAACTCATGGAAAAACTTCACCTCATTAAAGTTTTAGTGGTTCCTGAACTTAGTCACACCCTCATTCTAGGTGTTGACTTCTGGAAAATAATGGATATCATTCCTAATTTAAAGGAAGATGTGCGGCATTTTTCTAGCCAACCCCAACATATTCAGATATCTAGTATTTGTAATAAAGATAGTTTAACTTTCGAACAAAGTTCAGCTTTGGATAAACTTATTAGTGATAAATTAGCAACAATGGGTACTGGTTTAGGTTTGTGTAATAGTACTGAACATGTTATTGAGCTACTGCCTAATACCAAACCTATTAAACAAAGGTACTATAGAGTGAGTCCTGCTAAACAAGCGATTATCGATGATGAGTTAACTGAGATGTTGAATGATAAAGTTATTGAACCCTGTAAAAGCGCATGGTCTTCTCCTGTATGTTTGGTTCCCAAAAAGGACGGAACTTATAGATTTTGCATCGATTATCGTCAGTTAAATTCCGTCGCTATTAAAGATGCTTACCCTTTGCCTTATATGTCTAGTATATTAGATCCACTTCGTGATGCTCGCTATTTAAGTGCGCTCGATATTAAGAGTGCTTACTTTCAAGTCCCGTTGAGTGAGTCATCCAAAGATTGTACTGCTTTCACGGTGCCCGGCCGTGGTCTTTATCGTTTTAATCGCATGGCTTTTGGCCTAACGAATGCCCCCGCTACCTTTCAGCGGTTGATCGATAATACTTTAGGTGCCGATCTTCAGCCCTACGTATTCCAATATTTAGATGACGTGGTCGTCATATCGCAAGATTTTGATACACATTTAAATATTTTAGGTAAAGTTTTCGATCGCTTAATAGAAGCTGGCTTAGTCCTTAGTTTAGAAAAGTGCAAATTTTGCTTGCCCGAACTACGTTATCTTGGCTATATGGTTGACCAACATGGTTTAAGGCCAGATCCGGAAAAAGTTAGTGCCATATTAGAAATTCCATCTCCTAAATCTGTGCCAGAACTTCGTAGATTCCTGGGAATATCATCATGGTATCGTCGTTTTGTTAAAAATTTCGCCAGTATTGTCCAACCTCTCACCGATCTTATTAAAAAGAACTCAATTTGGAAGTGGTCCGCAAAATGTGAATCAGCTTTCAATCACATTAAAGAGCTATTAGTGTCTGCTCCTATTTTGACCTGCCCTGACCCATCTAAAGCTTTCGTTTTGCACACCGATGCTAGTGCGTATGGTATTGGATCCGTATTGGCCCAATCAACCGACATTGGTGATAATGTCATCTGTTATTTATCCCGCTCGTTAACTTCGCAAGAGCGTAAGTACTCAACCACCGAACGCGAATGCCTTAGTGTAATTTGGTCGGTGGAGAAACTTAGGCATTATTTGGAAGGATCGCATTTCACTGTGGTTACGGACCATCATTCTTTGCTATGGCTTCATAATTTACGTGACCCGCAAGGTCGTCTTGCTCGATGGGCCTTACGCCTACAGCCTTATAATTTCACCATTATTCACCGCAAAGGCAAGGATAATGTTGTACCCGATTTTCTTTCTCGTTCCGTGCCAATCTCTGTTGATGCTGTTGACATCCCCGTTAACTTTTCTCAGACTACCGATCGCTGGTACAAACAAATGCTGAATAACATCCTTAATAATCCGTCTAAATATCCTCAATGGCGTATTGAATCTGATAAGCTTTACAAACATGTCAAGTCTAATTTACCTGAATTGTCTTCTGAAACTGATAATTGGAAATTAGTTATCCCTAAAGATCATCGTAAAGAAATTTTGTTACATTGTCATGACCACCCGACTTCTGGTCACACTGGTATTTTCAAAACCTATTCAAGAATCCGCACACGTTACTATTGGCCTCAGATGAAATGTGATGTTGCCAGGTATGTTAATCGCTGCATTGTTTGTCAACAGCAAAAACCTGAGCAAAAGCTTCCTGCTGGTTTAATGGGTGATCGTCCAATTCCCGAAAGACCATGGCAAGTAATTAGTGTAGATTTCATGGGTCCTTTGGTACGTTCAAGTCGAGGCTATAATTATTTATTAGTTGTAACCGATTATTTCAGCAAGTATGTCGCTCTGTTTCCTACTCGTTCCGCTACTGCTTCAAGCGTCTGTAAAAATCTTGAAGACGAAATATTTCTTGTTTATGGTGTGCCTCAATACATCATTTGCGATAACGGTACTCAGCTGAAAAGCAGAGAATTTCAAAAATTATGTGACAAATACAATTCTCAAATCTCGTTTACTGCTTTGTACTATCCTCGCGCTAATCCTACGGAGAGGTCGAACAGAACTATTAAAACTATGATTCGTTCCTACATCAACGAATTACATCGTTCGTGGGATTCTCATATAGCTGCTATAGCTTGTGCTATCCGAACATCTACTAGCGAAACTACTGGTTATACCCCTTTCTTCATAAATTTCGGTCGAGAACATGTGGTTGACGGCAAAGACTATTCTCTTACGGTCGTTTCAGATGAGTCTAATTTAGATGATAAAATTGAAAAACGTAAAAGCGGTTTTCAGAAGTTGTTTGAAAATGTGAAAGAACGCTTACGCTTAGCTCACGAACGTTGCCGTAAATATTATAATCTTAGGCGAAGAGAAGTTGTTTATCAACCTGGACAGCTAGTATGGCGTCGTAACAAAGTCCTCAGCGATGCCACAAAATTCTTCTCTGCTAAACTTGCTCCTAGGTTTATAGGTCCATATAAAGTAAAGAAAAAGCTAGGTTCGTGTACTTACCAATTGGAATCTGTTGATGGTGAACCTATGGGCATTTGGCACATTCAAGACTTGAAACCTGCAATTGTTGATATTGGTTGAATGTTGTTTTAGTATTTGTTTTGGGTTTTGTTATAAGTTCACAGGGGTGAACTTGGTCGTCAGTAAACTTCTTTCGAGAGTTTCCTTCCTTTCGGAGGAGAGGGGGAGTGAAACGGTTCGTTTTGTAAATTTCTACATTTGCTATTATTTATGTAATTTAATATTATTTCCGTGCTCAGATCTTCATGGTCTGTAATACCTTTTATGTTGGCTAAATTGATAACTTCAATTTGGAGGTAGTTGATAAGAACCTGTCGACGAAGCCATTGTTCTTTTTCAACGAACGCCGCTTTGATAAGCAGTCTTTTAATGCATCCATCTTCATCTCGCCTTATAGCGGTTTTGGATGTATTAAATAATATATTTGTGAAGTAGATTTTGATATTATATTGATTTATACGTTTATTTTTCTACTCACAATACCGCCTTGCGGATATTTCCTGCTTTTACTTATATTAGGTGAGCCACGTTTTTCCTGTTTTGTATTTTCTGATATTAATTATTTATCTTTCAGAATCTTGTTTTGTACGAATATCAAAGATGTTCTTTGTTACTATTAATACATTGAAACCCACTTCTGTGGTAAAGTATATCCTCCTGAATTTTCAGCACTAACATTATTTATTTCAGGGTCCTTAACCTTGGTATTAAGCCTGGTACCGAAACTTGGTTATAATCTTTGTATTAATCTTGTTTCATGTAAACAGATCCTTATATCAGCCCGTGGATGCTCCTTGTGAGCTCACTTCAATTCTGTACTAATCATCCGTTTGGATTTCCGTTTAAATTCAATATTAAATATTACTTCATTCTGTGGCTTATGTACTGAAGACTCGTTGAAAGCGGAAAGCATTGATTTATGATCCAGACTCCAGGTTGTATACTTAGAAGTTAGTGATACCTATTGCTGTATTTATTGTGTGTTGCGTTACGCAAGTATTGGCGTATTTATTGTTTGTTCTTGATTGAATCCATGTAATTAGCCGTATGCTGGTTATATTTTTGCATTGTTATTGGTAAACTATATTAATTTCTTGGTATCCTACCACCAGCTGTTTGTGCGTCTACTCATGTTACAGGTCAGCACTGGAGCAGCGATTCACTAGCTAGTGATTGCATCGTCCAGGTATGCTCAATTTATGCCGCTTTCTGGTGAGTAATCATTTACATTAATTAATATTTATTGTTAACCTGTAGGTGAAAAGCCATTTGTGTATATTTTTGTAAGGCCTTTCTCCTCTGTGTTTTTGAAATTTACTTACTAGCGAGAAACATTTTGCGGCTAGTTTAATGTCAGTTTGTACTCGCCAACAGGCGAGATACCTTAAATTCATTGCTTTTAGTGGGATACCGGTTTACATATTACCCTTTATGTGTGTTATTAAAATACGTTTATGTTTGCATGGCCACTGTGGTGTGTATTGAACTCCAGATAAATTGCTTGTGCTTGTAATTCAGTTATTTTGAAATATAGTTATATGATTGTAGTGGCTACCGTTATTATACTTATTTTGCTCTTTAGGTGTGATATTATCCGAAACCATTGGGACTTGGGGTTTCGTAGTTTTTTCGGCATTTTAATCAAGTCTCTGGCGCCTTTTATACTGTATTTACTTGTAGGTCTGTTCGGGTTCTTAACGACCTACTTGCAGGAATCAAGATCCACCCCTGCAGAAGAGTCTTTATTAGCCGAGGTGCAAAAAGTCACCGTATCTACCCTAAAGAACCCACCTTTGTAGCTTTCATCAAATTACCGTGACAGTGTATTCAGATTATTTTTAAACTAATAAACGTTAAGTATAGATTGATTTTTATTTTAATTCATTTAAAAAATAGGAAAAGTTAGTGATTTGTAAAGAATATCCAGCTACCCTGTTAATAATCGTATTTGGAAGGAGCATTTTATTTTGAAAAATTTCTTTAATTATGATCAAATTTAGGATACCAAGACAAGGGAGTTTTATGCGGAATAAGTTTTCCACATTGAAAAAACATCAAACGAATTACTGTGATTGACTTTTTGGAGACCTCGATTTTGACAGTAGCAAGTCTTTTCAGGGTAAGGGTTAACGTAATATAGAATTTTTGAATTTAATCCTTGCTATTTATTATTTTTGTATTTCTTTATTTTTCTTCATTTTCTTTTCTCATTTATCCCTAGGAACTTACTTCCGCATCACTGCATTTAGCCGACACACCCTTACATTATTACGGGGTTCTCTCTTCAGAGCGATTCAAAATTTTTCTACAATAGAAAAATTAGAGAATCCATAGAAATCAATAAAAATTCTAATAAGCTAAACAAAGACGATGGCTACTACCTTTCTCCCATTTGGAAAACAAGCCTATGTTCACACGAGTGGACCCGTGACGTTCACAATCCGGTACGACACTCTTCTCTATTCATGATCACTCATGCATCAAGTTCTCGCCCTATATAAACTACCACTTTCGCTACTTTCACCACTTCGCCACAAGACACCTTTTGGCTTTGAATGCGCTAATGAGTCTGCTAGTTCAGGAGTAATTCTTCTCTTTACACATATTATCATTCTTATCTTTATTATTTTTTGTATTTTTATATTATTACTTATTTTCTTTTCATGTGCTGATAAAGCCCTTTAAGTAGTGGACGAAATATTTACCTTATTTTACAAAATGACACGGTTCCAACTCGGAACCATAAATATTTAAAATGACTACGGCCGTAAAAGCCTCCAACAATATCACAAAAACCCTTACGGGGAGTATATTGCAAACAAAACAAAAACTTTCAGTAATCTTAGACACTTACTAGCAAAATTACGTTGTACACTCACCTTTTTGTTACGGTGTCGTGATTCTGACGTAGTTCCAAATTTCCTTAAAATAAAATACCACATTAAAACATATTTCAGCCGAAAAATTCTTCACTGAGCAGAACTCTCACTTCATCGCGAACACATTTTCAACACTCGAAAAGAAATAGACAATATTTCTAAACAACTCCTACAGCTCCATCTAACATTATCCGCCACGCTTAACTACATTGACTGGAAACTGTTTGACCGAATTTCATACTTACAAATCCAAAAAACCACCGAACTCACCACAAAAACCCACTTACGCAAATTCTTCCAACTTTCTAAGAACCTTTCACTCTCTGAAAAACATCTTACCCAAATACTCTGTCCTCAAATACCGTCATAAACCGATCAGAACATATCCTATTCGAAAAATTGCACATAGAAAAATTCCGGCAGCGGAAATCATTAGCTCTGTAGAATCAGCGATCCGATATCTACCCCAAAACGATGCCAATTTAATTTGCTTTGAAACAACTAAATGTCTTTGACATGCCAAAACTCCTGACAAAGATGTGACAAAGAAAGAAATGACGGCCTTAAAACACCTACCGACAAACAAGAAAATTGTTATACTCCCTGCAGACAAAGGTAATGCGTCTGTGATTCTAAGCCGTACAGAATACAAAGAAAAGATTCCACAATTATTACAAGACGGTTCCTACACTCCTATAACAAAAGACCCCACTTCAAAGTTTGAACGGTCAGCACCTATCAAATCCTCTAATATTCTCAAAAACGCATAACTTGCGTCCGATAGTAAGCACGTGACTCGCCAACCTATCATCTGGCAAAATACCTAGCAAAATATCTGCTAATGTTTCAAACTCCACTCATTTCATAGAAATAATTGCAAATATTGAGCTAGGCCCTAATGATTTACTAGTCAGTTTTGACGTAACATCCCTTTTACAAACGTACCTGTCATAGACACTGTCTCCATTATTAAACAACTTATACCGCAAGAAAACGAATCTGAGTACCCCGCCACGCTCATTGAAGTATGCTTAACTTCTACCTATTTTGTCTTCGACGGACAATTTTACAAACAAGCTGGCCAATATATTCATGGAGTCTTTGGAATCCATATCTCTAGAATCCACAGACCTTAAACCAAAAACTTGGTTCCGTTGTGTAGATGACACTTTAGTAATCTGGCCCCTTGGTCACATAAACAATCAACATAAAGATATTAAGTTCACTATAGAAATTGAATAGAACGGAATTCTGCCATCCTTAACGTTCTGGTGGAGCGCCAACCTAACGGACGACTATGTCATTCCGTATATCGAAAACCCACACACACAGACAGATACTTACATCCGTCGTCACATCATCCCTCACAAAAATCATCGGTATTCAACTTTCTAGTCCACCGTGCAATTAAGATTTCACAACCAGAACACTTATCTAATGAACTGACCCATATTAAAACCAGTCTTATAAAAAACGGCTATCGTAACTCAGATATCGGCAGAGTAATAAACCGGCATCTGCATCCTACACAAACCTCCAAACCACACTGTAATCCCAATACACGATCTTTAGCAATCCTTCCCTATATACACAGAGTATATCTTAATTGTTAGATGATAGACCAAACAACACTGCTAGTAAATAAAAAAATATACACAGAGTAACAGACCGAATTGGTAAAATTCTACGTAAATACAACATCAAAACAATCTATAAACCTACCAATAAAATTTCACAAATATTACCAACCCCAAAAGATTCCGAAAATAGTTTTAAAGCCCCAGGCGTATATAGTATACCTTGCAGTTGCGGTTTAGTATACATAGGAGAAACACGACGGTCAGTACAGACTAGACTAAACGAGCATAAGCGATGCTTAAGAACAAGCCAGTACAATCGCTCAGCGGTGGCAGAACACCAACATGAAACAGGCCATACCATTAACTTTGAAAAGACGAAACTAATTGCCAGAATTCCATTTTTCTACAATAGAAAAATTAGCGAATCCATAGAAATCAATAAAATTCTAAAAATCTAAGCAAAGACGATGGCTACTACCTTTCCCCCATTTGGAAAACCGGCCTATGATCACAACAGCGGAACCGTGACGTTCACTAATCCGCTACAACACTCCCCTCTATACATGATCACTCAAGCATTAAGTTCTCGCCCTATATAAACTACCACTCTCGCTACTTTCACCACAAGACACCTATTGGCTTTCAATGGGCTAGTGAGTCTGCTAGTTCAGGAGTAACTATTCTCTTTACACTTTAACTTGTCTACTTAATATTATCATTATTATTTTTTATTCTATTACTTATTTTCTTTTCTTGTCCTGATGAAGCCTTTACAAAAGTGGGCGAAACGTCGAGCTTAATTTATAAAATTACACGTTCCCAACCCGGAACCATAGATATTTATTATAATAACTTTTGACTGGGGGGCGACACGAAAATTCCGTTAACATATTCGTCATCAGCACGAAAATTTCTACAACAAAGAACAATTGTGCATCCTAGAAAAGAATATTTACAATTTGTCGTCAGTGTGATTATACAGCGTTACCTGCAATGACATAAGGGTAGCATTGCAAAATCCTATTTACGTAATATATTTAAACCTATCATCAAGAGCTTCTTTAATTGTTGGTTTTATTTTTAATGTAATTACTATTCTTTAGTATCTGCTGTACGGCAATGATTATATTGTCTCAGCGGAGCTGGATTTAATGAGTAATAAACCTTTACGTACATGTATGTTGCACATAAAGCTTATTTCAGTGAATGCACATTTAATGTTTCTCCTAAATGATTATCCCGAGCAGTGACTTTTAATAAGTAAATGGTAAAGTCCGAGGTAATCCAAACTCTACGTGGGCGTTTTCCAAACTCCAGCTATAGCTAGTTATTTTTCGATATACGAATAAAGAGCTAGCTCATGTGTGAAATGTGTCAGATATACATATTGCAAGGCACAGCTGCACAAATTTATGTTTCAGAAAGCACTGTAGCAATTTATCACAGAGATTGGATTCGGTTATGAAATACAAGAGCTATGTTTACGAAAGGTTCTGAACGGACAGCAGTACACAAGCCTTACAAACATAATATGGAGAAATAATAGTATACAAGGTAAATCTCAATGTAAACATGACTTTTTCGAAATGCGAACAAAACCTTTTTGACAAAGTTTATTCATTTCATACAAAATAGTCTTTTTGAGACTCTGCAGAGAGATTTGCAAACTCAAGAAGCATGTTAAACGAGTGTTTTAGGTTGTCTGTACGGATGTCTTTGAGCATGCTAGTGCAAACCTATAGGAGGCCTCCATGTCGACATACACAAGAACTACATTTGATTTTTCCAATGTTCCACACGAAGCTACTACATTAGCAAGAAAGCAAGTTCTTTTACCTGAAAGTTTTGAATTTTGTCGAACTCATGCAATTCCAAGCAAGTAAACGACAACACTCTGTTACGTTAACTTTTTGAAATAGAGCAATTCTGAATTAATTTGCAACTACCTTAATTAAAAACGCTAATCTAAACCCTTTTTGTTATTCTCAAATTATACAAGCTTAATAAGTTCAACAAATACGTATTAAATAGTGCTGCATAAACATCTCCCTCAGTACGTGGAATATATCCTATATCAGTTTATATATTCTCTGAACTGTTTGAGTATTATTAAACCACTTCTAAAAAGCTAGTAGCTAAAAACAAAGGAAGCATTTGTTTCTCCTCATTACTTTTAAAAGTTATTCCTTGAAATACGTTCGTTATTTCAGATAGCTAATTCTACGAAACATATTCCCAAAAACTGCTTTGTATAAATATAAAATACTTTGATGGGTTGTTTTCTTGCTCGTTCAATGTGAAATTCTATTTTCTTATCTGCACGTACTTGGTCACTCAAGTTTTATGAGTAATAATATCGGTCTGATAATTAAGTCATTCCTGGTATCTTCATAGCACGGACCGATAATAATAGAAACCTCTATTCTTTTGGCTGTCTTTGGACGTGAGTTGCATACTCGTTGGAAGACTTTAAAATATTTTTTGCTGTCCCATACGTACAACATCTTTCAATGGAATTAATTATCATATTTTGCTTTCTTCTTTTGCTTGCATTCTACGAATGCTTCGCCGTTGTTGTATAGAATAGATATTTTTGCTTGCTTTCGTAGAAGGCGTAACATTCTATTGCTAAGAATTGTTTTATGTTGCGTACCCCTGTCGTTCCGAAGTAGTATAAACACAAGTTCAACTTTTGGAAAGCTCTCTTACTAATTTGCCTCTTACCTATTTGCTGCTCTTTGTTATTTGACCATTCAGTATACGTTTCTAATACTATACAATATCCTTTGAGCGTTGTAAAATCGCGATTTTCAATAGCGTTTCGTGCATAGTGTGCTAGTATAGTTAAGTTGTTGGTTCCAGCACCCAGCCTGCATTTCCGCATCCTAAGAATGTACCAAAGAGAGAATAGCTTAAGATACAGTATATACTTCTCTTTGCTTTACTTGTGTTGCAGTTTTGAAAGTTAGACCCTCCTTTTTGATTGATTTCGCAATAAATTGTAGAATTTGCGTTACAAAATGCACGCTCACCATATGAACGATTATATACATTATTCTTAAAGCTTGCGTTAGAGCACTTTGTACTATTTACGTTTCTGTGCAAATTAATGTTAACGTCAACAACTTGCAAGTTAATATTTGATTAAGGTGTTTAAAATTTAATATGTTCCTAAATTTTACGAGATGCACTTTCTAAAGCAGATATTTCTGTATTATTTCGTGAATGTATACTACATATTTCTTGTACATATTTAGGGCTGGAACATGTAAGTATTCTTGCATGTATATACGTACCTATTATTTAGATAATAAGATTTTATTTTCGATATTTTAAAATGTTAAGGTTTATACTGTATTATATGTATAGTGACGTTTTGTTTACATCACGTTATTAGGAACGACTACGTAAATGTGTGACTTTGACGTTTGTAAATTTCTTTTGAGACTGAATGTTTTCCTTACATGTTGGTAATATAGTTTTTTATTGAGATTTCCATTTTCTCTTTCTACATCATCCACCCCCCACTTTACGACGTTTTTGAGCTAGCTCAAACTCGAGTTCCTTTGGGGTTAGATTCTATCATTCTGTCCCTGTTTTGTTGCGGTATAACTTTGGTGCTATCTTTCTTGTTTGCACGGAATACCGTAACAACTCACATACGGGACTTACATTTTAGCTCTCATTCGAACAAGTGCGTATGTTTGTGAAAAATGCTTGCCTAATATTTCAAGAGGTCCGTACCGGTAATCAAACCCGAGACCTTCGGTTTAATAGTCACACGCAATCCAACTAAGCCACGGAGCCACCGACATCCCCAAGAAGCAGCACGACGTCATTTTCACTTAAATTTTGGTCACCGATTATGTCGAAATCACCAACTGAATGACGTAATTTTCACGTAATAATGACGTCAATATATCAAGCGAAATGACATCATTTTATGACGCTTATACAACGCAATAAATAACGTTTATGCAACGT
Organism: Platerodrilus igneus; assembly: GCA_036346225.1. Taxonomy (NCBI): domain Eukaryota; kingdom Metazoa; phylum Arthropoda; class Insecta; order Coleoptera; family Lycidae; genus Platerodrilus; species Platerodrilus igneus. The sequence goes on along the minus strand of JARFIW010000482.1, from coordinate 1,321,586 downwards.
TAACAGATGACGCTCGAAAAAACCTACTTATGACGTTTCATTGACCTAAACATATTGGGGAAGGTATTTTTGTTACATTTTAATTTAGTATTTAAAATACTAATTAGTAATAGTCATAAAAAGAGTATATATATTCCTGTGAAACCTACAAAAAGCCTCATCAGAGTAAAAATATATTCGAGCCTCTCAAACTGGGCACCAAGATTTGCTGTGATTCTCGCTCTGTTGAATCTCTTCTGATAATCGCCTCTTTACTCTTTCCGCCTCGGCTGCTCACCTAGTTAAAACTTTCATCTTCATTCATAAAAAAAACAAACACATTCCTACCACAAACATCAACGTTAACTCTATTTACATCAATATTCATAATACATTAAAATTTCAAAATTAAATTGTAGCATAAATTTCAGTATCATAAAATTTCAAGATTAAATTTGTCATCATTTTAATTTGCATCCAGAATTAAAGTCCTTGTCGGATGCCTACCAATTAATTTAACAATATTTGCACACCTGAGTCTGAGTACAAAGGGAGCATCTCCCACCCCTTTACGTTAATCAAACAGGTTAGTCTAATTGAGCTCAAAGACAGACCCAAATTTTCATCATAATCAAGAACTTAAACTGCTAAATACTCCTTTCTACTTAAACAAGAAAATTTCACCTTAAAATTAAAAATTTGTTGTTTGTACAAATTCACTACTGTCCATTTTTTTAGCAAACAAATTATAAAGTTATTCAAAACACACCAAAACATCAAAAATCAAACAACAAAGCATAAGTTACCTGAAGGTTAATGCATTCGTGGCTCCAATGTACATCGTCCTTTGTTAATCACACCATTCCAACTCAGAAACTCATCTAAGTATATCAAAATCTTGTTTTGTGGATCCAATCACGATTACGAATAACATTTGATTATTAACACCCCCGAAAAATAGCAAAGAAATTCATAATTCTTTCACGCTATACCCCAAAACTGCCTACTTTTGTTTATTCATTTATCGTTACAAATTTGGATACTTGGTACAGTAATACTCGCAAATATAACTAGACTTTATTACCTTGTATCTTCTTTTCTAAGTACACTAATGCATAATAACTTGTATCGTAGCACGTAAAGAGCAAACTGTTTTAAAGTATTCAATAATCACAAAATATAAGAGCAAACTGTTTCAAGTATTGAATCAAAATCAAAAATCTAAGAGAGCACTGTTTAAAGCATCGAATAATCAAAAATCTAAGAGAGCGAAACTGTTTAAAGTTCGGGTTTATATAATGGCTAGCCTGTCCGTCGGTTTTGTCCCTCAACGGCCAATTTTTAGAATTTCGCATTCTCTGCTCCCTTTTCGACAGTCGGGCACAGCTATTCTACTAAATTTGCACTCACGCCAGTTAAATCTCAGAAATTTTCACACGGCTCGCAAATATGTCCGAGAATAACTGATTAATTTTGTATAGAAATCGTTACGTTTACACCTCTCATATCTGCATCTTATTACAACCAATCGTTTCCTCGTGACGTTGCTCAAATCACGCCTTTTATTATTTGTGTCTCTGCCTTGCGCATTTTATCTGTCTTCTTCTAACTTGGCCTTAGTGGTGCAAATCGATACTCTTTACTCTCGGTTATTTCAGTCCACGTGTATTCTTATTTGAGTTAAATAACCGCTCAACTAACCTTCCCGTTAATATAAGCTACGGGTTATTCGACCGTTTGCAATATACGCAGAATTTTCATGTTTATCAGCTCGAATTTATTAGAATTTGACATTTAAAAATACGCAGGTGTTCACTCGTAATACTTTAAATAACACTTCTACGATTTGAATATTATTGGGTTTTTAAAAGCTTTTATGCCTATTATACCTTAATAATCGTTCAATTAACTCCAATTAAAATAATAATGAATGGCATTGACTTCTACCCTTTAATTTTTAGTGAATCCTAATTAAATATTAATTATTATTTGTACATTTTGTTTAATGCTCGTTACTTAAAACTTGAATTAATTAATATAAATTTTGCACGTAATTTCTATTTGTTTCTTTACTTGGAATAATTAAATTAAATACACGTTGAGCATTTTAATTCTGCTTCTTTTTATAGAAAGCGTCCTTATACACGGTTATTAAAATTATTTGATGTCGTTAATTAATTTTCTACCGTGGTCTAAATTTTCAGCAATATATATATATATATATATATATATATATATACATATATATATATAAGAAAATATATATAATGCTACGATAAGGGGGTAGTTTAAATTAAGTCGTAGGGGTCATAGGATAGATATAAATAACCTTAACTTTAGAAAATCAAATAATTCCATCAATTATAGGAGTAAATCGACTATTCTACAAAAAGTCAATTGCGAGGACACTGTATATAAAGGATATTTGATTAAATGCATGAGAAAGAAGCTCCTTTAGTAATAATCCGATAACATTTAATTAGAATAGTAATGTGTGCGTCGTATAATATGTTTAAGTATAATTTACGAGTAAAAATAAGATTTTAGAAGCAACTAATTGCAGCAAATAAAATTATCGGGAAACATAGATAAATTGGCATTCCAAATATTTAATAATTACGTTGAAAATATCAACGCATCCATATGCAAACGCATCTTAATACGTCACTAAATACGTGACTACAAAGAATACATTTGTTCAGAAAACCAACATTCTGTAACAAACAAATTAACACCAGGCGGGTCAATTATATGATAAGTCTTGGACTTTTAAACGACAAACATTAAATACGTGACTGGATAAAAGCAATAATCGGAAATCCTAACAAAATACTGTAATATGGCAGAACGCTTACGTGACTGAGAAAGCATTGTCAACCTAGAATTCTACAGGAATTTTGAAAAAATACCAAGCTTTGTCAGAGATAGGGCAAAGTACAAGCCCTAATGGATAAACATGCCAATGGAAACGATTGGTGGGAAGGGCTTATAAATACAATAGGAAATGAATAAACATTGAGTTCATATTCAACCGAGACAAACTATGCTCAAATGCAGTAGAAAATTACGTAGGTAATTAGTGAAACAAAATTCAGAATAAGTAAAATTTGAAAGTGAGAAATTGTGCGACAAAATTAAGCCGATCTACAAATAGACGGATTCTTTTACTGGGACGGCTTTTGCTGATGACATTTTATTGGGACAGCATTTTGTTGATACCACTTTTGTTGAGTCGATGTTCATGTCGAGATCTAAGCCTTAACGCAAATCTAAAAATACGTCTAAAAGTGAGATCAAAAGGGTACTAAAAGTTAATTCAAGGAAAAATACCAAAGATCAAAAGTAAATAATTCTGGCCAATAAGTAAAGCGGACACAACAAGGAATGCAGACACCAGACACTATGAGGGAATTCCAGTGACCATTCCAGGTTGGCGATTTTTAAACATTTTATTATTTAAAGACTGTTTCAAATTTAATATTTGTTATACGTTATGTATTTGTAGAGTCATCAAAAAGGTCATTTGAAAATATGAAAATAGAGAAAAGTATCTTAGAACGTTCGAAGATACTTGAGAGTGATTAAATGATATTTTTGCTGGATTTCAGGAAAGCATAAATTTGATAAATGTAAATATTCTATACAAGAAAAAATTTTGAAGTTACACAACACTGTACATATTATCAATTATTATAATGCGTGATTTTGAACTGCTTTATTTGAATCGCTTTAAAGGGTAAAATAAGATTTACTAGGAAGTCGAATATTCAGTGAGCTAGTCGTGGTAAACAAACAAATAAAATATAACGTACAACATTGGCGCTTAAAGGAAATAACGTAAATATCATATCAAATAAAAATTCATATTAAATAAAAATATCACAGCAATAAAAATGACACACCCATCGTAGGGTCTTGAAAACCAAAAGGGCTATATCATATCAATTAAAAATCGCGCACAAACGTGGGGCATAATAGGGATTTCATATCAATATATATATATATATATATATATATATATATATATATACTTATGTATACTTATATTTTAAAAACTAAATGTTATCTCACAGATACCATAAAAACACGGACACACGATATCTATATTAAAATTGTAAAAGTAATAGCTTTAGAATAAAGAAACAAACACGTAAGTATTAAGAGTGTTGTAGGATACTTAGATTCCATAAGAAATTAGAACAATACAGAAGGCGCGACGTTGTCAAAATAAATTGTATATAAACGGGAACTTTTATTGAAGACATCATTCATGAATACGATCGCTAAAATGTCACTTTGAGAAGAAATTGTTTTAAAGTATGCAATACGCATATCGTAATTAATAATTACCATGCAACAATGAATAAAGAAGTCATTCTCAAAATGTAACGTTGATTATAAAGTTAAACGTAACCTGCGTAAAAATAAAAATTGTTAAATGCATTTATTTGATTTTGTAATATACAATGAAGATGGAAAAATCTTCAAGATAAAACTACTTTAAAAATTTATTTGAATAAATAAACTGAGAATGCACATTGGTTTCTAAATGAAGATTTAAATAATATGGAAATCTTGTGAGCTAATTTTGAAAGTGAATTTAAAAATAAAAGCAGAAAATACGTAATACTGTTAATTACGAATTGAATAAACGCTTTTTGGATTTTGTAAGTATTACCTTCAGAATCCATTGTTTTAACCTGATATTTGAGCATTTGTCATTTTAATTTAAGGTAGACTAAGTGTTAATCATATAAAATTTTTTGTATGAGTATTTACTAAGGAAGTTTGTGGGCAGAGTTCAAAACGCTTTGATTTTTTTTAAACACACTATCTGTCAAGGAGTTTTTTGGCCAAAACGAATCTTACAAGCGTGGGAATTAAAGCCGCGTAAACTATCCACAGTAAAAGAGATTTTAGTTCAGTAAATTCCAAGCAGCATCAGGTGAGAAACATTTTTAAGTAAATGAGTACTTGTTAAGAATAAGTTTATGTTTGAAAGAAACCTTGTTTTAAATGTTGTAGATGCTTTTGTATGAGAGAAAATATTTTAGACTGTATAGATGCTTTTTTGATATTGTTATGTTTGATTTCATTTTGTAAACTCCAGTACTTCCGTTGAAATAGCCAGGCAAACAAAAGATAGGAACGAAGGTAAATCAGAAATTTCGAATTTTACAATTTGTTGTACCTGTAGTAACACAGCACTTGTTTAGCGACGTCCAACGCAAGTCGTCATAGCAGTAATTTAGCGGCGCATCAAAGCGAGGCGTTATCACATCACTGTTTTAGCGGCGTCTCCACGTGCGGCTTTTGTCATATACAAACTAACCTAGTGAAATGCTATTATGTGTTAATAAAAGATTATTATTAACCAAAAAAAGATATAGACACTTAGGGTATATATATATATATATATATATATATATATATATATACATACATATTGATGTGGTAAAGAGTTCACGAGAGATTATTGAAACCCAAATTCTATAAATAAAAGCCACCCAGAGAGAAGAAAACGGAAAAAATTATTGAAATTTCCGAATATTTAATTATTTCACCCTGTATAATATTCATGCACTTCTTTGCCATTAAACGAAGCTCTTATTAATTATGTGATTAAATTCCCGTGAAGTACGTTTATGACGAATGCGAAAACATCATAAGATGAATGTAAACTTAAAAGCCCAAATTCTAACTTAAATTATTTCAATCGTGGACGATTACTTAGTAAAAACGAGTTTCAATCACTAAGAAATAAATACAAGCCATTTAATACATTCGCGTAGAAACCATATCAATCTTATTCATTAGCAAGGAATATAAGAATTGAAGCTTTAATTAATTATGCAATTATACTGAAATCTGTATTTTAATAGGATGCTAGGTAATTGCAAGTTTGAATTATTTATGTAATAAATTTTTGTGTGAAAAATATGCGTTAGAACACGTACAAGCCAATCTTTTTGCACTTGCAAAACCATAAAGAAAGTAATCGCAAGCTTTAATTATTTTTCAGTGTGTATAGTATCAAAAATAAAATATTTATTTTTGTTCAAAACAATACTCTACGAGTTTTAAATATTGGTTATGAGATTGGCAAAGAATCCGCAAGTTTTTGACAGAATCCGCCAACTTCTATACATTTGGGACAGGCTGGTTCCAAAGTAACAGGTGTTGAAAAGAATTAATCCGACGGATCGTAAACTCAATTCTGGCTCTCTCGAACTTTTTATAGAGACTAAGGTTCACCGGTATATTTCGTAGCTAATTAAAAATTTCTATTAGTGGTTTGTTCGTGGCATTTATGCACGAAGCTTGTTCAATTAAATATGAAGAAATTCTAAAACGTCTACCTTTAATGTAATGTATGTGTAAATTTTATTATATGTACAATAACTGGATATTGCAATTTTATTTGAAAGCTAAAGAACGTGCTTTAAATTACTATAATTAGATCGTTTATGTTATGACTAATGAAAAGTGAAGTCATGTATGTATTTTTACATTTCTATGTATATATATATTACTCATATTTAGACCAGGGTAGAAAATTAATGGATTACATCAAATAATTTTAATCACCGTGTATAAGGAAGTTTATTAGATAATACGCTTTATTAAAAACCCGTGGAGAATAAAAATTCATTCGTTTTATTAAAAATAAGAGATTAAAATTATTTACAAGACGCTTCATATAAAAATAAGCAGTTTTAAAATGCTCAACGTGTAATTTAATTATTCCAAAGTAAAGAATCAAATGGAAATTACGTGCAAGATTTATATGAATTGATTCAAGTTTGGGCAACGAGTATTAAACGAAACGTACAGATAATAATTGAATATTTAATTAGGATTCACTAAAATTAAAGAGTATTAATTTTAATTGAAGTTAATTGAACCGTTAGTAACAGATAATATCTATAGAAACTTGTAAAACCCAAGATTATAATACCAGAAAATAAAGCTCTGAGAATTAATATTATTTTGAACACCTGCGTAGTTTAAATATCACATACGGCGTAAATTTTGTAGATAATTAATAGTTTCAAAGAATCTTGGAGAAACCGGGGCTTAATATTCACGAGAATGTGCGATACGGGGTTATTAAACCCAGATAACAGTCCACATGGACTAAAATATAATCGATAATAAAGAATATCAATTTGCACCAATACGAACAGGTTAGAAAAGGAAAGAGAAAATGCGTCAAGCAAAGACACATATAGTAAAAGGCGGGATTTAAGCAACGTCACGAGGGTCACAATTGGTTGAAAATAGGATGCAAATATCAGAGGTAGAAACAACAATTTCGGTATAAAAGTCAATTAGTTATTTCTCGGACATGCTTGCGTGCCGTGTGTTGAAATTTCTGAGATTTAAATGGGACGAGTGAAAATTCGTAAAAATCGACGCGCGAGCGACAGACTGGGAACATAGAATGAGGAATTCTTTAGAATTACCCGTTTTGAGGACAAAAGCGACGTGCCGGCTTTTGCTATATATACCGAGATGAATATAAACAAGCTCTCTTAGACTCTTAGACTTTTGACTATTCGATGCGTTAAAAGCTCTTACATCCGCGACTTGATTGAAGATGTTAAACAGTGCATTTTAGTTTGAGAAAATAATTTAAAATTTTGCTCGTATATTTTAGTGATTCAAAATAGTTGGTTATTTACGTGCTAACATGAATGTACCTCAGTGCACTTAGATACAAGGTAATAAAATTTAGTTTCACTGTACCAATTAGCAAAATTTACAACGACAAATGTATACACAAAAGTAGGCAGTTTTGGCGTATATTGGTGAAAGAAGTATGAAGTTATTTGCTATTTTTCGGGGTGTTAATAATTAAATGGTTCAAATACGTGTCTGGATCCACGAAACAAGGGTCAGATATACACAGATGAATTCCGGAAAAGCCCAGAAACAACTTTAAATAAATGGTGATGGAGTAAATTTTAAAAGCGTTGAGAATTAGAAGCCGTAAATATAATCCTGTTGGAATGGTGTGATTAACTAAAGGGACGATGTACTTTGAAGCTACGAGGACGGTGACCTTCAGGTAAATTATACTATTTTGTTTGACATTTTGTGTGTGTTGAATAACTTTATAATTGATTTACTTTAAATGGACATTAGTGAAATTGTACTAACCATAAAATTTTAATTTTAAGATGAAATTTGCTTGTTGAAGTAGAAAGGGTATTTAGTTTTGATGTTCGGTAATATGATGAAAATTTGGGTATGTCTTTGAGCTCAATTAGACAAACCTGGTTAATTAACGTAAAGGGTGGTAGATGCTCCTTTATACTCAGACTCCGGTCTGCTTATATTGTTATATTAATTAGTAGGCATCCAACAAGGACTTTAATTTTGGATGCACATTAAAATGATAATAAAATTAATCTTGAAATTCTTTTAAAACTGAAATTTATGCTGAGTTTTAATTTTGAAATTTTAATGTATTCTGAATATTGATGTAAATAGAGTTAACGCTGATGTTTTTGGTAGGAATGTGTTGTTTTTTTATGAATGAAGAGGTTTATAACATTAGGTGAGCAGCCGAGGCGAAAAGAGGATCACAGCCGTTTATGACGCCCAATCTGTGGGACTAGAATTTTATTGTTGAAAGGACCCAGTTCCCGCATTCAAAGGAGAAAATCACAGCAAATTTTGGCGACCACAACGTGAGGGCTCGAGTTCCAAATAAAATTTTTGTTATTTTATTCCAGGAAACTGGCGATCTGAGAAAGAGAGTTTCTGTTTGTGTATAAATTTAAGAGTATTTTTAGAGTGTGTGTGAGTGATTAGAACGTATGCAGAGAAAAGAGTGGTTAAGGAGTCAAGGAGTGGAAATTGGAAGTGACGATAGTGCATTGTGTGAGAAAATTTCGAAAATGGAAGAAGCTGGAGGCAGTAGAGATCAGTCGAGGACGGAATCAGGAGAAACAGGAAATGAGTTAATGATGAGAATGTTAGAGGAAATGCGATTAGCTAGGGAAGAATCGAATAGAGCGAGAGAGGACTCAAATCGAAAATTTGACCGAATGAGTGAAGAATCGAACAGGAAGTTAGAGGAGATTAGTCAGAAAATAGATAAGACGAATCAAGAAGTTTCAGAATTTAAAAATAGTCTTACCGTAAAGATGGGGGAAGTTGAAAATAGGGTTGATAAAAATGAGCGTGATATTACAGGTCTTCGACAGGAAATGGGACATTTAAGGTCCGAAGTACGCATTTTTTGTGAAGAAGAGATTAATATAAAATGACTGAAGTGACGGACTCATGTAGGGATCAGTTAGGCAGGGTAGAACGCGAAGTTAGTAGTATCAAATACAACATGTCAAATTTAACGGGGATGGTCCCAGATTTTTACAGGTGGAGTATCATTGGACCAACACATGAAGTTTTATGGCGATAACAGGGTAAATCCACAAATTTTTATTAATAGCGTAAGAAATCTAGTGGGAAATTTATTTGACGAACAGACTAAACTAAATACGATAAAGGCTTTATTAAAGGACAATGCGGAGGCATGGTACAATTTAGTAGGACAGGACATAGACACGTATCAGGACTTTGAAAACAAATTTTTACAACATTACTGGAGTGATCACAAACAGGATCAGATTAGGGACGACTTGATTACAGGAAAATTTAAGGGAGAGTTTGCAGGTTCTAGGAGCAATATGCCATCCGCAAATACAGTGTGGCCAAACAACTGAATCCACCATTGACGGACAGACAGAAAATCAAGTACCTATCACGACATTTTGAACTGGAAATTAGACAACACGTGGCCTTACAAAACATCACAGAACGGGAGACGTTTTGGAATACTTACAGAGATATGACGATGTATGTGTTGGACGGACAAGAGAGATACGAGAACGAAACGTTAACACAGTTAGGTTTGACAACAGGACACCGAATTATCCGAGACGGCCTGACTACAACAGAAATTTTCGACCGAATTGGGAACGACGAGGACAGGAATACAGGAGCAATAGTGCGACTAGGGGACTGACGCCAAGACCTAGTTACACGCGACAGAACAGTTTACCGGAGGTAAACAGGACTGTGACCAGCACGCCGAATAGAGACAGGGACACGGATATTAACACGAGGAGGACGTACGCACAGGTTGTAGAAGGACAACCAGGACCAAGCACGGAAAACAGGATGGGACAGGATTTTTAGAACGCGACAGACCACTAGATTTCTGTGTAAATGTATATGAACATCCACGTGAATTTTTCAAAATTGAGGAGGAAGTAGAGCCAGAAACTGTAGAAAATTATGTTTGCCAATTATTAATTTAGAAAATTTTGAAAATAATGTAGAAGTATTACTTGATACAGGGGCAGAGGCGAGTTTAATATCGGAGGAATTCGTCAGCAAAATTAGGGATAAGGTTTGTGATAGAATTATGCCTATAAAGCGTAGCCATTTAGTAGCTCCAAATAAAAGAAGTTTGCTGTAGTAAATAGTGTTGTGGTGCTTAGGATAAATATAGGAGGTTTAAGCTGTGAACAGGAGTTTGTAATTGTACCTGGACTGAAGTTTCAGAGCATTTTAGGTGTTGACTGTATGATGAAGTTAGGGGTTTTGATAGATATGGAAAGGAAGGTAATAAGGATTAAGGATAGGGTAGTGCCATGGAAGGGCAGTTATGAAGTCACAGAGGATGACACGGGGTTTAGTATTAATGTAGTAGAGGTAGAGGATGATGAAAGTAAACAGATCAACACAATAAGATGTCCAGAGGATAGGAAAGTAGAGGTTCAAGCTTTAATACAAAAACATGCAGAAGTAGTGGGGGTAGAAGCAGCATATCAGGAGCAGGTGAAGGCGAAATTAAGTAAAGATGACAAGTTTGTTTTTAATAAAGTATATTTAAGGGATTCATTCTGGCGGATTCCGTTGCATAAGAATTCTAGAAGGTACGTAGGATTTTCCGTAGAGGGAAAATTTGATAATTTTAAAGTAGTATCGTTTGGTTTGTCGGCAGAAAAGAAAACAATGATAAAGAAGAAACAGACAAGTGTAGGGACTGAAGAAGAAGTAATATTTAAGAGTCAGGATAATAGGGATAAGTTTATTGTATGTGAGATAATAGGGATGTTAAGTATAGATATAGAAGGGGGAGAGATAGGGATGAAGAGTATTAGGATGGTGAGAAGAAAGACTTGGAGGGTCAAGAAGAGAGTTAGATTTAAATAGGATAGGGATAGAATAGGTGTAGATAGAAGAGTAAAAGTAGGTGTTGATAGAAAATAGAGCTAGGTATAGGATAAATATGGGAGATAATTAGGAATAGGTTTAGGATGAGAATAAAGAGTAAAGGTAGGAAGAAAATAAGATAGATTAAGTGTAGATATTTCATAGAAGAGTAGTGGAGAGTTAGGAATAAAGTTAGAAATAGGATAGGTATATAGGATTAGGTAGGATGAAGTAAAGTATAGTGAAGATTAGTTAAAAGTTAGGAATAGGATAGGTATATAGGATGTATATAGGATTAGATGGATGAGTAGGATGAAGTTAGGGATAATTTCAGTTTATAGAATGAGGTGAGAGTTAGGAATAGGATAGGGATATAGGATAGGTGTAAATATTTTTTTTTGATTGGAGACAAAGTAGGTAAGTTAGATAGATAAGGGTGGAGAGAGATAGGCAGTTTGTTTGTAATTTTTTTTTGTCTAAATGTTTTATATTTGAAGTCAAATAAGTGGGATTATTTGTATTCAAATAGGGGGAAAATACTCATATTTAGACCAGGGTAGAAAATTAATGGATTACATCAAATAATTTTAATCACCGTGTATAAGGAAGTTTATTAGATAATACGCTTTATTAAAACCCGTGGAGAATAAAAATTCATTCGTTTTATTAAAATAAGAGATTAAAATTATTTACAAGACGCTTCATATAAAATAAGCAGTTTTAAAATGCTCAACGTGTAATTTAATTATTCCAAAGTAAAGAATCAAATGGAAATTACGTGCAAGATTTATATGAATTGATTCAAGTTTGGGCAACGAGTATTAAACGAAACGTACAGATAATAATTGAATATTTAATTAGGATTCACTAAAAATTAAAGAGTATTAATTTTAATTGAAGTTAATTGAACCGTTAGTAACAGATAATATCTATAGAAACTTGTAAAACCCAAGATTATAATACCAGAAAATAAAGCTCTGAGAATTAATATTATTTTGAACACCTGCGTAGTTTAAATATCACATACGGCGTAAATTTTGTAGATAATTAATAGTTTCAAAGAATCTTGGAGAAACCGGGGCTTAATATTCACGAGAATGTGCGATACGGGGTTATTAAACCCAGATAACAGTCCACATGGACTAAAATATAATCGATAATAAAGAATATCAATTTGCACCAATACGAACAGGTTAGAAAAGGAAAGAGAAATGCGTCAAGCAAAGACACATATAGTAAAGGCGGGATTTAAGCAACGTCACGAGGGTCACAATTGGTTGAAAATAGGATGCAAATATCAGAGGTAGAAACAACAATTTCGGTATAAAAGTCAATTAGTTATTTCTCGGACATGCTTGCGTGCCGTGTGTTGAAATTTCTGAGATTTAAATGGGACGAGTGAAAATTCGTAAAATCGACGCGCGAGCGACAGACTGGGAACATAGAATGAGGAATTCTTTAGAATTACCTGTTTTGAGGACAAAAGCGACGTGCCGGCTTTTTGCTATATATACCGAGATGAATATAAACAAGCTCTCTTAGACTCTTAGACTTTTGACTATTCGATGCGTTAAAAGCTCTTACATCCGCGACTTGATTGAAGATGTTAAACAGTGCATTTTAGTTTGAGAAAATAATTTAAAATTTTGCTCGTATATTTTAGTGATTCAAAATAGTTGGTTATTTACGTGCTAACATGAATGTACTTCAGTGCACTTAGATACAAGGTAATAAAATTTAGTTTCACTGTACCAATTAGCAAAATTTACAACGACAAATGTATACACAAAAGTAGGCAGTTTTGGCGTATATTGGTGAAAGAAGTATGAAGTTATTTGCTATTTTTCGGGGTGTTAATAATTAAATGGTTCAAATACGTGTCTGGATCCACGAAACAAGGGTCAGATATACACAGATGAATTCCGGAAAAGCCCAGAAACAACTTTAAATAAATGGTGATGGAGTAAATTTTAAAAGCGTTGAGAATTAGAAGCCGTAAATATAATCCTGTTGGAATGGTGTGATTAACTAAAGGGACGATGTACTTTGAAGCTACGAGGACGGTGACCTTCAGGTAAATTATACTATATTGTTTGACATTTTGTGTGTGTTGAATAACTTTATAATTGATTTACTTTAAATGGACATTAGTGAAATTGTACTAACCATAAAATTTTAATTTTAAGATGAAATTTGCTTGTTGAAGTAGAAAGGGTATTTAGTTTTGATGTTCGGTAATATGATGAAAATTTGGGTATGTCTTTGAGCTTAATTAGACAAACCTGGTTAATTAACGTAAAGGGTGGTAGATGCTCCTTTATACTCAGACTCCGGTCTGCTTATATTGTTATATTAATTAGTAGGCATCCAACAAGGACTTTAATTTTGGATGCACATTAAAATGATAATAAAATTAATCTTGAAATTCTTTTAAAACTGAAATTTATGCTGAGTTTTAATTTTGAAATTTTAATGTATTCTGAATATTGATGTAAATAGAGTTAACGTTGATGTTTTGGTAGGAATGTGTTGTTTTTTTATGAATGAGGAGGTTTATAACATTAGGTGAGCAGCCGAGGCGAAAAGAGGATCACAGCCGTTTATGACGCCCAATCTGTGGGACTAGAATTTTTTTGTTGAAAGGACCCAGTTCCCGCATTCAAAGGAGAAAATCACAGCAATATATATATATATATATATATATATATATATATATATATGTTTACAGAAATAATGTTATGAAGCTTGAACTCTAATAGATTTAGGTGATGCAGAGAGCTGGAAACAGCTGCTTTCTTCCTTAAAAATATAGTTTACCTTTTGGTAAAAAAAGCTTCACTCCAACAGGAGGTTGACTAAATTAGGATTTCCAGGAATACTTGTCTTCGAGAGGATTATCATTTAATCAGATGAGTTTGCAGCCATATTTTTAAGGCACTATTTCAAGCCTTTCAAGGTGTTATTGGTAACGCAGCTTAAAATTGCACCTATTTATTTTTACATTTAGTAAATTTTTTCCGTTTCTGTATTTGTTTTGACAGGAACCTACTCCCGCACTACTGTAGTTAACTTATGCTCCCTGAATTTACTACGGTATTTCCGTTCTTTCTAAGCAATTCAAAATTTACCAATCCAATGCTTCGTTCACTCATAACAAAGCGTCAACTTCCTTCTTCACAACATCCTAATCAAATATTTGAATATGCGGCATCCAACTTTCGTCACCAGTCACAATGTAGTAGAAGTTTCGGTGCTTTTTTTGACTCCTTGACGCCTTCTAATGTTGAATTTTGCTTAATTTTTGGCCATCATTCAACTGTGTGACACAAAGCGTTAACACACAATTACCAGAGGCACAAATGTTCGGTCAAAAATGTGACAAACTGATGTTATAGAGATATTCAATTCCATTTCCATTTATTTCAATGAAGATTTTGGCTAATCTTCGATGCACACAATTTTGAGGACACTATCGGTTATCACAAATTTTGATTGCCTGACATGTTGATTATTATTTGACCAGAACTCTTACAGCGTGTATAATACTTGTGGACTCTGGTACTAGATAAACACATATTACCATAATCTTGTTTCGTAGATTGATGTTTTTTTAAAAAGTTTTAAGGAGTATAAAACAGAATTTAATCTGGGTTCCGTGCAATATTTATCTTTTCAGCGACGCAACAAATGCATTGTCACTTACAACGCCTACATTTGACTTCTACAGGTCCAATTGTCAAGCGTGTTTGACAAAACGTCAGTAAAGGATGCATTTTTTTCCAACTCGGGCTGCCATCAATAGGTGACGTCAGAGGAATATGCAATTATGCAAAAGACTTGTTTCTTGGGAACGCACTTTATACATTTACTACCTATATTACCACAGTTAATGCCGTATAGTTGATAGCATATGTAATGGATGCATTAAAACTCTCTAAAAAATACGCTTCAATATAAAAATTATGATAAGAAACTAAAATACGATAGGTCTATAGAAAGTTTTTCAGCAGTTGCCACCACTACCCAATAGAAGTAGTTAGTTTAGCCGTTAGTATCGAAGGGGAGTATAGTTTGTCCTCAACACGTTCTGAGCAGATCACCGCCATATCCTTTTCAAAAGGGAGTGAGATGTTGGTGGGTGAAGCCGTGTGGTTGGTCCTCAACGAATTCTTAATGGATGACACAACTGCACAACTAGTTTTAAAACTGGAAGTCAGCTTCGTGGGCTTAAGAAACAGCGTTCGAGCATCAATGTTTAGGTCGGTCAGTTGTTTTTTTATTTCAATAAACTTAAAGTTAGTTGTGATACAAACTAAAAAGTCGTCCATCGGCTGACCTTCCACTTACAAAACCAACAAAAGCTTGGTAAAAGTACGCTTTAACCGTAGACTTACCACCAGAGATTTGGGCAAAAACTGAATTCAACTTTATTGTAACTCTGTCCATTTTAACTGAAGATTTAAACATGCAACGACTGTCAGCAAAAGTAATTGCGAAATTGTTGTTGAACTAGCAGAAACAACAGGGACTTGAAGTGTTCGTAGAAAGTGGATTTGTTAGATTGGGTAACTACAGGCGACATATCATAGATTTATGGGTATGGCCTAGAAACCAAGATCCACTTACAGTAGTAGAAGTGTTCAAGTTCCCGCGACCGATAACATTGGCAAAGTCGATCAACTGTAAGATGGTCTTGGTGTTTCCATTTTTGATTCTACGCGTGTCATCCGTCATGAATTTCCATCTATTAGGGAATAAACTAGTATTATAAAAACGCCATCTAGAATTTGCGTAAAATTTTGAGAAAGAGAAGGCGTATAGTTTAACAAGGCAAGGATGGGGTTTTCTAACATGTACACAAGCTTATTGCGCAACTTTCATTGCCAAATTTTTGATCAATTTCAATATTCTAGTGCTTCTGCAACCTCTTACGTTTTCCATATGTAAAGTATGACGACTTCTTCTTGTTATATATATATCAACATTTCCTCTGAAAAAATAAGATTGTTACGTGTCAAGTTAACTCGTAGCAAATCCTTTTTCTTACTTGATCTACAAGTTCCATTCATTATATCTAACGAAACTATTGTATTTTATGTACAGGAAAACAAATTCCTTTTGTTTTCTAAATGCCGCCTGAATTTTTATAAATTATCATTTACATTGTAGAAATAAAATGTTCTGACACGCACAAACGTTAAGATATCTCACACGGATTTTTATCGCCCTTTGGGAATGATGTAAACACGTGCTCTTTGAGTAACGATGTTCTTTATTTTAACTGAATGTAAGACATTAGCCGGTTTGTATAACCCAATCCCGCAAGGGACAAAAAGGTTTTGAGACAATGGGTAAATAAGTGAACATTTTAGTGCCGGACTTCACAAACCCAATTGTGTATTTCGGTAGAGTGCCATTACCGCGTATTTTGTATGTAGCGTTCCAATTGATCGTGCCTCCATTTTACCTTTCTCTTATCGCACTACAACAAACATTGGCTAGGCAACAATGTTATAAAATCTGAAAAAGACAGCATCACCACGACCCTGAGGAAGGTTCCGCAGCAAGAAGCTACGAATCGTAATTGTGTTTGATCTTATAACTTTCTAGAAAGTACCGAAAATTGCACCATTGAACCTTAACAATTAAATAAGAGTGTCAGGCAGTGTAGTGTAAAAATTTTAGTTACGGCAAAATTCAAAAGAAAAAGTAATTCTAGTTTCTTTTTAGCGAAAAATCGGTAGAATATACGATAGTCTTAACGTCATCAAAAAAATCAAAAACTTTTTTAACGTTTTTATCGAAATCCAGACTTATGGTACGAGGAATTGTTGTATCTTTCGTTTCTCCAGTAATAATTCCTTTAAGTTACAATTTGCGTTCATTTTGTGTTTTTGCTGCTAAAACATTGCGTGAAGATAGTTCAAATTTTTGTATTTAAATATAAATAATTCATCTTACAAGTGTAAACTTTAATTTGTAATATAATTTTTAAAAAAATCGACTCAGGTATTTATTGGCAACTCTATGAATAAAAATTATCAAAAGATTAGGGAAATCAATAAATAGGTAAGCAAAATATGCAAAACGAAGATTTTACAAAAGTTCATTTAACCAAAAAATTTTATCAGTTAAACGGAAAAAGTATGATTATTAAACATCGAAATCTTTAACAAAATATAAAAATTGTTGTTAGATATATATTTTAAATACGTATTGAAAATTCCGAGTATTTATCCTATCGAAATTTACATATACGACGAGTATACTTGAATGTAAATAGAAAAAGTTTATATTTGACAGAAGCAATACAAATGTCAAACTCGTTTACCAAAAAAATTTTAAGATAAATGCTGGTGTATTTCAAAACAACTTAATCTATACAGTACTAATTACGGAAATAAATTATTTATTGGTTACGTATTAAACATGAAATGTGAAAGTGTTATTCGGTAGTAAATTCTAAAGCATAATATCCAGATACAAGAGAATTACGTTAAGGTGTTTGTAGAAGGTCCCAAGGTAAACCACTAACATTGTCAACAGGCTCAAACGTTAATCATCACTTCAAAAATCGTCCAAATACCAGAAAATAAATATTTTATATACTATTTTAGATTACTTCACAACTCGCTGGCGAAGTAGTACAAACCAAACCACTAGAGATCGCGCGCACTTTATTCCAAAGTACTAAAACCTGAACAAACTTTAGAATAAGAAACAAAATTATTAGATTTATCCTACTAAAAATTTAAAAAACACTAAGGAAAGCTTCTATCTTTTATTTTAGAACGTAAGAGAGTTTATTTAGTTACAAAATTTAAAGATATATTTAGTTCACTAACAGAGTAAATACTTTCAGTTTCGGTAATAATTTTTACTCAACACATTGCAATATTCTGCCGTACTCACAAAAATTAAATTCTAGATTTTAATAGACTCAAACAATAACGTACCCACAATTTAGGTTATTATACGCAGTTCACAACGCAATCAGTAAATTTTGTTATTAATAGAAAGAAAGAAAGAAGGTAACCTAGAGATTTTATAATTACCAAACAATGTTACATCATTACAGTCGCCCGGTTAGCTCAGTCGGTAGAACATCAAACTCTTAATCTCAGGGCCGTGGGTTGGGGTCCCACGTTAGGTACTTCACCGCTTGACACCCTTAATTATTTACTGAGGTTCAATGGCGCAAATTTCGACACTTTCTGGCAAGTTCTAAAGTTAGAAACACTTACGATTCAAAGCTACTTGTTGCGGAAACTTCTTTATGGTTGTGGTGATTGTTTTATCCAGATTATATAACATCGTTGTCTAACCAATGACCGCTGTAGTGTCGTAAGGAAGAGGTGAAAGGAAGAATCGAGAAAATGGAAAACTACATACGAAATACGCGGTAACGGCACTCTCCCGAAAAAACACATGCGTTCGTAAAGTCCGGCACTAAGTGCTTAATTAATTACCCATTGTCTCAAAACTTTTTCGTCGCTCACGAAATTTGGTTTTAAAATAGGCTGATGTCTTAGATCCAATCAGAATAGGGAACGTCCTTACTCGAAGACCGAGTATTTACATGATTCCCAGAGAGCGATAAAAATTCACAGGCGATATTTCAACGTAATTATGTGTGTCAAAACCAATTCATTCCTACAATGTAAATAATAATGTCTTCAACATCCAAGATCGAATTTAGCAAACAAAAGAAATACCTTTTCTTCTATACAAAAATGCAAATGATTTAATAGCTAAGGAGACGGAACTTGCTGAGCGTGCTACGAGTCAATTCACATGTAATATGTTTGGCTTATCTAAGTTAAAAAATGTGGGCTTGCTGGTTTATTTTCTTGGGACTAGCAAGAAGAAAATGTGCGTGAGTTTTATTTCTTTACTTTTATAAAGCCTTTTGTGCACAAACTGTTGCACGTCTAAGTGGAAAACTCATACACTTAAATCAACATTTCTAAGCTTTTTTATAACACCTTATACGAAACTGAATTATAAATTATAAGGTAGTTTAATCAAATGCTTCCCTAACAATGAACTAAAATATCTACATATTAAATCTTGTTCATGTACTGCCAATTCTTTTAATAAAGGCAGCCATTTGCAAATAATTTAATTTCTCGTTCAGACATTTTGTTATGGAAGAAAGGTAGGCGGAGCTTAATTATAGTCAAAGAAATGTATATTGAGTATTGGAATATCCTAGAAACAGGCATACTGTCAGGACGAATGGTTACTATTTGATTTGTTTTAAATGTAACTACACATATTCGATACGATATAATAATCCTGTTAAAATTTTATTTAAAAGTGTGATGTGATCCTAAAAAACAAATACTATTAATATAAAAGAAAAAGAATATTTTCTGGTATCTAATTCCGCAACATAAATTGCATTCCACTGAGGTGTATATATACAGTTCCTCATAAACTGAAGCAAGCTTTGTGCAATTATTTTTAATAACCGTATAGTAATTCATAGAATCATAAAAAGAGACACGACATCGTTCTCGAGCCTCAGTAAAATTTTTGTTTCTGGTAAAGCTTATAACATGTTGGCGTTAAATAGAAATTAGATGGAAAAAAAGAAAATCAATTCATAAACGGATAAAATAAATACGAATGTACTCTGTGTATTACAAATTCATAGATATTAGTTTTAATTAAGAGTTTTCAATAAGTTTTAGTTATATAAACGGTAATAAACTCAAACCCCGAAATCATAAAGTTATTTGTGGTAAAATACATACTTGAACATAACACAGGTCCACAAATTGTTTCATAACCGTAAAAAGATCGATTTCTATATTATGCATTTTTCACATAAAATTAAGGAAGCTTTTGTACACTGTTCATTAAAAATAGTTTCATTTAATAATACACTAAAACAGTTGCAATTATGTCATAATTTACAATGTAGTAAGAAAAGATAAAATTAGGGTTATTACAATATAGTTAAATACGAAGAAAAAACCGATTAGTGAAATCCACAGACATTAAAATACGAACCAACGTTATAAAATACAGTGTTTCAATGTAACAACCCAGTTACATCAGAAAAAAGTAAGCTCTCTTAAACCATAGGGGTCATGCATCTTTCACGGTTTGCAGTATAAGCTGATTAGGAAAACTGCGCCATAATATAACCCTCTAGAAGGTATGCAGAGTAGGGAGAATAACAGTAGTTCGACACCGGATGGAAAAGAATTAATTTATTAGTGAACTGATAATTAGAAAGTCAAAATGTAGTCATAATAACATGTAATAAGGCAAAAAATCACGCTGTTGAGGACGACATAGTGACAGGTTAAAAGTTAGCTTCGAGATGTAATGTGGACTATACGACTAAAGAAAACGCGGGGTGCGACTTGCTATTTTGAGCTACGCTTGTAACAACAGAGTAGATTTCGACTCACGTGATTTGCGGAATTAATATTAGCATGATCGGTTAAAAGGTTAGGACCTAGAGAATTCACCATGCGAGTAATTCGGATTTTGTGTTGTGTTGTGTTAAGGGAGCTGTTTTAGTAAGAAAAACAGAAAATGGAAACACTATGGTTTATGCACATTTTAAATTTTTTAAAAACGGAATTGAAACAGTGAGAAATATATGAGCTTTTTTGTTTATATATTATAATTTCATATAAGAGAATTTTAAACGGTACGTATTTCTGTAGTGAAAATTAACAAATCATGAAACCAGTTATTTTGTTGAACTAAATTGACAATGGAATTAGTGTGTATTGATTTTAAAAGTAAGCTCTATTAGTAAAGTCATTGTTGGTAAAAGAGTAAAATTTTAGTATTTTTAATGGACATTGGATAGGTCAATAAAAGATGGATAATGCGCTACGTTCTTCAGTGTATTATTATACCAAGCGTTTCCATAAATTGCGATTTAAATGTCGTATAGATCAATTTTCAAAATTAGAACAATGATATGGTAAGATATGTTATCGATTAATGTTTCCTTTTAGGATTTCCTTTAGTAATACCTGGACAAGTTTGAGGTTAAGAAATTAAGTTTCTTTAAGGAAAGTGTAGTTGTATTGATATTAAAATTATATAACGTCAATAGATGTTAAGTATAGCTTAAATTTTATTTGCATCTGTTTAGGAACTAAATAAGTATTAGGTCATTGTGAAGAAATATTCAGTCACGCCTATGGAGGTGTATTTGGGAAAACTTTGATTTAGAGGATTTCTTTAATTATGACAAAACTTGATAAGTATAGTAAGACATTTTTAAAAAGGGTAAAATATAATGTGAGAAATTTAAGAAACCAAAAAAGCAAAGACCAATATGGAATAACCGTCGGTTCATGTAGGGATAATAGCAAAGGAATTACTGAGACAAAACGATTTGATGTATTTTTTTCGTATTTCAGCCATTTTATTATTTTGGTCCCTTTATTTGTTTTTGCTTTTATTATTTCTTACATAGGAAAGCACTCTCGCACAACTGTAGTTAATCGGTGTATCCCTAAAATTGTTGCGGGCTCCCCGCCCCTTTAGAGCAAATCCGAATTTATACCGTAACGCTAATTTTACTTGTAACAAGCTGATGAAAATCACTCAAGTAAGAAGTATAGGGTTTCTACTGTACCATGCATCGTTCAGTAAACAGTATAAGAATTTACTTTCAAGAATATAGAGTATCCTAAAAATTAGTTTGTGCAATAGAAATTTAATTTTTGTTAGAAGAATAGAGAATGCAAGTGTTTTGTCGTCACATTTTAATAACCAACATAAGGTATGCACAAATTATTATTCCTTCAGAGTTTGCAAATATTATTAAGCAGAATTCTGCGGAAACGCGACCATATTTTGATAAAACGATATTTGATGCAGAATAAAATAACCGTTCAATCAGAAGCGAGAGCGTGTTTAGAATTTCAAAAAGAAAATATAACGAAATCAATATCAATAGTATTTATATATATAACCTGAACACAATCCAACGGCTTCTTACACGTATTCGTTGCAGTTAAGCAAAAATGATACAGCAAATACATTAGAATACATACAGAAGAACTGGAAATTGTTTTGTTTTTATTTCAGTTTTCAGTGTTAGAAGCGGAATGCACTGACCCTGGAGCAGTGGATCTGGTGGATCCACTTCCACCGCCGCCGCTTTTCAAATCAACCGCTGCCTCCTCCGCCTTTTGGATCCACCACCGCCGCCGGGCCTCTTGGATCTACCACCACCGCCGGTGCTGCCCGGATTCACCACCGGCGCCCCGAAATTTCAAAACTTTTTATTTAAAAAATATATCATTAGCGTGTAAAGCATTCGATAGGTTTAAATTTTTGGGAACCTCCAATCCGACATTACTTTGAATCTCACAGATTTACAACCCCCCAAACTCCAACGTTATAACTTTTCTATTTATAAACATTTTTTTAGCGTGTGAAGCATTGAATAGGCTCAAATTTCCTTAGAAATCCGAATCTGCAATCCCATGGAGTGAAATGCCCATGGCGTAAATGACCCAGAATGTAAATGTTTCACCGCTCGGATCCTCTCGGCGCTTTTTGAACGCCAACGTCGCAACACCAGAGTTCACCTAGGTTAGGCAATCCAGTATACCAATAACACGCCATGCTAGGATAGCGTCACTCCTACCTGAATGTTTGCAAATCCACCTTATCCGCCTAACAGTCCCCTCACAATACTGTCGCGTCTCAGTGCCTCCTGAGCGTCTCACGCTACCGTACCACACCTTTAACCACTACCTAAACATTTTCAACACACATTACTCGTCTAACGTATTAAAATATCACGACAGCTTTTTTATTTAAAACATTTTTTTACCCTGTAGAGTATCGGATAGACTCAATTTTCTTTCAGAATTTTCAAATTAAATCAGCCGTAAATCAAACCATAGTAAAGACTTAAAAATTTACAAAGATAGCGCAACCTCTCACGCAATGCCAGTTACTTGCAATTATTTGATTATAGGATAATGATATATTTCATAATAGTCATATGGAGATAGTTATTAATCTATGCATTAAACGTAAAGTGGCACCACAGAGACCATGTTCTGCGGGGCGACCAATAGGATCTTAGGATTTAAAAAATGAGAAAAAAGCGGTCGTCGAGGTGCATGGTGCGGTAGGGCAATAGGGGCGTCGCCGTGGATCAATGTAGTAAGCGTAAGACTACGGATCCCAAGGTCCTGGGTTTAAATCCCGACACGGCCGACTGCTTGAAAAATGACAGGTAAGCATTTTTCACAAAAATTACGCCCTCGTTCGGATGAGAGGTAAAATGGAGGTCCCGTGTGTGAGTGTTGTCATGCACGTTAAAGATCTCTACCTTGCTTGGAACAGCAAGGTTTGGCAAAAAATTCCAAAATTTCCAGGTTATAAAACTCGTTTTCTGGTCAATGTAGTACCTTCTGGTGGAGCATTGGAGAATTGCATGTAAGATAGGGCAATAGGATCGCAGGGATTTTAAAAATTCGAAAATAGCTGGAGCTGGACAAGCTGCGCGTAAGGGAACTGAAGCGCTGAAGCAGTGCGGTAGCTAAGAAAACTTTGTAGTAAAGTTCTGTAGATGATTGTAACCTAAGATTTTGGCAAACAAGTTATTCTGTCTAACGCAGTTATTAAAACATGCCTTTAATTTTTTTTGCTACGTTATCAGCTCCATTTTTCTTTAAGATTCGCACAAAATTTCTTTCGATGCGTCCTATACATTAGATTTTTTAAACCTCGAACGACCCGGTATGTTTACTTGTATTTAAAGCCAGTGGAACCAATAGGCGCTCCACGTTTCTCATTATCCATGCTCTATGATAGACCAACAGGATCACAGGTTCTTAAATATTAAATAAGAGCGATAATTAGGTCAGGGTTCCGCTTGTGATGGTACGCTTAAGCTAAACTCGCGCTGACAGAAAAATTCCCTCATAATTCTGGTCGCGATAAGTGCGGTTCGTTAAAAGTATCAGTTTAAAGTTTTAAGTAGAAGAGTAAAATGTCTGAACAATACGTTGCTGTTTTGAAAAAGTTCTACTGTACTTTAAATAGTAAGGTGAAGGAATGTGTTACAGCATTCTGTGCAGACAAGAAAGGAAGCAGTAAAGTAAGTAAAAGAAATCGCCTACCGCAATAAAACAAGGACAGAATGGTAGAATTGAAATCCAAAAGAATTAGATTTGAGGCTAGCTCAAAAAAATCGTAGAGTAGTGTGGGTGATACTGTAAGAAAAATTAGAAACCTCAGTAAAAAGTTATATTACAAACATACAGTCCCAAAAGAATACTTACAAAAGTCAGTACACACATTCACGTAATCGTTTGTTATAGCACGATGTAAACAAAGCATCAATTTACATATAATACAGCGTAAACCTAAACATTTTAAATAATCGAGAATAAAATATTTTAATCTAAATACTAGTTTTTCTAACCCTAAACATACACACAAGAAATAATACAGTAATATCTGCTTTGGGAAGTATATCTAGTAAGGTTTAAGAAGGTAATATTAAATTTTAAATAACGTAATCAAGTATTACCTAGCAAGTTGTTGACATTAACATTTATGTACACAGGAAAGGAAACAGTAAAAAGTGTTCTATTGCAATCTTTAAAACAATTGCATAGTCGTTCGTGTATTGTGAACGTGTACTTGGTAACGTACAGTTTGCAATTTATTGCGAAATCAACAAAAAAAGTGTCTATCTTCCAAAACAGCAACACAAGTAAAGCAAACAGAAGAATTGTACCTCAAGCCAAGCTTTCACCATCCTCAAGAATTCGGAAGTGCGGGTTGCACTCGTCCACGACTAGGCGCTGGATCGAACAACTTAACTATATTAGCACACTATGTTCAAAAACCCATTTTAAAATCGCGACCTACAACGCTCAAAGGACGTTGTATAGAATTAGAATCGAATACATAAGAGAAAAGTTAAATAAATAAGAGAGCCTTTCAAACGCTTAGCTTGTATTTATACAGATTGGAAAACGACTTGGAAAATTACATAAAACGATTCTCAGCAATAGAATGTTAAATATTCTACGAAAGTAAGCAAAAATTATATTCCAAACAACAACTGCAAAATATTCCTAGAAGGTAAGCAATAAGGCAGGCAAAATACGACAATTAATTCCATTGGATTTCGTTCGCATGGAAAAGCAAAATATATATTAAAACAGTCGAGCGAATATGCAACCTTACAAACTGCCAAGGAAAACCAATTGCCTGACTTATAGAAACGAACAGAGATTCGTATTATTATCGATCTACGCTACGAGAATACCAAAAATAAATTAATTAGGGAACCGATTTTATTACCCATAAAACTTGAGCGACCAAACACCTGTAAATATAGCGACATAGATTTTCTTAGTACTAACTTTTAAAAGCTTTTATATTTGTACAAAGCAGTTGTTTCGAACATGTTTCGTAGAATAAACTATTGGAAATAACAAGCGTATTTCTAGCAAGAAGAAACTATTAAAGTGGTTCGAGGAGGAACAAATGCTTGCTTGTTTCAACGAATTTAGCGAAGTTGTTTTAATGATACTCCACCAATTCAGAGAATTTTAGAAACTGTTTTAAAGTATATTCCACGTACTTTTACAATGAAAGAAATTTTTATACAGGACTTGAACACGTATTTATTGAACTTGTTAAGGTTGTATGATTTGAGAATAACATAAAAAAGTATGGATTAGCTTTTTAAATTAAGGTGGTTGCAAATTCATGCAGAATCACTCTATTTCAAAGAGTTATCGTAACAAATGTAGAATGAATGTGCACACTGTAAAAATATGAAGAGCATGATCGAGTCCTGTAGCGCCGAATAAGTTCTCCCAGAAGATGAGTAGGATTTTTACGATATTATGAAAGAAATTGTTGCGTGCAGTACCTGCATTTGAATTCCTCCGTTCTTATTTGATTAAATTTCACATTCCTTACTTTGCTATGGTAGTCGTGAGGGGGGGGCAAAAAAAAAAGTGCAGTAAGAAAGAGCAACGGTAAGTCCGCGCCAAGTACAGCAACGAAACAAAGGGGATTCAAAGAATAATGCCTCGCTAGCTAAAAACGTCGGTGGATCACACAGAAAAAAGGAAAACTCAAGTATTTAAACCCTTATGAAACCAACACGTAGAAGAAGAAAACCAACCCGTTTAGAACAAAACATTTATCAAAAATATCCCGGAAGATTTACATAGTGTAAAAACTATCACAAACATTAATAATACCTGTTTTTGATTACCTTAACCTAAATGGCCATCTTAATGCAAGTATTTATGTAAAATAGAAATTAAAAAAAAGTTTTACCAACCCTATACGTGCACATTCTCTACAAATAATGTCTGTCAAGTAATTAAAAAAAATAGTAGCAGTAAATTACAATCAGTAGCTGCGCTACGAGTCCAAAGGTATTTTTCCTCGATAGAGATTGTTTTGAAATTATATCATTATAATAGCTTTGATTGATAGAATGGAAACTAATCTGCTCTGATGAGGCTTGACAAGCCTAAACCGTCGGTCAGTGGATGTTTCCTCGCCTGTGAAGTAATATAGCTAATGTTTTGTTAATGGCTATATAACTACTAGCCCGATTTGTATTTGTCAATAGCTCTTATTATTTTCATAAGAGTTTGTTTACAGATACATCTTATTTTATATACGCAGTATAAATTTATTTTATAAAGATAGAAATTTTCTTATACAGATTGCAAATTCGCCACCTCTCACAAATTGGCCGCTTGCCTGTTGAACACACAATACAACAATGCAACAATAAGCCGCTGGTCGATGGATGTTATTTTTAATGAAGTGTGCTCCGATTGGTAAATTTTAATTGTTTCCGTAATTTCAGAAAGAACTGGTAGAAAACTTATTGTGCTTTAAGAGCTTACAGCTTACACTATTATGTACAATTAAATTTGGGCAAGGAATAGATGTTCTATTGTTAAAAGACCTCTTTTTAACTAATATCAAAAACTAGAATCAGAAAAATCTCTTGCACATTCTTAAACAGACCGAAATCTTCTGCATTAATCCTAATTCGATATGTTACCTGCTTTGTTATTTTTATTGAACTACAATGAACTTCGGTTTTGTTGGTTACTCCTTTATTACCATAGTAATCAAAACGGAGTGTTGCTGCAAGTAGTAATGGGACAGGGGTTATACAATCTATAAAATGTTACTCACAAATGATTTTATGAGTTTTCTCTTAAAGTTTTCAAATTTTCTCGTACGTGTAAGAAGCCGTTGGGTTTGTATAGAGGTTACATAATATAAATACTGTTGATCTCGATTTTATTATATATTCTTTTGAAATTTTTTACTCGTCCTCCTTTCTTATTGGACGTATATTTTATTTTGCATTTAATATCGTTTTACCAAATTTTGGTTGCGTTTATGCAGAACTCTGTGTATTAATATTTACAAACTTTGGAGAAATAGTAATTTCTGCATGCTGCATATTCGTTATTAAAAACCTATATCCACAAATTGCTTGCATACTTTATTCTTCTTACAACAATTCAATTGCTATTGCACCCGCTAGCTTTCGGAAAACCATTATCCCTAGCACGTCAAAACTCATTCTCTGCAGTAAATTCTTATACTGTTTCCTGAACGATGACTAGTAGAATAGAAACCCATACAGATTCAGATGGTCGCAATCTATACCTCTCACATCAGTGATTTTGATTAGCTTTGCAGGAAAGAGTATGTTGCTGAAGCCTCGGAATGTCGTCATGTCCTCTTTTGATGGTCCTGGGTATTAGTATACCGTTATTGAAAATATTCGCACAAAGCTGCTCTTTATCAGGAAGCCGGATACGCATCATGTGGAACAGAATATCAATATGGTTATGTTTCATAACCCAACTTATAAAAAATTGAGATTTCTTGAATTTATAAATGTCACAATTCTTTTAAGTTAAAAGTTAACAGCAATATTGCATTCTATAAATTGTTACAATTATTTTTAAAGAAAGAAAAATGAACGTCATCTTTACTTATGGTATTTATTATACCACATTTCAATAATAATAATTATACATCAGATTTGCTCTTCTATTATAACAAAATGCACGATAACAAGTATTTAAATTACATGTGTTACGGGGCCTGAAAGATTGCTATCTTGATCTAAGCCGAAGTAAAGGGTGTGGGATTTGCGAAGGACCACCCTGTGTTCAGGGCAATGAAAGACTTAATGAAAAAATGTTATTTTTAGATTTTAATGTATGAATAAAATATACAGAAAGCAATGAGTTAGAATGACCATAATTAAAGATTTGAATAACTGAAGTACTGCATGGTGCCAATAGATTGTGTTGCTCATTTGAATTTAATGGAAGCTATAAAGGAAATGCCGGTAATTTTGAGGGTAATAAACAGAGTAGCTTACTAACCTTGTATGCTGATTGGTGATGAAATTGGCATGTTGATTATCTTCATTGGGGATATCATATTACTCGTACCCGCACCACTACTTGATTTAAAGTTTGTTCATGAATACTGGCACTATCACTATACTTTTTTTTTTTGATAGTTGTTACATGAAGCTTAATTAGCGGACGTAGTATCTTCAAGCGAAGCATATAATAAACAACCGCCACCCTTTCGTGTGTTTGGTCTTTTATCCCTTAATCCTTCCATCTCCCCCGTTGAGGATTAAGTCTTAGAATGGGTTAGGAAGGTTTTTATTGGATGGTAGGTGTACGGCGGTGACTTTCGAATAACTCAAAAAGCGAGATGTGTGGACTGTATTTTTTCTATAGCGTGTTTCAACAAGCAACACAATTAATTAATGTTCATGCACATGACAAACAAACAAAGCAGCGTTTATTTTTAGTACTCACCTGCAACGGCAACGATGAAAGAAGTTGTGACCAATTAATAGCTTGCAGCACACGAACTAGGGCGGTTCATCAACGTGTATAATATCCAATTAGCGACGTGTAACATGTGCACACTGGACACGGCACATGGACAAAAAAACGATGCGAACACCAGTGTGGTGTGTAACAATTCAGAAAACAAGACGGCAGTATAATACTCGACTACTGCGGTTTGTACGATAACATTTTCAGCGGCTTTTAATAAGCGAGGATATGCGGTTTCTTCAACGATATTTGTTGAGCGGTTTCAAATACTAGAGCGACTTGTTGCTACGACGGTTCTATAACCTTCTTCTAATAATGCGGTCTCTACGATACTCTATTATATGCGTGTTCTACGATACTTGAACAAGCCAATGCGGGCACACTGCCAAGCTCGTTGAGCGAATTCGTTGAGCCAGCTCCTTGGATATTCCAAATCGATAATCTGGTGCGTCCGCGCGCGACAGACGCTCACCATTCACTAGGTTAATGTACATCAAATAAACGCTTTGGGGAAATTTGTACTGACAAAATTTAAATTTACCGCGTCGAATTGAGAACAGCAAGCAAGCCTAAGTAATAATAAAATCCTAAACTATAAATTATTTACAAGGACGGAACAGTAGGAAAAAGGCGTGTTTAATGGCAACCAGCTTTAATTAAAGTAAATAATAATAGGCAAATAAAATTACTAAAAATGATTAATATAAATAAGTGAAATGGGCACTAAACAACATGTAAATGACAGTAATGGAAAAAATGTTAAATAAATGATGTGCTTAAATAAAAATGAGTTAATAATAAACAAAATATAAACTAGAATAAAGCTATAACTTAACACTTATTAGTTTGGGAGAGGACACAATTTTGCAATTGGACGTCTAATCATGCCTTGTACAGTTTTTACGTCCGCAACACGCACAATGCCATCTGACTCAGGAAATGTTTTAATAATTCTTCCTGAACGCCATTGAAGCGGGGGAAGATCATCTTTAACAAGCACAAGGGTGCCGTTTAAATCCTTTGTTAGTTTATTAAAATCGTTCCACTCTAATAGAGATTGTGTAAGTATTCTTTATGCCACCTACGCCAAAAGTTTTGATGAAGGTTTTGCACAAGTTGCCAGCGAGATAAACGGGAAAGTTTTAAATGTTGTAAGTCGTCATCTAGAGGCGCTGTTAATGGTTCCATAGTTAAAAAATGCGCGGGTGTGAGTGGCTGCAAGTCATTAGGGTCATTACTTAAGCTACAAAGAGGTCTAGAGTTAAGTAATGACTTTATTTGAATTAGGGTTGTATTTAATTCCTTGTAAGTGAGGACTTGGTTTCCAACAACGCGAGCAAGGTGCGTTTTCACAGATTTAACGCCACTTTCCTACAACCTCCCAAAATGAGGCGCAGAGGGTGGATTAAATGACCATTTTATATTTTGGTGGTCAGCAGCGTTTTTAGTAAGTTTTATTAAGACACGATGGGCTTCTACAAAATTTGTTCCGCAATCGCTAAAAATAAGATTGCATCTATCGCGGCGAGCGATAAAGCGGCGCAAGGCTGCCAAAAAGGCATCTGTAGTTAAGTCTGATACAAGTTCGATATGTACCGATATGTTGTAGCAAAGCATACAAATACGCATATGTAGGCCTTTAAAGTTTTCGCATTTCGTAAACGACTGGATTTAATGGTAAGTGGACCCGTATAGTCGGTGCCAATACATTCTATATTTTGGTAAATCGCCCATAGGTGGCATTACCGTTTTAGGACAGGCACAAAAGCATTGATAACACGATGCTAAATAATGGCGGATTGCATTTTTTGAAGAAATTATCCAAAACTGCTGCTGCAAAAGGTATTGTGTAGTGTTAATACCCGGATGTAAAAACCTTTGATGAATTTGCATAATTAATAATTCCGTGGTACGGTGTCGTTTAGGTAATAAAGCTTGGTGTTTTTCGAAATAAGGGAGCGTCGAGTGAGCTAACCTTCCTCCTACTCTTAGAATGCCCTCGGAATCGACAAATGCAGAGAGTTTGCGAAAAGATTTGGCAAGTTTAACTTTAGTGGCAATAGCACGTATTTCTTTCTCAAAAGAGGTAGACTGTTCGTGTTTGACTATAACCTTAAGAGCATTATGCATTTCTTTTTCTGTAATCGGACCTTTGACGCGATCTTTGAAAATTGTACCTAAACGAAAACAGTAGGCAATGATGTGTTCAATCTTCCGTAAAGAGGACAACCGTACTAAAAGGCTATCAATAGTGTTTTCATCAATTTGAATTACTAAAACGAGTTTTCTTTTTTCGGAATTGACAATTGATTCAACAGATTTTTTTGTTTATTTGTTTATTTGTTCCAAGGTTTCAGTAGTCTGCTACCTGAAATTTAAGCAGACCTGGCTTCCCCACAGAAAGTAACCATCATGTGTTATGTGTGTATGTGTGTGTGTGTGGGGGGATGGTTGTGTGTATGTGTGTTGTGTGTGATGTTGGTCCGTGTTACGGTCCCCCTCTAGGACCAGGACCATCGGCAGACGGATATCCCAGTCGTCAAGGAAGAACGCACAACGGACATTGCCTTGTCAGTCCAGACCATCGGCAGCCGGAAATCCAGATGTTGAAAAGGCAATGGAAGCGTGTGTTTAGGTGTGTGTGTGTGTTTGTGAGAGAGAGAGGGAGAGAGAGAGAGAGAGAGAGAGTTGTGTGTATGTGTGTTGTGTAAGATGTTGGTATCCGTGTTACGTTCCCCCTTTAGGACCAGGATCATCGGAAGCCGGATATCCCAATCTTCAAAGAGGAAGGCTCGACGGATGTTGCCTTATCAGTCTGGACCATGGGCAGCCGGAAATCCAGATGTTGAAAAGGCAATGTAAGTGTGTGAATGGTGTTTTGTGTTTGCACAGTGCATAAGAGGTGTTTTGTGTGTTTGTGTGTGTGTGTGTGTGTGTGTGTGTGTTTGTGTGTGTGTGAAGTGTGTTTGAAATGTTAATTTGTGTTTATGTTTGCCCAGGTTACTAAAAGGTTGGAATGAATTAGTATAAATTTGTACATGTTTGAACTTATACTATTACATAAATAAAAAATTAGGTTCTTTCAGAGGAAAGGATTTGTTTGCTGTATTGTTTGCCTCGGGTATTTGTAAGTTCTTAAAATTTAGCGTTTGTTAAAAAGAAAAGAAATTCCCTATTCTACTACTTAAAATTAACTTATACTACCACTTAAAATTAACTTATACTACTACTGTTGGTTATTATTTGTGAGAGACAGGGATGCTAATATGTAGAAGCATGCAAATTCTACATATTAAGGGGTTGGATCGTTTCAAAGTCGGGTTAATTGTTTGATCTTGTTGCTTCTGGTCGTCAAGAGCAGAGCTCTTGGAATTCAGGAGGTCGGTCTACGGTCTCCGGGGCTGAGCCTAGGTCCAAGGAGAGGTGGTACTTTTATGTCCCTGTCCGGGTAGTTTTGTTTGTTCTTTAACGGGCGCTGTCGGCCAGTGTTCATGTGGTAAACTAAGCTAAGGAGGCCCCGCCCACCAAAGCGCGCATGACAATAACTCGCCAGGCAATAAACCACGAGATCCTGGATCCGCTGAGTTGTCTTTGGACCTGACATGGCGCCAAGAACCAGGAGAAGTAGTTTCTTGGATTTGACTCACTCGATTGGCTATAAAGGATTTCCAATTATACGGATGTGAACGGACCCATGAAAGAGTAATCATCGAGTCGCTCCGGCCAAAAATATCAGTTATTGTAAAATAGTTATTGTAGGTTTCAGAAACAAATTTTACCAAGTTTGATAGTAATACGGCAGCGCACAAGAGTCACAGGACCTAAAAATCCTAGTGGGTCATATACTTTCGCTGCTTCGGATAATATAGCGCGTTTGGTAGATGAGGTATTTAATGCCACAACATTGAAAGAGAAAACGTCCGCTGAACTTTGCCATTGTAGTCATAATACTTTAAGTGTTTCATCTTCGCCAAAATTCTGATTTTTGTAAATAATAGGTGATCTTCTGGAATATCTTGCAATATTGAAGGATGATTTGCACTCCATTTTCGAAGTTGAAATTTTCCAGAATGTAAAAGACGAACAAGCTGATTTCTCAAATCGAGGGTAGCATCAATTGAGTTTGCTCCGCACGCAAAATCATCAACGTATAAATTTGTTTTAATAGCATTTGAAGCCAGAGGAAATTCAGACGCACCTTCCCGGGACAACTCTTGAATTGAACGAATCGCCAAATAAGGCGATGAACTAACGCCGTATGTAACTGTATTGAGCTGATAAGTTTGCAGTGGCTCATTCGGAGAAAATCTCCACAAAATTAGTTGATATTTTTTATGAGTTTCTGAAACAAAAGTAAGTTCGAAAACAAAACAAAAAGAAAAATAGAAATCAGTTAACTAAATGTCACCAGGACATGACTCACAATTGGTTAGCGGTCTGGCATGTTGGAAGCGTTTCGTTGCTTAAGCCTTACCATAACATAATTTAATAAACGTCACCATGGCATATCTCACAATTAGGTAGCGGTTTGGCATGTTGGCAGCGATTCGTTGCTTAAGCCTTACCATAACATATAATTTAACACTTTTCCTTTTTGAAGCGGATAACCAGGTTATATTTCATTTCCTAATAAATGGTAATCATGTAAACATGTTAGAGTTCTTTAACAACCATCAGGTTGCTAATATCTATGTAGAGCCAGCTGGATAGGAAAAAGATAGAAGGATATAGGAAGACCTAGACCAAACTATATTAGTCAAATTATTAGAAATTTAGGTTGTGAAGGGTATGTAGAGCTTTTTAGATTAGCACAGAATAGAAAAGAAATTTGAGCTGCGTCAAACCGACCTTAAGCAAGGTCGATAACAAAATGATGATGATGAAACAGATATTTGACGGAACATTTGTTTTACATCGCAAGTAAATACATATGGATGTATTCGAAAACACATTAAAACAGAAGTAATTTCATTCTGTAATTTTGGGCCCACTAACTGGGTATCGTTTAAAGACAGATCGTTTAACGCCTTGGCCGAAGCGTCAAACACAACACGAAGTTTTTGATTCCCATTTTCGTTTTTAAATACTGGATGGTGTGGAATAAAATAATCTTCATTAGAAACGGGTGATCTTGTCAACAACGTTTTATGACCCGCTTGTAGGTAATCTTGCATAAATTCACTATTCATTTTACGCAATTCTGTCTGTTTAGTTAGTCTGTTTTCGAGTGAGAATAATCGTTTAGCTGCTACGGATCGTGAGTTTTCGAATGAGGGACAATCTACCTTGAAGGGTAAGTTTACACAAAAACGACCACTAAGGCTACGAGTATGTGTAGTTTTAAATATATTATCAGCCATTTCCTCGTCCTTGGATATGATCACTTTATCACTTTAGAAGGAGGCTTTTCGACTCCCCAAAATCGCTTTAAGGTTGTATTAATAGATTGCTCAGCAGAAATAAAAAAGAATTGCACCACAGGGGGCGATTGAGTTCTTGTAGCAGGACC
The DNA here is from genome assembly GCA_036346225.1 of Platerodrilus igneus. NCBI lineage: Eukaryota > Metazoa > Arthropoda > Insecta > Coleoptera > Lycidae > Platerodrilus > Platerodrilus igneus. Next base: position 1,286,984 of record JARFIW010000482.1, on the reverse strand, counting down.
AATTAGTGTCCAACCAAAGACGGTATTAATTGCTGAGGGTTGCTGGGGTCCGCCTTGTATTAAACCTGTATTTATTATCGAAGCATATCTATTAAAGCCGGAGTATGCCAGTCAAGATCAGCTAGCTGTAATCCAGACAAATGTTTCCACAAAGTACACAACTTGGTAGTAGGCAGGCTAGAACATATATTTGGCAATATGAATGTGTTCACATCAAATTGAATATCTGGGTCATATCTGGAACAAATTGTACAGAAAGCGGCCCCGCGAATTGAAGGTGATTCTGGTTGACCAATGCCCAAAATTGGCGTTTGTGAATAGCGGCGAGCTAACAAAAGTTTACGTACGCAACTATCACGCAGAAAGCTAGCTTGACTTCCAGGATCAAGTAGCGCACGTATCGGATAGAAATTGCCGACCGCATCCTTTATTTCGATTTTTGCTGTGGATAATAAAACAGTAACAGAATTAGTTTAATCAGATACTGATAAAAGAACTGTAGCAGGCAAAACCGGAGGCAGTTCATTATCAGCAGTTATAACTAAACTACCTTGGTTTGCAGAACTTGTGTTTTTTGAAAAGTGCAACATTGTGTGATGGCGTTGATTGCAACTTTTGCAAGAGGATTTTGATTTACAATCTAAAGTTTTGTGATTACTCCGTAGACAGTTTATACATAAATTAGCGTTTTTTGCAGTTTTATAACTAACGATCAATAGGAACCATGGACGAATATGTATTACACCAAAAAAGGCGACGATTTTGGTGACACACAATGCAATTCTCGTTAGTTGAGTCTACTGTAGATGTACTTGATTTGCTTACAGAGGCTACGTGAGAAGTTAGTTGAGAACGCGTATTTTGTGTTACTTGAGGGCGTTGATATGTCGCCGTAGTTTTAGATTGCCGTTGTGATACAATAGGATAAGCAACTGGCGAAGTACTTGCAATTGTTTCTAACGCCGTGCATTGTCTGGACAAGAATCATTTTAGAGTAACTAACTTAGGTATTTCGTTACCATTAATTTCTAATTCAAAACGTTTTCTGGAAGATGCATCAAGTTTGTCTAATAATAGATCAACCAAGATGAAATCCCAAGACGCAACATTAAATTGTAATGTTTCTAAAATAGCTAGATTTTCGGAAAAATTGTCGAGCAATTTCCGTAGTTCTTTCGAGTTTTCCGTGCGAATAGCAGGATAATTTTTTATAGCATGCCAATGGGCTGTAGCTTAGCGGCGCACATTAGAATACCGTTCTACTAACGCGTTGTAAGCGATAGGATACGCATTTGCAGTCAATGGAATAGTTTTGATTAAGTTCAATGCGTCTCCAGTCAAAGATGTGACCAAATAATTATAGCGTTCTATATCAGATAAGGATGGATTATTGTGTACCAATGAATTGTATAAGTCAATATAGCTTTGCCAAAGTTTATATTGACCATTAAATGTTATTAGGGACAATGACGGTAAACGAATATTTGTATTAAATTGTTGAGTTATTGAATCCGAAAGAATCGTAGTGTTGGTAGAAATCACTAGAGTTTCATATTTTGTTAAAATTGAATAGTATTGGAAGTCCACCGTTTTTCGAATTTCTTCATATACATCAATTTCCTATTCTGAAATTGCTGTAGTTACTGAAAGATATGCGTTTGTAAATTGTGCATACAAATCTTCAACAGATTTTTACTTTGAACATAGGAATAAGAGATTCATCGTTTTCTAAGGCTTGTATAAGTTCAAATGTTTCTTTTAGACGAGGCTTTAATAGGTTTAAATTTGCAATGTCTGCGCGTTTTGCTCCCATTGCGTAGTATAAATTTTAAAAAAGATAGCTTAGTGTTACTTACTTGTATTAATAAAACAATGCTCCTTTAGGAAATGCGTACTTGTAATTAGATTGGAATTTCAAACAGTTTGAACTTATTAAATCGTTGACTGCGAAATCCATTAGTAAGAAGTAAGTAAATACATGTAACATTAGCAAAGCTTTGATTTAATGTATTTATTTAAAGTAGTGAATTAGTATATTAAGAATTTTGTGAAAACCTAATTTATTGTGGTGCTAAGTGCAGATATGAGAAAAAAATTAGAAACTGTAAATCCAAAGAGCGGTCTAGACATCCGGCTCGAAGGTCCATGTTTCAGGGCCTGAAAGATTGCTATCTTAATCTAAGCCAAAGTAAAGGGTGTGGGATTTGCGAAAGACCACCCTGTGTTCAGGGAAATGAAAAACTTAATGAAAAAACAATATTGTTAGATTTTAATGTATGAATAAAATATACAGAAAACAATGACCATAATTAAAGATTTGAATAACTGAAGTAGCTGCATGATGCCAATAGATTGTGTTGCTCATTTGAATTTAATGGAAGCTATAAAGAAAATACTGATAATTTTGAGGGTAATAAACAGAGTGGCTTACTAACCTTGTATGCTGATTGGTGATGAAATTGGCATGTTGATTATCTTCATTGTGGATATTATATTACTCGTACCCGCAGCACTACTTGATTTAAAGTTTATTCATGAATACTGGCACTATCACTATACTGTTTTTTTGATAGTTGTTACATGAAGCTTAATTAGCGGAACGTAGTATCTTCAAGCGAAGCATATAATAAACAGCCGCAACCCTTTCGTGTGTTTGGGCTTTTATCCCTTAATCCTTCCATCTTCTCCGTTGGGGATTAAGCCTTAGGATGGGTTAGGAAGGTTTTTATTGGATGGTAGGAGAAAAGGCGTGTTTAATGTCAACCAGCTTTAATTAAAGTAAATAATAATAGGCAAATAAAATTACTAAAAACGATTAATATAAATAAGTGAAATGGGCACCAAACAACATGTAAATGGCAGATCGTTATTGAAGGGGTTGACAGAACACGAACCAAACTCTTTATATCTTTATTTGTGAATAACAGCATTCAAATAAGCTATCATATTATCTACATTTTAGTTTAGTAAAGTAGCTGAAGGTGGCTTTACATTATGCGATTTTTATGCAATGCAATACAAATCTAACATACTGCGCATGCCTTCGTGCAAGTTTTCAGTCAGCTGTTGCAACTTTAAAGAAATAAAACATGTTCAAGTTTCTAACAATTTTTATGAATTCTAGTAATCTTTTTTAGTGATAAATGAAATACCAAATTAAAAATAAAATTATCATAAGCGTAAGATAACCTATATTTTATTATCTGATTGTTGAACAACATAATAAGCATATTACAGAAAAAATCAAACTTTCTGTTATAACGATTTGAGTAAATAATTCAAATTTTTTGATGGAATGTTATTTTCAATCGTTGGTAACACTGTTCATCAAACTGAAATTGCATAAAAATTGCGTAAGTGTAAAAAGGAAAAGGCATGCAAGTGACATGCAGTGCAATGCCTTGCATTGCTTCAAAATTGCATAATGTAGAACCACCTTTAGAGATGTTAATTTGAGAATATGAGCTTGCTACGTGCGAGAAATATAGAACTGACCACTTTGTGTCATTTGTGCGATAGTGTAAAATGGATCTAGTGTATTAGAATATACTTTTTATGTAAAAGGGAAAATGAGTATGGTATTTTCTCCTATTCTAAAGACCTCTCCAGGAAAGTTAGCAGTAGATGAAAATTTATCCGTTTTATGGGACCTTTCGGAGACTTCGGAGTAACTTGAACTATACTTCCGTGGAGTTTGATGAGACACGGGTGTGTGTGTGGGGGGTGGGGGGGGGCGTTGAAACAACGGATATGCGAGGCCCCACCATACTTTTGTAAAGGTATATAAACTAGAAAACGCCGTCCAGAAAAGTCTAGAAACTTTAACGTGAACACACGTTGAAATAGCACAAATGATTTATTTGAAGAATTACATAAAATCAAAACCTTAATGAAAAACATACTAATTACGAAGGCGAAACGTTTGATTTTTCTCCAATGCTCCACCTAAAAGTACAACTACATTTGATTTTCCAATGCTTCATGCGATGGTACTACATTGGCCAGGAAGCAAGTTTTTTTACCTGTAAATTTTAAATTTTGCCGAACCCGTGCTGTTTCGAGCAAGGTAGGTATCTTTTAGCGTGCGTGACAACACTCACACGCAGGAGCTCCATTTTACCTCTTATCCGAACAAGGGCGTATTTGGGTAAAAAGTGCTCACACAACATTTTTTCAAGCGGAACGTGTCGGGATTCGAACCCAGGATCTGGGACATAGTAGTCAAAGGTACTTTACAGCGGTCACCTAGACATATCAATGTAAGGATTTTGAAGCACAATAGGTAATAAAAAGGAAATAAAAAGATTTAGTTGGTTAAATGAATTTTTAGCGAGTATGAAAGGAGCTTTGATAGTGTACATTAAAAACGTGGCTATTTCAATGTAATATTAGATAAGGCTCCAGAAATAAACAGAAAAACGTCCAATATATTAGTAAAAACATTAATGATTATCGATATTTTACTTTCTTTGTATTCAATCTAGAAAAATTACAAGAAAGATAGTAAATCATCGGTTATAGATAAGTTTATTTGTACATATTCACAAGAGTTCAAAAATAAATCATTCAACATGGAATTGGACCGACACATCCTACAAATACAATAACCATAAAATCAGCCGTAAAGGTTAATACGTAACATGGGTGGAGTCAAAAATTCACATGGGTGGAATGACATTCTCCTCAACCATAGGACAACTTTAAACGCATAATCCGTGAGAACGGGCCCTTGGGCAATAAAGCAGACCAATCTTAAAGGAGTGGATTTTGATCTTGTTATTTGAGCAGCGTAGAGCTTCGAAATCAATTGACACGTAACCATCGCAGTGCAGATAGGTTGTAAGTAGGGTAGTTAAACTTACGACATTAAAGCCTCCGACCTGTTAGTAAACACGTGTTCGAACGCGGGGATAAAAATACTGTAAGTGCAAAAGTGGCATATTTTAGGAAATTTGATTAAACCTGGAGTTGAAATAATTATGTACCTGCAGTCATTCCTGCACAATGTAGTACCTTCGGGTGGAGCATTGGAAAATTACTTGTACAGCAATTCCAGCGCCATGAAGGCTTATAAAGCTTTGCCGAAGACATACAATTACTTTTTTGCATCTAACTTATATCATATGCAGCTTTGTATCACATAAGTGTGATAACTAGTAATAAGAAACTGCAAAGCTTATTATTAAAAACGACTGCGTTAGTGGACGCTTATTTAAAGTGGATTGTATACACATGCATTTACATATAAAAAATTACTATGTAAAAGTTAATTGGCCAAACGTGTATCATTGCTAAATTTAAGTTGTTCCTTCTTTCAGCTACACGCGTACTTGACCAATTAGGAATACATCTTCACTATTCTTCACTATTGTTATTTACTATGATAATCATGTATGATAATATAGGTTAGGTGCACAGGAAGTAGAGTTTTTTATTTGTGTTTATGGTATATTAGTAGAAGTAGGTGGGGAGGTTGTAAGCGAGGCACTAACAACTTATAACTGCAGTGGAACATCCATTACCCGGCCAGGCATTATTTGGAAATGTCCACGTAGGTTGGCGCTCAAAGGCTTTATTAAACAGAGAGTTCAAAGACCTTGTTGGGGTTCTTGTCCCAGCAAATTTTATTTTAATATTTAGATTTAGGGCATTTTTAAATACAGCATAAAGCTTTTTTTACATCCCTTATTTAAGTTTCTACGTATAAGATTCGCTTTTATAGTTTCTTATGAACTTTAAGACATTAAATTCATGATTAATGGCATGTAAACGGCATATGTTTGTGTTTCTCAGATTAAAGGAATGCGGATGAGGTTGCACGACAGGACGTGAGAATCGTGAAATGATTGCACTACTAAAGCTCATGGGTGCGTTATAATTTAAAGCAGAGGACATTACAATCGGCAATTAAAGAGAACGGACGTGTGTGCGATTAGTGCGGCCAAGTGATCCGTCTCCACATCTATACTTTCTCTTTTACCTAAAACAAACTATCATGTGTTTTGATATTGCGTAGCTATTTCATTTCGTCGTTCAAAGTTTGCAAATACCGAGGAAACACCTTCGGCAACTACCCGAGCCTAAAAAACAGGAGGTAGTTTTGGCGTCCAGTGAAAATCGGGTAAGTTCCAAGTATGCTTGTTAGCTTGTGGGTTTTCTAGTGACGGCAACCTATGCAACAAAATTTGGGGAACGCACTAGTTATGTTCAGTGTTATGCATGGTTGACGACGCCATTACGGTGTAAGTATACATTAATTTGCATTATTGTAACAACCTTTCCAGGTATTTGTAAGAGTATATAGTAAATGTCTTGGAATTTGTATAGCACAAAACGATATTTGCTTTTATAGAACCTACCCCGCATGACTGAAAGCTGGTCGGTGTTCTATTTAACTGTTACATCACTTCGTTCCTAGTAGAGTAAAATTAATTCAGTTACTATTCACATAACAGACATTTTATGTGAAAAGTCATAAGCTTTATGAATGACGTTTTGTAACGCGATCCAATAAAGTATCGTGTACCGAAGTTAAAGAAGTAATATGCAAACGACAAAATCCTGTAAAGGAGTATGAAAACTATGAACGTGGCAATTGCGTTTAGTCTTTGGAGAGTGTTAATTAACATATTTGCGAAACGTCAATTACAAAGTATTGAAAAACATTAACACCTGATACATTAATATACAAACATTGGAAATAACAAGAATATTAACCGACGTATGGTGTCGCACGTGATATTAACTTATTTTACCCGTGTTCAAGTTACAAGATGATTGCAAAGAAACAATTATTTTTTTGTTTGTTGGTGTACTGCCTACCAAATCATCATGAAAATTGTTTCAGGTGGTCATAGGATTCTCCCAACAATTTTTATTAATTGGAAATATTTCTAGGCAAATTCCAGCAGTTTATCAAATTTTGTTGATATGCGTATCAGATGTGTGGGTTTTTGTTTACTTTCATGTTTTGTGTGTGTGCAGTAGCTGTTTAAATTTAAATTTCTTCTTCCGTCGAAAATATAATGAGCAAATAATTTTTTATGGGAGGAGATTTACTTATTTTATTGTACGAAGGAATTACAGCGTCCTAATCTAGCAATTTCTCTTGGCTGATTTTTTGAAAAACTTAAATATATTCCTCGGCATTTTTATCAAAAGGCGTGTTTAATTAATATGTGTGTTCACTTTTTAAGCAAATGTAAGATTTCTACACGTATTCTAATATGATTATTATTTAGGTTTTTGGAGATTATTTTATTACGTTGGTATTAAAAATGGGCTATTGCAAGCAGTTGTAACGCGTTCGCGAGTTACGTTTCGGGCCTTGGGAGTGGTGTTTTTAAAAACTACTTCCAATTGTTCGTAACAATTTATTTGTTTAAACAGACATTTCGACAAACTGATTTGTTTAACTCTAAGTCGGAAATAAAATGATTATTTGAACTAATATTAGGGCGAGTAGCCTAGGTAAACAACAATGCTAAAGCTGTAATACTCAGACTAACTTACTGCTCTTGAGGCTCCCGGGGCATTTATAATGTCCCTGCCCCTAACAATTCTGTGGGAACTTGCAGAGTTTCATGTCTGCTTATTCTTAAATCTATTTATTAATGCATTGTTACAATCTTACTTTCTAGGTAATTGCGGTCTCTTAGCCTTCTGTGACCTGCCACCTGCAGTATCACTATAGTCTGGAATACATTGTATTGCATCCGTTCTCGTAAACTGTTAATAAGCTTTTTATATCTATCCTTGAATTACATTGTTGTACTCGATTTCTTTAACAATTTCTAATATTTTTCTATTATATTCTATTATATACCATATATATATATATATATATATATATATATATATAAATTGGGGGATACATAATTCGCGTTACTCTACAAAGAAACCTAATAGAAAAGAAAATAATTAATTTAAAATGTGAAAAATAAATGAAGACTTACTTTATATATTATGATTTCACCAATAGTTGTGTTCATTAACAATGACACGTCAATAATGTTTAGTTAATAAAGAGAATTCAGAGAATAAACTTAAACCACACAATTATAGTGTTTTTATGTGTAATACATAGTTGAATGTAATTCAGATCAATAATTTAATTCAAAACCGCAAAAATAAAAACGGTTTTTAAGATTATGAATCACAGGTTGCAATATGAATATGCAAGTATGAGCAGCTACAGATCTAAAAACAGTATTTTTTAACCTTAAGAAATTTTATAATAATTAATGAATAAGATTAAAAATTACAAGTCATATTAACCCTAGACATGATGAAATTGATATTATTATAATGTAATGTAATGACCTAGATACAGCCAATGGCTTAGTGAAATTCACAGATATCAGGTTACAAACGATCCCACCCGACATAATAATCCAATACAATATAACGTTAAAGGTCACAATATACTACTTCTAGGATTGTTGAGTACATGCAATTACAATAATTACGTATCAAACAATATGAAGTCGCGCATTTTTCACGTGGTACAAGTAAATTCATTATGAGAACCGTGATACAATGATATAAACATTAAAGGCATGGAGCGTTGGAGAAAAGAATGAGAGCTAGACACCCGACGGATCCAAGGAAATTAGTTATTTTGGAGCCGGAGTCAAAAACACACGTGAGAGTGACTGTTGAAGAGGCAAGTCAAAAACCCCTTTGGCTATAGGATTAGCAAACGGGAGTTAAACGTGATGATACCCACGGATTTTTAACAGAACCCGACAACACAAATAAAATTTGGGACGGACTGGTTCCAAAAACAGAGGTTGTAAATGATTTACCAGACCAAACGTGAACTCAATCCTGATTCTAGGGAATTCTTTATTCATACAAAGTTTCAACTGTGAGTTTTGTAACTAGTTATAATTTTTTTTTTGTTTTCTTGGTGGCATTTATGCGCGACGCTTTTTAAATTAAATATTCTTAAAATTATAAAACGTTCTCCATCAAGTGTTAATTACATCAGATGTACAAAACCTGGACATTGCAATTTTATTTGAAAGGTTGAGGACGTGCTTTAAATTACTAGAATTGGATCGTTAATGTTATGACAAATCAAAAGTGAATTAATTTATGTAATCTCACGTTTCTGTATGTATACCTATTTACATGAATAATATTATAATGCTTGTATTTAAATAGATTTAGGTGACAGTGAGATGAAAGTGGTTGTGTTCTTAGCATAAAAATGTAGTTTAGCATTTTTAAAGAAAACCCCATTCCATCGCGATGCCAAAATAATCTGGATCTACTAAGAATACTCCTCTCCCTGAGGATCATTCTTAGATCAGAGAGATTGGCACTTATTAATGTAGTGCATAAAGAAATCTTTCAAGAAAAGTGTTATTAGTAATGCAGTTTGTAATTGCTACTGTTCGTCTGTGCATTTAGCGATATTTTTTTATTGTTTTATTTGTTTCCATAAGAATCCACCCTCGCACCACTGTAGTTAGCCTTTGTATCCTTAATTTATTAGGGCATTCCCGTCCATCTGGGCAATTCAAAATCTATCAGTCTAACGATTATATATTGAAAATTATATACTGAAAATTTTAGAAAATTTCTATTACAACTAGTTTTTTTCACACGCGAAGATACAGTTGGATCTCTATTCAGGTCACATATATAAATACTATCAACATGGTTTACATTAAATTTCCTTCTTTGAAATTCTTTACACGTCTCCTTTCTGATTGAACGCTTATATTATTTAGCGATTGATATCGTTCTATCAAAGTATGGTCGCAAATCCGCAGAATTCTGCAAACTCTGGTGGAATAATAATTCCTGCATGCTGCAGGCTCGTTATTAAATAACCTATGCCTACAAATTGCTTGAATAGTTTATTCTTCTTACAAAAATTCAATTGCTATTGCACAAGCTAACTTTCGGAAAACCGTTATCTCTTCGTTGTGAACTCATCCTCTGCAGTAAATTCTTATACTGTGTCCTGTACGATGACTCGTACAATAGAAACCCATTCAGATTCAGATGACCACAATCTATAGCTATCACATGATTGATTTTGATTAGTTTTACAGAAAAGAATACGCTGTTGAAGCCCCAGAACGCTGTCATGACCTTTTTTGACGGTTTTGTATATTACTATACCGTTATTGAAAATATTCGCACAAAGCTGCTGTTTATCAGAAAGCTAAAGACGCATCATGTGAAAAGGAATTTCAGTATGATTATGTTGGGGAACTAAATACAGGAACATGCAAGTTTTTAAATTTTGTTATATACGTCATAAATAACGAGTTGATTTCTTTACTTTAACTATGTACCAGATCATTAAGTGCCGTAAAATAACTACAATTATTTTCAAGCTGTAAGTGGTAGAGAAATATGCATGCACAATATGCATGGTTTCAAGTGTTCTAATATTGATTATACTACATTTCAGTGACAATGATTTATGCTATAGGTTCACTCATCTTTCATAATAAAATGACTGTGTTTGAGTATTTAAATTGTACCTTTAAGTCATACATTTTCAAGTTAAAATAAGTTAAAAGCTTCAATGCTGTTTATATTTAACCCTCTGTTTGACGAGAGGGGTCTGTGAGGCCCGTCATCATTAGATCTTCAGTCTTGGAACTGGTTAGACGCGTACCTTCATTGCTTCCTGTTCTGAACTAACCAACAAATTTCCCTGAAATTTGTACAGTCTGCATCTATCACTATCTGATCTAGGTCTACACCTACCTCCTTTTTTCTATCTCTGCTTGTAATATATCCCACATTCTTCCCCAAACTTGCCTCAGAATGTATTCTGCCTTCTATTTCTCCTATTTGTTTCCACAGATATTCTTGTTCCCCTACTACTTTTATAACCTATTTGTTATTAACTTCGTCTGTCCATTCTATTGTCCTCATACATCTGAAGTACAGCATTACAAAAGGCCGCTACCGTTTTTCTGTCTGCTTTTCCTACTGCCCGTATTTCATAGACATACTGTGCTGTGTCCACACCTATGCTTTCAACAATTTTCTTCTTGTCTTTATGTTTGTTGTCTTTCATCATAGGCGCCGTTTTTTCTTGTTAGATGTAGTTCGGTCTCCTTCTATTGTTTTACAATTATATACCCTATTTCTCCGACATATAATGATTGTGAAGGGGGGTAAACAGCCTGTGGCTACCAAGTTCCCCCAGCACTTGAACATTTACCGATTTAATATTTTTTCCAATATATTTTTTCGCACAGTCAACATTAGTTGCAGATATTTCACAACCAACACCTGTAGTTGTTTATAATAATCATCAGATTTATCTGCGCTCATTTTATCGTCATTAGGTTTTCCGTCTCAAAACTGGCTGTACACGTACCTGCACTTATTTGTATTCTGAGCTAGCCTATACAGTTCCCTGAAATTCTCACACAGCCTGTATACAGCTCGGTTCCCCTTTTATTGTTTACGAATTTTATGCCTTATTTCACCGAGATTCAGTGAAGGGGGTTAAGCAGCCTGTGACTGCCAAGATCCCCAACACGTAGACATTTGCCGAATTATTAGTTTTCGAGTAAATTCTTTTATACATTTAACATTATTCGAGAATATTGACCAACCAATAGTGTAGTTGCTTATAATAACCATCATATTTAAGTACAGTTACTTTTTTCGTCATTAATTTATCCATCTTAGGATTGGTTGGATGCATACCTCCATTAATTTCTATTCTGAGCCAGTATACACATTTCCCTGAAATACCTACAGCCTACATCTTTCACTATCTGTGTGCGGTAGTCTAACCTAGGCCTACCTCTACTTCTCTTTTTCCTATATCTGCTTCTAATATATTTCGCACTATTTCCTCATGCCGTAGTATGTGGCCTATCATCCTATCTCTCCTAATTTTTACCGTTTTCCACATATTTCTTTCATCCCCTACCATTTTTAGTACCTCTCCATTCTTAACCTTGCCTGTCCATGATATCTTCATGATACTTCTGTAGCAAGACATTTCAAAGGCTCCTACCTTTTTCTTGTCCGCTTTTCATACTGTCCAGGGGTCACAGCCGTACAGTGCTGTGCTCCACGCATATGTGTTAAGCAATCTATTCCTTGTTTTTATATTTGTTGTCTTTGAACACAGTAGTTGCTTTTTCTTGTTAAATGTAGCACGACCTTGTGCTAATATTTGTTTTATATCTTTTGCGCTTTTCCCATTTTGCGATTTTTGCTTCCTAGGTAGCAGAAATCCTTAACCTCTTGTAGGTTCGTGTTAAATATTTGTATTCTTGTTTTTGATTTATTTGCCCCTCCTTTGCATACTAGAACTTTAGTTTTAGTTTTGTTAATTTTCATACTCTATCTCTCTGTTAGAACCGTTTCCATTTCATTAAGAACAGCTTCTAACTCTTTCTTGCTAGATGCTAATACTGCTATATCATCTGCAAATATAAGCATATCAATTTTTTGGCCTTGCGTAGTAGTTCCAATCGTCTTCCTGCATCTGACAGTATTCATTGCCTTATCAATGTACAAGTTAAAAATTAATGGGGATAGGGCACATAGTCCTTTCGTCCTTTCCTAATGTTTATTTCTCTATGTACCTGCTCTAATTTTATTACTGCTGCTTGCTCTTTATATAAGCTATGTACTATTCGTCTATTCCTATAACTCGTTCCAATTTTGTTGAGTATTTCGAACATTTTTTTTCCATTTTACATTGTCGAATGCTGTTTCCAGATCTACAAACCCTATATACACGCTTTCCCCTTTTTCTATTGTTTTCTCTATTATCACCCTCAAAGCTTAAATAGCCTCCTGTGTTCCCCTGTATCGCTTAAACCCAAATTGGTCTTCTTCTAGTATTTCTTTAACTCGTTTTTCCATTTGTCTGTGTTCAATTCTAGTTAATATTTTTGATACGTGTGCTGCCAAACTTATTGTTCGAAAATTTTCACACCTATCCGTGCCTTTCGTTTTTGGTATAGTTATTATGATGTTACGTTTGAAATCTTTGGGTATTTCGCCTGTTTCATACATAGAGCTTACAAGTTGGAAGAGACGTTCTGTTACTGCTTGTCCAGCGGCTTTTAGAGCTTCTGCTTGCATTTTATCTGCACCCGGTGTCTTACCATTTTTCAGACCCTTTAATGCTAATTTAAACTCATCTCCAAGAATAGGATATCCCAAGGCATCATTTTCAATATCTGATTCCTGTTGTAGTGCAGTTAATTCCTCTCCTGCAAATAAAGTCCCTATTTATTCTTGCCATCTACCCACTTTCTCTACATTTTCTATAATGACGTTTCCTCCCGCGTCCCTTATATTTTTACTATACGGTTTTATATCCCTAAAATTGTTTCTAATTAGTTTGTATGCTTCATCTGTCTTTCCTACTTCCATCTTAGTTTGTACCTCTTTGCACTTTTCATCAATCCAGTGTTCTTTAGCTTTCCTGCATTTGCGAATAATTTTCCATTTTATGGCTTTGTATCTTTGTTTTCCTGTTTCGTCTGATTTATTTTTGTATCTTCGTCTTTCTTCTATTAAATTCAGAATATCCTTTGTTATCCATGGTTTCTTATTTTCTTTTAGTGTATACCCCAGGTCTAGGCTGGATTTATTGTTATTCCTTTCTGTTTCTACTTCTTTAGTATAAGATATTTTCCCGATATCTTTCAGCAATTCGTTTGACTCTTTTTCGAATCTTTCTTGAATATCTTTATCTTTTAGTTTCTGTAAGTCAAAGTGCCTTTTTTCGTTTCTTTTTTCCAAATTTTTGAATCAAGAGCGGCCTTCATAATTACGATGTTGTGGTCAGTGTCTATATTTGCTTCTCGGTAGCTTCTACTGTCTTTTACTTGATTCCTAAACCGTTGTCTAACAAGAATGTAATCTATATGATATCTTCTTATATCTCCTGGCATCTTCCACGTATGTCCTCTTCTGGCATGATGTTGAAATAATGTGGTTGTGATGATTAAATTGTTCTTATCGCAAAATTCTACCAGCTTATTTTCCCTGTCGTTTCTCGTGCCTCAAGCAAATAAACCTACTACTGCTCCTTCCTTACCCTCATCCCCCACTGCATTAAAATCTCCCGTAATTATTAAATTTTCATGTCCTTTTATGTATCTAATATGTCTTCCATATCTTTGTAGATCGCTTCTACCTCTTCGTCACTGTAGCTAGACGTGGGCATGTATACTTGTATTATTATTGTGTTTACCGGTTTAGATTCTAATCTCACCATGACTATTTTTTCGTTTTTCTGTAAGTAATTTTCTACACAGTATCCTATCTTTTTCCGCATAATTAACCCCACCCCCAAACTTCCTTCCTCTGCTCCTGTATGAATTACCCTAAAATGTGCACTCCAAAAATCCCCCGCCTCTGGCCACCGTACTGATCACTACTATGTCCAGTGCTAATCTATTCATTTCGATTTTTAGGTTCTCTAACTTACCTACTTGTTTCATGCTTCTAATATTCCACGCTCCGACTCGTAAAATGTTCCCAACTCTTATTCTGAACTGTCTGATCGCATCCTCTGAAGTAGTCCCCTCCCGGAAATCCGAATGGGGGATAATTTTAACTCTGGAATCTTTTATCCCAGAGAATGCCATCATTTTACAATAATTTAGGTACGCTGTGTACTTGGGAGGTAATGTGGTGGTTCCACATCGCGGTAGGGTGTCTTAGACTGCCATACCGACCCCTATAGTCTCTGCCAATCTAAGTGCCGAAAGAGGCGCTGCCTTCTTTCGGGGACCTGTCTTAGTCTGGTTCCTCACTAACGACCCAACACTTTGGTTGGACTCTTTAGCTCGTTACAACACGCAAGCCATTTCACCTGTTCTAGTAATCTAGAACTTCGGCAAGATGCAGATCCATTCGAAACGGACAATATTAATACTAACCTTTTATTCAAAAAATATCTAGTTACCTATTGCATTCAACTGTTAAACTAGTTGTTTCAATGAGCGACAAATGATCAACAAAACTGATAAAATTCGTAGAATTTGCATTAGTTCATTGTAGTTTGATGTTTTGAAATTATGGTTAATTTAACCGAAACTCAAAGGATTGAAATTTTAATTTATCCTGGTTATGGTAATCTAACAAGGATTCACAATTATGTGTGCGCAATGTTCAATGCAAAATACCCAAATCGTCAGATATCGTGTTCAACGGTTGGAAAAATAGCCAAAGAATTTTTGGAAACTGGTAGTGTAAAAGATGTGCCTTAAACTGGTCGTCCAAAGGTCAATAATGATATTAAGTTAGAAGTTCTTATGAAAGTAGAAGAGAATCCATGTTTATCGACAAGATCACTTGCTGTGGAAAATGAAATTAGTCAGAGTTCAATGCATAAGATTCTAAAGAAGGAAAAGTTTCATCCCTACAAAATTCAAACAGTTCAGGAACTGAACGAAGACGATTGTGATAGGCGACTGCAATTTTGTGAAGTGGTTATGTACATGCAAGTCAACAATCCGAATTTTTATCGCCTCATTGTATTTTCCGGCGAATCAACTTTCACTGTAAATGGAGACGTTAATCGCCAAAATTGTCGTTACCGGAGTTGAGATAATCCTCTCTGGATACGAGAAACTCACACTTAATACCCTCAAAGAATAAGTGTGTGGGTTGGAATAACAGGCAGCAGAATATTAGGACCATACTTTTTCAATGGCACCCTCACTGGAGAAATATACCCCAATTTCCTTTAAAATAATTTATTACCTGCTCTTGTTGCACTTGAACCTGATGAAAAAAATCCAGATCTCCTTAATAGAGTTTGGTTTCAACTAGATGGTGCACCGCCTCATTTCACGCGCCATGTTTGTGAATTTCTACATGCTAACCTTCCAGGTAGATGGATTGGCAGGCATGGGCCAAAAGAGTGGCCAGCTAGATCGCCAGATCTTACCCCACTTGTTTTTTTTTCTATGGGGTTATTTAAAATCTAAAATTTATATTACGAGGCCGGAAAATCTTGACGATTTAAAACGGCGAATAACTCAAGAAATTCGTTTTATAGAAGCAGACACAATAAACAATGTCCTTCAAGAATTTTTAAATAGAACTGCTTACTGTCAAGAAGTGAATGGGTGGCAAGTTGAACATTTAATATAATTTTAGTTTAATTTTGATTTCTGGACACGTATTTTGGTTGATACTTGATTAAATAATTTGTGATTGTACTTATTTATTGCAATAGTTAATTTAATTCTTGAAAAAATTAATTTCCGGAAACTAATCGACGAAAATTAAAAAGTACGACATTTTTTAAAAGAGGACGAAATTGGATTTCTAATGATATGCCACTTGACCCCTATTGCTATTTAAGATTTAAAGGGTCGACTTCACCCTACCTTAAGAACTGAATCTACGGAGCTAAATATGTAGTTTTCATTTTATTATTAAGGATCCGGACTTTGCGGTCGCACTGTATATGAAGCTTCCCATATGGATGTTTGTGCACGAGCTGAAGCATCTGGTTTATTGAATAATATTATACAGTTTAAATTTTTATGCTCAATCGTTATTTGGCATAACATTTTGAAAAGAATTAATCCTGTTAGTAAATTAATACAAAGTAATGACGTTGAAGTAGGTTTTGTAATGCATTTATTAAAAGCCACAAATGACTTTTTCCAAAATTCTCGTTCGGACGAATTTTTTAACCAAGTGCTTGTAGATGCCAAAGAATTGGCCAATGCAGTTGACTCTTAGGCAGGTTTTAGTACTACACTTAGACATCGAATAAGGTTTAACAAAAGACAGTTTGATTATGTAAATTGAGATGCACCCATAGTAGATCCCAGAGAAAAATATAAGATTGATTTTTTTCATGTCATAGACATTTTAATAAACTCACTTGTTACGTATTCACTTCGATAGCTCCTCAGAGCATGCACTGGTACAAAATCTTAAGTGATAAAGGTGGCGCGTAGTATAGTATGTACAAGAAATGTTAGGTTTGTAAACTCACCTGAATTGTAGCACCAGTAAACAAACTAGCTGAAATAGGTGGAAACGGAAAATTTAGGAAAAAAGGAAACTGTATGTTGTACACGAAATCGTGATTATCGCACGGCCACGAGCCCGAAATGCACGATGTAAGAATTAATACTTTGTATTAACGACTGTTCACTTCTTTCGACATTCACGAACTAACAGAAAAGCTGATAAATTCTATCCACGTGCGCCGTCGCGTTCACGATATCCAAAATCTTGTCCTTGTCTTTAACATCACTCAATCATAGATTTACTCAAATCAGGGAGCACAGTAGCCATTTCGTATTTCTATATTATATCTACTGGATAGGAGACATGCGCGAGGCAGAATTACTAGTGCATTGCAAAGATTTGGAAGTCACCAAACTGATCAAGAATTATCAGACATTAATAAAGTAGATCGTGCAGATAAATTATCACTTGTCTGTACTCTTCTGCATAAAAAGCAAGTTCCTCAAGAAGTTTTAAAATTTGTCACTGAATTGAATTTTGGAAATAATATAAATATTGCTCTTAGGATCTTGTTAACTTTATCAGTAACAGTTGCCAGTTGCGAGAGGAGCTTCTCAAAATTAAAAATAATAAAAACTTATTTAAGGTGGTGGGTTAGAAATGTTTGGGATATAAAATGATGTATGTAGTAAATTAGACTAAAAGATATTATTAAAGATTTTGCGGAAATAAAGTTAGAAGAAAAGCATTTTACACTTAAGCGCATTTGAAATTTCAAGAATATTCTTTTAGTTTTTTCTTCAATTTTTTTAAATGCTTAATGTATGTACATACTATTTAACATGTCAATTCGCCGTTGCCTTGCCATGTTACATTGTTCGACCCACATCCTTCCATATAAAAGTATTCTTCATTTTAATTTTATTCTAATACCGTTGACAATCATAAGTTAGTTTTGATTTATGTAACATTTCCCTTTAGTATTATAAAGTAGTACACTAAATACGTTGACCTTAGTTTTAATTTAATATTCCTCCCTTTGTATAAATAATATAAATATTTATGATCATATATAATTTTCTAATTGGTAAACCTCTAAATTATGTCCCTAAATACACAACTGGTGTATACATGATGGTATTCTTGTTTGTCCCTCTATCAAAATGTGTGGTTATCTTCGAACCTGAATAAATTTTCGTTCTCTTGATATCTGACGACCTTCTTGTGCAAGTGTCGTTTCCCGAAAAAGAAGTTCCTTCTAAGGCCAAGATGTCGTACCTGGTATGTAAAAGGTGTCTATTCTTTTATTTTAGTAGAAATGCAAAAATATCGTTTTACAATATTAGTAAAATGTATACGGAGGAAGCCTACCTGAATTACCAGTTCAAAATGTTTATGAATTGTAAGTCGTTCACAGATAAATATTCTAATTGTTTTCTCGTGGCGTATTACAATACTTCTTGTGACTCGATTATTTTCTAGGGTTCTCTGGTGGAGTGTCCAATTATATATGTTAGGCTATCTAAGCCTATGCATTAATTCTACTATTTACAAAATATTATCTATTATCGTACAAGAATGTTATCGTTTAGTTACCTTCTAAAAATAAATTAAATATCCGTTAACAAACACATGGTCGTGGAACAAAAAGTTTGACTCTTGCAAATTTGAAGTTTGAGGTTAACAACCAAACTAAGTATGAATGGTGTTCGTCTTAGTAAAGCCGTCTGACGAAAAAAAAACTTGATAAGTCTGAACAAGCTGGAGCTCGATACTTAAGTATACGTTTCTTTGAAATCATATAAATACAGGTATGAGATTTATCTTATTTACTTTTGTGACAGAACAATAAGCATGTTTCAGTTTTAATCTCAAATATCTAGAAAAATAATGCATTCAAAATATAAAGTCATAGGTTTTACTTACCTATTATATTAACTAATTTAATATTGCACTGACTTTCCTGGTATAACCTTACAAGTGTAAACATAAAAGGCTTTCGTGAAACTTTTTGTGGATATGAGGTAACTTTCAACTTAAATGTATAAAACAAATTCTCTTTACTATGTTAAATACAACAAAGCGTATTTAAGATTTCTTTTTACTTAGAAAGTTAATTTGAAATTGTGTCTAAGTACAATAATAATTTTAGATTTTCTAATATCTTATCTCGTAGAGTTTAAGACATTTTTAAAATTATATGTACTACACTTAGTGATTTTGTCACATGAAAACTTGGTTGTAAGGAAATAAGGGTATATATATTTTGTTTTTCTAATGTTATTAACTAAACGTCAATATACAAGTTGTATTAAGGTATTTTCTTTTGTCATATTTGAAATTGCATCCCTATAACTTGTCTTGGTAAAATTTAACTTTGTTCTCAAAATATCTAATGAGTAAAACCCCTGAGATATAGTTTTTTGCAATCTACCGCAGCCACCAAAGGTCGATGCTAGTACGCCCCTATCACCCCTATCTACCTGTAAAAAGGAAGGGTGCAACTTGGAAAATAAGTATGTGACCAACCCAACATTAATTTTGCTTTTTTATTTTGTTATTTGTTATATACAGATTTTTGTTATTTTATTACTATTCTGCTGTAAATTCAGCTGCGTAATATTTTTACATAATCGCGATACAACGTTTTATACTTAACTCTTATTCTCTTCGTATTTTGGACAATAAAATTGATATTCCTAAAATCACATTTATATTTAATGTATGAGGAAACCAAAAATGTATACTCACAAAGCCTATTATTGAGAACCATTCCACTTTAGCACAAATTCTTAACGTTAATTTAAGACGGTTTGAATTTAGAAAAATTTTGGCTCGCGACGCATTTTGAAGGGCAACAAATATTCATCTTGCTCAGAGCGGGATAAAAGCTAGATCGGCTCCCCTGGATGTAACTAACACACAGCAATTTTACAACAAAGCAAAAGGAGCCTTTCCAGCCCAAATGAAGTAACTAGAATGCAAAAGTTGTTTCTATTAAGTATTTGCGTTGTAAGTTCTAATTTTGCGGATAGAATAATAATTCTAAAAGCACCGCTAATTGCACCGCATTAAATGCGGATTATCCTCAAAAGACTGCTTGAGAGAGAAAACAAGGACTCAAGGTGAAAATTAACACGATTTTATGAAATTTAATTTGAGAAGCTGTAATGGGCTTTCAAGAGTGTTGAATATTAAAAGCTCTCTTAAGTAAAGATTTACATGCTGCAGCTTGCAAGAGAAAATTAGAGATGCTTTGCGAACGACAAGAGGTTAAGTAGTAAGAAACTTTGATATTAATTTTATATCCCAAAGGGGAAATTAGTAAAGTTTTACCTGATGAAAAACTTTTTAAATACTTCTTATTGGATTGAGATGCTTTCGAAAATGGTTAAAATGAAGTTAGGTGACGAGTTTTGAAATTATATTAAGTTTGATTTGTAATTTATTAGTTCCAGATCATAAACTATTTAAATGAACATTTAAATTCCTTAGACGGGGCTTATAGATACTTACGTGTTTGGAACATTTCGCATTGCTCGGTGCTTAAGGAAAATAAGAACTAACGTTCCATTTCCAACAACACCAACAATGAAGATGATGGAAAATAACACTGGAACTATGTACGTTTCTGGTCTTTTATGGTATGGCATATATGTGTTTTCTGGATCATCTGTTGTAAATGAAGTGGCATTCTGAAGGAGGAGTTCCGGAATATTCATTGTAGTTAAAGTCCTGAAAATAAAAACAAAAGTTACTTTTAGCAATGCTCAATTTTAAATTGGAAGTGTTGTTTATTTAGTTAAAATAGTTAAAAAATTATATACAAATTCTAATCAGTGCAAAAATTTTTAATTTTGCACTAATTCTGTCTGTGAAGAAGTTTTTGTGCCCGAGCGCTTTACTCTTTTTTCGTTTATATCAATTTTCAAGGCAGAATGGCCAGTGTTCCAAAAGTTTAGAATATAAGCTTTTACCAAATCGCAGCCCTCGCGTAAAGCACCCTCTCCCAAAGTTTTTATGATAATATAACACAAATAACACAACTACTATAAATGAGTTAAGTGGGTGTTAAGGCGTTTTAAAGCTGCTTTTACAGTTAACCCTTCAGCATTCCTTGTTTCCTCTTACCTGCACCTTCCAATTCTGTATATAGCGCAAGGTATGGTATGGAACAACAACAGTCACGAAAGTGGTGTTCAAGACTTTGGTAAGCCGCAAGTGCATCCGCACTCAAAGGACGCGTATTACTTGGTTTTCTCATAGTGTGTGAAACAAAACATTGCATATCATCGTTATACAGTTTTTTATAAACACGTTTGGAATGGTTCATGACCTATGGTACATGTCATGGTAACAGATAAAAGAGAAAGTGTTAATATTAATTTATTACGCGCTGTATATCGTACATTATTGGACCTTTGAATTCCGGATATCTTATCCTTTATAATGTGATTATTCAATTCATGAATTTTCCTTATAATTAATCCTAATCATTTATTGTGTTCTGATCTTCATTGTTTCATTACATTTTCGTGGTTACTTTTGATAACTATTCATGCTTAGTGTAGCTATCACTTCATTCATTCGATTACGTACACAGTTTGTCCCTTGGAAATAAGGGGATATTATAAAATAAATGCCTAGCTTTTATTTTACCTGTTTCAAAAGAATGTTTTGGGTTTGTCAAAAACGTACTTGTCAGCGTCTTCAGTCAACCTCTTTTTCTGCAAGAGCTGTGTAGCTGTGACGTCAGCGGAGGGAAAAGGGGTGACTGTGACGTTAATAATAAAATCCATTATATATCAATCAATTATTGATTAATATCGATAATTACCCTAACATATTTGCAGCAGGGGGCCTGCGTGGACCACACCCGGAAGTCGGCAAACATCAAATGACCACGCCCTCGAAAGAATTTTCCCACGTCTTCAAAATTTTTCCCAGGCTCAAGTGACCCCATACCTACTGTTACCATCAAAGCACTAGTGGAGGCCTTTACCACGTCGACACAGCGACCTCCGAAACAGAAAAATCTACATTCTCTGGCACGCCGCTAAAGGATCCCACCGAATTCATTCAACTTATGGAAGCAACGGACGCGGATGTACCCACAATCACCGCTCAACTCCGAGGCCAAGCAGCCGCATTTATTCTTTATAACTCCGCGTTGTTCCGCAAGTGAACCACGAAGATTTCCGAAGAGTCTCGAAGACCTCCGAAGACGTCTTGACCTCTTCAAACACTAAATACTTCCTTATTTTCATTATTCAAGCTCTTACTCAGCCTCACGAGTAAAACCCGAAGATTTCCGAAAACTTCCGAACTTTACCGAAAACTTCCGAACCTCTCAATATTATGTGTATAGTCAATGTATAGTTTTTGTATGTATATCATTATTCGTATAACCCCTACTTGGTTCCACGAACAACCACGAAGCCTTCCGAAGAATACCAAAGAAGTCCGAAGACTACCAAAAACTTTTGGACCTCTCCGAACTCTGTCTGTACCTGTTTACTTAATATTTAAGTTCCTACTTGGTTCCATATGTTAGGGTAGATGGTTTATCGTGAACATTCGTCGTATAGTTTTGTCAGCGTTGGTATTAGTTTGTCCTTCAGCGCTTTTAGTACTTCAGTTTGAATCCCGTTCTGTCCTGATGCTTTCTTGTTTCGTCCTGTAGAGATAGCCATGAGGATTTCCTCCTCCGTGAAGGGTATTATATCCTCATTTCTGTTCCAGGGTCTGTTTCCATTGTTGTTTTGTGTTATTACCGCCTGTCGTTTTTTCTCGTGTTGTTGTGTTTCATCGTCTCTGTTATCTTGTAGCAGTAAGGTTTCTATAAGGAGTGTCGCGCTTTCGTGCCAGTTTGTGAGTTCGTTTCCATCTGGTTTGAGTAATGTCGAGTATGATCTTGGAGGTTTAATCTTGTCTTTGACAATTTTGTAGGGAATTCCCCAGGCGTCAACTTGCAGATGTCTTTCCACAAAAGTATCCCATGTCGTTCTTCGTGTTTCGATGAGTTTCGTTTGGTATATGTTTTTCAATGTTCTGTATATGTTTAGGTTGTGTTCTCGTTCTTGTGGTGTCAATGAGTTTTGGTATATTTTCCTGGCTTTCCTGGCTCGTGTTTTGAGTGTCTAAAGTTCGTCCATTGTACTGTTTTCAGTTTTTGTCGCGTGGGTTGTGTGGTATTGCTTTTTTCATGCTTTTTAGTATTGTGTTTCGTAGTTTTTTGGCGTATTCGTAAACATTCTCGTCTGGATGTATTCGTGGAGGTGGAGTGAATTCGTTTTGTAGCTTGTCCCAGTCTGCCTTTTTTGTTTTGTATTTTCGTTTGTGCGTGTGTTGTTATTGTCTTCGATGTGTGTTTGGTGTGTTTGTATATTGAATGTGATTAGATTGTGGTCACTAATTGTAACGCCATCGTGTACTTGCCATCCCTGAATTGTACCGTGTGCTGTACCGTTTGTGATCGTTATGTCAATGTTTGTTTGTGTACCTGCTCTGTTCTTGTATGTGTGTGGGTTGTTTGGGTAATTTAGTATTTCCAATTGTAGTTCTCCCCTCGCTCGTTGGTTGTGTCGTTGCTGCTATTAGTAGGTTTTTGTTGTTGTATGTGCGTGCTATGCTTGTAAGGTTTTCAATGTATGGTTCTGGGTCATGGCTGAATTGGAAGTAGCTTGTGGCTATTATCCAAGTTCCTGTGTGCTTAGTTGAGATCTCTATGCAGATGCAGTGTTCGTTACTGTGTTTTTGTATTGTCGTTGCAGTAATGGCCTCGTTAAAGTGTATTATTACTGCCATTGGTTCTTCTCCTATGACGATTTGTCTTGCCCGTACCGGCATTCCGGGGATTTTCCGTTTTATCGTGTAAGGTTCCTGTATAAGTACTATGTTTAAATCTTGTTGTTGTGCTATGTCGCATATTTCGCGCATGACGGTGTTGCTGTGCATGGCGTTGATCTGGCCTATTTTTAGTACCTTAGCTTTCAGGATGGTATGTTCGTATTTTGCAGTAGGGCCATTTTTTAGTGTAGTCAAAAGCGATTCTGCCATGCATTATCACGAACTGTTTGTACAGCTTGGTAGTGTTGAAGTTTTCCTGACGTCGATTAAAGACTTGTCTTAGTAGGTGTGTTAGTTCCTCTGTTTCGGTAGGTAATCCATTTCGTTTGCGGTAGATTCTGTCTGCCGCTTCCATAGCGGGAAATGTGATTGATTTCCCTAGAGGATTTCCTGTTCTGATTATGTGTCTGAGTGCGGTGTTTAGTGTTATTGTGTCTTCGAGTGTTGTTAGTCTCATTGTTATTTCGATGTGGTCATATACGTTGTACGGTTCCGGTGTTGTAGGTCATACGTTTGCTGTTGTTATGGCTTTTGGTCTATTTTTGCTTTTGCCTGGAAGTTATCGGTGTTGGTACTGTTTGTATGTGTAGTTATTTCGTGTTGCGGCAGTGGCCTTATTTTATTGCTTATTGTGAGAGATTTTATCAGTCTTTGTAGTTTGTTTGTTTGTGTGCGTTCTGTCTGTGTTACCTGTTCGGTTGTTTTAGGTGCAACTGTAATGTCCGTTGTAGTCCCTATGTCTATTGTTTCTATTGTGTGTTTAATTGTGCGAGTGTTATGTCGTTCCGCACTAATTCTGTCCCGTTCTCGTTGTGATGGTGGTTTATGTCTCTTATGTGTGGTGACTGTCGTAGTTCTTATATTTGTATTATTGGTGCGTGAGTTGTTTTCTTCTCTTTTCTTTCTTCTATTCATAATCGGTTTTCTGGATGAGTCTTTCCAACAGTAGTTTGTAAGTTGGACAGTCTTTTTGTCTGGCGTGCATTTTTTTGTTTCTTTTCGTGCAGGGGACGCATGACGGGGGTGTGTCTTTTTTCGGTCATTTTGCTCTTCTATGATTTGCCTCGTCTTGTCCACAGTGACCACAAGTGTCCTGTTTGTGTGTACAGTATTTTGCGACGTATCCTAGGTCTTGGCAGCGCATGCAGCAATACACCTGTATTCGATATAGATTTTCCCTAAACGTGTTATTATGTTTCTTAGCTTTCCCGTTGCTTGTACTACGTGATGTACGGGTTGTTTGTCGCGTGGTCCTGTTTTGAAGCTCATTGTGAAGTCTCTATCGAATTCGTCTTTGGTCATTTCGCGTTCTAAGTTTTGGTTGTATATCAGGTTCTTGATTTCTGCTTCATTAAGGTATGTCGGTATGTTGTAAAGTATTACAAGATGGTTTCGTTTCCGTGGTTTGTCACAGTTTAGTATTTGTTTTAGTTTGTCGTTGTTGATAATTTTGTTTGCTTCGTTTTCGTTGTCCGTTTCAATGATTAGTGCTTTGCTTGTGGTTCGCATTGCTTTAATTTTGATTTTGTCGACTGTTGGGTCCAGGGTCTTTGTGAATTTTTCTTGTATTTCCCGTACTGTCTCTCCCTTGCGTGACGTTACGAAGACTGCGTCTGTTTGATTTGCCACTGATTTTGTTGTGGTGTCTATTTTGGGCGGGGGTGGTTTTTATGCTAGGATATTTGCGTACGTTAATGTCGGTGTGTGCTTTTGTTGTGTTTTATGTAGTTCTAGTTCGAGTTTGGTTTCGATTATTTGTTTGTGTAGGTCGGCATTTTGTTGTTTAATGTATTTGTATTCCCCAATTAATTCGGCTTAGGCAAACGCTCACTGCGGTAAACGATCCTTCAATTCTTTTCGTTGTCGTACTTTAAGTCTGTTTGTTTGATCCAGTTCGTTGTTAATAAAGTCCATAAAATCGGAGTACATTTCGTCTAATGATTCGGTTATTTCAAGTTTTTGTTGTTTCAGGTTTATTTGTCGTCGTTTCCTTGTTTGTAGAGAAAATTGTTCGTCGAAGGTTTGGCTAGGAGTTGGTGTGGGTGGGGCCGTTCCAGGGGGTGTTGATGGATAATGTTCCATTTCGTCTGGGTTCGGGTTCAAGTTCAAAGCGAGCTCCTTCCGCGTGGGCGGCGGTGTTCGCTTTGTTTTCGTCATCGACCTTTGGACCTCACCGAACTCTGTATATACCCGCCTACTTAGTATTTAAGCTCCTACTTGGTTCTACGAGCTACCACGAAGTCTTCCAAGATTGCCGACGCTTCCGAAGTGCTTCAAAGTGCATAAACTGTTCATTTTGACTTTTTACTTGTATATTTGTGTACTTATGAACTTTCATTATTTTATGAACATTAAAAGTAACAATACTAAGTCTACATACTTTCAAACGCCGCCCACCCCGACGATAACAATGCCTACTTTATAGAAACGAAAAAAAGGACCACGGAAAATAGTCGCTAATATTTAGCACCAATCAGTATAGTCGTTGATATTTTTTAATTGGTTTGAGTCATGACATAATTGAAAGTGCGATTGGTGAATAGCTTAGATTTGATAGACGAAAGAATGATATCCCATACAAAAACAATCCAAGGATGGCGATGTGCCCAATTCCGTCATTTTCTTTTCTTCCTGCTTCAAATACTTGACGAGAGGCCTTTTGGGTCCGTTTTATTACGTTGGCAACGTATTCACAAGCTATGCTTGTAACACCCCCGACGTCTAGGTCAACACCTCGTGAGTTTTTAAAATGCCGCATTTCTTATTATTTAAAATATTAATATCGTCCAGTATCTTTTGTACACGGGGAGATTAATCATTTCATGTTACTTGAAATTTAAAGATGTAATAATCATGATAAATATTTCCATTAAAAATTTGGAATTCAATGAAATTGATATTGAGGTTAGGTTGATATTAAGAATAAGTTATTAGATGTTTCGCTTTTGCTCATCGAAATTTAAAAAATCAAGGTTAAAATTTTTAAATTAAAATTTTACAAGTGAAATATTAAAGTTTTGAATGAATTTGTATACATGTAAATCATCGGTACTGATTTGTTTCAATAATATTTGTAAATCATATGTTGTGTAAATATAAATTAATGGCCCGCTTACATTTTTAGCTCTCCCACGTTTGAAATTACGGAAAGCAACAAACATAATACTAATATTCACAACTAATTACCTCAGATTCTTTCTATCTATGTGATAGCGATAAATTCAAGTCACCGTATCAGGCATCGGAGTGTATATCAAAAGCGAGAACAAAACTGTGGTTTTAAGCAGATTTTCGAATAAGGCTAGAAACATACTGCTTTTGATGCACACAACGAAAATGTGAGTGAATTAGAAATCTACACGTTGCAATATTAAATAACAAAGTTAATACTTAATAAAGAATTCTTAGGTATTCTCCAGAATTTAAATTGATTTATGCGTTACTAAAGTTTATAATTGCAAATGAACCCAACTTCAATAAAACTTTCTGCGAAAATTAATTACTATAGGCCAGAGGACTAAAAATTTTTGTAACTCGTTCACGAGCTACCTCGAAAATCTTGAGTTTATTCCATTGTTTTCGTTTAACTTTGAATTTTATACAAACTTTGTTCCAAAGTTGATACTAATTAATCTAATGAAGTTTATTTCAACAGAATGTCCATGTTTCTTTAGACTAAACAAAATAATTTTCTCGCTCCTTTATCTTGGCAGTAACGAATTTAGGCTTAATGAAGCTGACACAAACATCATCATCATCATCATTAGGTCTTCAGTCCTAGAACTGGTTAGACGCGTACCATCATTGTTCCCTATTCTGAGCTAACCTACAGATTTCCCTGAAATATGCACAGTTTGCATCTATAACTGTCTGATCTAGGTCTACATCTACCTCTTTTTTCCTATCTCTGCTTGTAATATATCACATACTATTCCCCTAAAGTGCCTTAGAACGTATTCCGCCCTACTATTTCTCTTTTTCCCCAGATATCCTTGTTCCACTACTATTTCTGTAACTTATTTGTTATTATCTTTGTCTGTCCATGCTATCGTCCTCATACATCTGAAGCACATCATTTCAAAAGGCTGCTACCGTTTTCTGTCTGCGTTTCAGACTGCCCGTATTTCATAGGCATACTGTGCTGTGCTCCACACATATGCTTTCAACTATTTTCTTCTTATTCTGTTTGTTGTCTTTCCTCATAGGCGATGTTCTTTCTTGTTAGATGCAGTTCGATCACTTTTTATTGTTTTACAGTTATATGCCCTATTTCTCCGACCTTCAATGGTTGTGAAGGGAGGTAAGCAGTCTGTGGCTGGCAAGTTCTCCCAACACTTAACCATTTGGCGATTTAATATATTTTCCAATTTATCTTTTCGCACAGTCAACATTAGTTGCAGGTATTTCGCAGCCATTAGGTTTTCCGTCTCAAAACTGGTTGGACACGTACCTGCACTTGTTTATATTCTGAGCTAGCCTACATAGTTCCCTGAAATTCTCACACAGCATGTGTATTCAGGTTAATCTTCTTTGGGAATTAAACCACTCGTAGTTTTTAAAATCAACTTTATTTACGTTTCGATCCATGACCTAGGCTCGTTGTCAAAATAATAATAAAAACTTCAAGTTTGACGTTTATGACATAAATTGAAGGTGACTTTGATTTATTGATGTTTGAAATATTTGGTTTGAGTATACTAAGCAAAAATTTTTAAAGTTTAACAAAATGATTGCCTTCAATTTGTGTTGCGACCTGGGATCGGCTTTCTTTAGGTAGCCAATACGCTTATCGTGAAATCAGCTGATTAATTTTTATTGGTGAATTTTAAATAAATTGAATAACTTGGAATTGGATAACATTTTTTAACATGTTTCTATTTATACAATTGAGAGGATGGTTATTAAAGAAGTGTGCGATTGCATTATTGAAAGGCTTAAGTAGTCGTTTTTTTATATTTATTTTGAGGGGGAAAATTCATTATGATTTAAGTTACCTCTTTGGTAGATTTTAACATGGTTTTGAGGCGACTCTATGGCGGGTTTACACTTGTCAGATACCAATGTTGTTCTATGAAAATTGTATATGGATCTGAGGCGACCCTATGGCGGGTTTACACTTGTCAGATACCAATGTTGTTCTATGAAAATTGTATATGGATCTGAGGCGACCCTACGGCGGGTTTACACTTTTCAGATACCAATGTTGTTCTATGAAAATTGTATATGGATCTGAGGCGACCCTATGGCGGGTTTACACTTGCCAGATACCTATACTGTTCAACGGAGATTGTATATGGTTTTGAGGTAACCTTATTGTGGATTTATACTTGTCAGATACCAATGCTGTTTTACAAGGATTGTTAATATGCTTATTTTTATGTAATTAGTTATTTTATGTATAAATAGAAATCATGTATGTAGGCTGTATTTCATGTTAATATTGCAAGGAAAACCCAGGAAAAACTTGCAATGCTACCTAGATATTGTGGGCATTTGATTTTCATTTGTTATTTCTTTTAGTAATGGAATCCATTGTTTACTGAAAGTCACGGATTCGTTTGCAACGCAGTTATTTTTATGTAGGGTTATATAAGCAGCTACTTTGATTTTTCGTTTTGGTGGTTTCTTCTTTTCTTCTTTTCTTCTTTTCAGGAGTATGTGTATTCAGCTTGTTCCTTTCTATTGTTTTCTAATTTTATACCCTATTTTACCGAGATTCAGTGAAGGAGGTTAAGCAACCTGTGGCTACCAAGATCCCCAACACTTAGACATTTGCCGAAATAATGGTTTTCCAGTAAATCCTTTCACACACTTAACATTAATCGAGAATATTGCCCAACCAATTCTTGTAGTTACTTATAATAATCATCATGTTTAAGCACAGTTATCTTTTCGTCATTAGTTTATCCATCTTGGGATTGGTTGGATGCGTACCTCCATTGATTTCTATTCTGGGCTAGCCTACACATCTCCCTGAAACCTCTACAGCCTACATCTTTTACTATCTGTGTGCAGTAGTCTAATCTAGGTCTGCCTCTTCTTCTCTTTTTTCCTATCTCTGCTTCTAAAATATTCCGCACTATTCCCTCATGCCGTAGTATGTGGCCTATCATCCTATCTCTCCTATTTTTTACCGTTTTCCACATATTTCTTTCTTCCCCTACCATTTTTAGTACCTCTTCGTTCTTAACTTTGTCTGTCCATGATATCTTCATCATACGCCTGTAACACCACATTTCAAAAGCTTCTACCTTTTTCTTGTCCGTTTCTCCTACTGTCCAGGCTTCACAGCCGTACAGTGCTGTGCACCACACATATGTTTTAAGCAATCTTTTTCTTGTTTCTATGTTTGTGGTCTTTGAGCACAGTAGTTGCTTTTTCTTGTTAAATGTAGCACGACCTTGTGCTAATCTTTGTTTTATATCTTTTGTGATTTTCCCATTTTGCGTTATTTGGTAGCAGAAGGTAGCAGAAATCCTTAACCTCTTGTAAGTTCGTGTTAAATACTTGTTCTCTTGTTTTTGATTTATTTTCCCCACCTTTGCAAACTAGAACTTTAGTTTTAGTTTTGTTAATTTTCATACCGTATCCCTCTGTTAGAACCGTTTCCATTTCATTAAGAGCAGCTTCTAACTCTTCCTTGGTAGATGCTAATACTGCTATATCATCTGCAAATCTAAGCATATCAATTTTTTGTCCCTGCAAAGTAATTCCAAATGTCTTCCTGTATTTGACAGTATTCATTGCCTCCTCTATGTACAAGTTAAAAATCAATGGGGATAGGGAACATCCCTGTCTCACCCCTTTCCTAATGTTTACTTCTCTACGTTCCTGCTCTAATTCTATTACTGCTGTTTGCTCTTTGTATAAGCTATGTACTATTCGTCTATCCCTATAACTCATTCCAATCTTTTTGAGTATTTCAAACATTTTTTTCCAATTTACATTGTCGAATGCTTTTTCCAGATCTACAAACCCTATATACATGCTTTCCCCTTTTTCTATTGTTTTCTCCATTATCACTCTCAGAGCTAAAATAGCCTCCCGTGTTCCCCTGTTTCGCCTAAACCCAAATTGGTCTTCTCCTAGTATTTCTTCAGCTCGATTTTCCATTCGTCTTTGAACAATTCTAGTTAATATTTTTGACACGTGTGCTGTCAAACTTATTGTTCGAAAATTTTCACATCTATCCGCGCCTTTCTTTTTTGGTATAGTTACTATGATGCTACGTTTGAAATCTTTGGGTATCTCGCCTGTCTCATACATATAGCTTACAAGTTGGAAGAGACGTTCTGTTACTGCTTGTCCAGCTGCTTTTAGAGTTTCTGCTTGCACCTTATCTGTACCCGGCGCCTTACCATTTTTCAGACTCTTTAATGCTAATTCAAACTCGTCTCGAAGTATAGGATATCCCAAGTCATCATTTTCAATGTCCGATTCCTGTTCTAATGCAGTTAGTTCCTCTCCTGCATATAAATTCCCTATATATTCTTGCCATCTGCTCACTTTCTCTACGTTTTCTATAATGACGTTTCCTTGTGCGTCCCTTATATTTTTGCTATACGGTTTTATATCCTTAAAATTCATTCTAATTAATTTGTATGCTTCGTCTGTCTTTCCTATTTCCATCTTAGTTTGTACTTTTTTGCACTTTTCATCAATCCATTGTTCTTTAGCTTTCCTGCATTTTCGAATAATTTCCCATTTTATGGCTTTGTATCTCTGTTTTCCCGTTTCGTCTGATTTATTTTTGTATTTTCGTCTTTCTTCTATTAAATTCACGATATCCTTTGTTATCCATGGTTTCTTATTTTCTTTTTGTGTATACCCCAAAATATCTCTGGCCGCCATGTCTAGGCTGGATTTAATGTTATTCCATTCTGTTTCTACTTCCTTAGTTTCAGATATTTTCCCGATATCATTCAGCAATTCATTTGACTTTTTTTCGAATCTTACTTGAATATCTTTGTCTTTTAGTTTCTCTAAGTCCAAGTGTCTTTTCTGTTCCTTTTTTCAGATTTTAAATTTAAGTGCGGCCTTCATAATTACGATGTTGTGGTCAGTATCTATATCTGCTTCTGGGTAGCTTCTACAGTCTTTTACTTGATTCCTAAACCGTTGTCTAACAAGAATGTAATCTATTTGATATCGTCCTATATCTCCTGGCATCTTCCACGTATATCGTCTTCTAGCATGATGTTGAAATAATGTGTTTGTGATTATTAAATTGTTCTTGTCGCAAAATTCTACCAGCCTATTTCCCCTATCGTTTCTCGTGCCTAAACCAAATAAACCTACTACCGCTCCTTCCCTACCCTCACCTACTACCGCATTAAAATCCCCCGTAATTATTAAATTTTCATGTCCTTTTACGTATCTTAATATGTCTTCGATATCTTTGTAGATGACTTCTACCTCTTCGTCACTGTAGCTAGAGGTGGGCATGTATACTTGTATTATTACTGTGTTTACCGGTTTAGATTCTAATCTAACCATGAGTAGTCTTTCGTTCTTTTGTAAGTAATTTTCTACACAGTATCCTATCTTTTTCCGCATAACTATCCCCACACCCAAATTTCCGTCCTCTGCTCCTGTATGAATTACCCTGAAGTCTCCACTCCAAAAATCCCCCGCCTCTGGCCACCGAACTTCGCTGATCCCTACTATGTCTAGTGATAACCTATTCATTTCGATTTTTAGGTTCTCTAGCTTACCTACTTGCTTCATACTTCTAACATTCCACGCTCCGACTCGCAGAATGTTCCCGACTCTTATTTTTAACTTTCCGATCGCATCCTCCGGAGTAGGGACTACCCTCCCGGAGATCCGAATGGGGGACTATTTTAACTCCGGAATCTTTTACCCCAGAGAATGCCATCATTTTATTATAATTTAGGTACGCTGTGTACTTGGGAGGTAATGTGGTGGTTTCCCGTTGCCTTACACATCGCGGTAGTGTGTCTTAGACTGCCATACCGACCCCTATGGTCTCTGCCAATCTAAGTACCGAAAGAGCCGCTGCCCTCTTTCGGGGACCTGTCTTAGTCTGGTTCCTCACTAACGACCCTACTACTTTGGTTGGACCTGTAGTTTGGCTCTTTAGCTCATTAGAACACGCAAGCCATTTCACCTGTTCTAGTATTTTAGAACTTCGGCAAGGTGCAGGTCCATTCGAAATGGCTGACACAAACAGCTCTATAATATTAATCTCACAGTATTATATATGTACTTTTTCATAACTCCAAATCAACTGTAGTTCGACATTTTACTGATAAAAAACATAAGGGTTTGAAAGATTTTGCTTTAAGATAATATTTAAAGATTCTTTGGTCTTTCATTATGACTATTTAACAGAAAAATAGGGCGCAACTACTTTAAATAATAATCATAGTACTTTGGGATAGAAATCTCCCATTGAACTATTAGTGTTTCTTGTTCCTGCAAAATTAGGCAGATCAAAGACGTTAAATTTAGAAAAAATTTAACTTGCCTTACTAATCCAGCTACTAATTTAGCTACATTTTAATTATTTTTCTGCTAATAGTGTTGCAAGGCAACGAATTACAAATCAATAATCGATCAATTAGTCAATCACTTGCAGTTAGAGTAACGTCAGTTAGAAAAGCTTTTTATTGTGGCGTTTCACCAGAAAATTATTCATGCTGAAAAATACAAACTTTTGTGTCTCATCCTCAATGAGCTAATGCGAGTCATATGAATTGATTATAAGATTGATTGGTTTGTTTAGTAGAAGTAGGCTTTAGGAAAGT
The DNA here is from genome assembly GCA_036346225.1 of Platerodrilus igneus. Lineage (NCBI taxonomy): Eukaryota > Metazoa > Arthropoda > Insecta > Coleoptera > Lycidae > Platerodrilus > Platerodrilus igneus. The sequence goes on along the minus strand of JARFIW010000482.1, from coordinate 1,253,409 downwards.
TAAGTAAACCACACCGACGTCAACTTAACCTCAATAAGTTATAGCCGGGAGCTACTCGGGAAGAGTTAAGTGGCTCGGTCCTCTGAGCAATCTCAGCGCTATCAAGTACACAGTAAGAAGTAATCTCAAGTAATTAGACTTAGTGAGTGATACTCAGTAACCTTTTTAACTGCTTTAGTTTAAGATGTTTAATTTGTAAGTGCTTCTGTGTTCACGCTTCGTACTTAGTAAACCAACCTGGTGGGAATGTTGATTTGGTACCTCCAGTCAGGTAGGGACATTACCATTCTCGATCTACGATTTGAAACCACAATGCAAACCTCTGTATCTCAACAAGTATTCGTTTTGCTGAAATGAGACCCTTAAGAGATGGGGCAGCACCTTCTGTAGTACGATTTATATTAGAACAAGTCATCACATGACATAATGTACCCAGGAAAATTTTAACTGATCGTGGTAAAAGCTTTCAGTCAAAATTAGTTTCAAATTTATTAAAGATCATCGGCATTTACAAATCGTGGTCGACAAGCTATCGCCCTCAGTGTAATTACTGAACGGTACCTTAAAAACTGTACGCTAGCAGATATAATGTATGTGCTCGCCAACAGCGGGCAAACCGATTGGGATCAATATACAAGTTTAGTAACATTCGCATAAAACATAACAAAGCTAAAACGTCACCATTTTTCTTAGTAAGCTCTAGAGAATCCATGCTGTCTGTAGAGGCTATTCAGACAGTATCGAGGGAAACTATTCGCAAGTTACGTATTCGAGCAGTAGTCGTGGAAAGTTTAGCAACAACCAACATACACCCCAACAGTAAAAATTTGAAATCCGATAACACCGCGGTTATATCTTGACGTATGGGACAAAGTCAAAATTTTCACACCGATTCCAAAAGTAGTAAATGTGAAAAACTTTTAATTCGTTATTTTGGGCAATATGAAATCGTGGCACGGCATAACAAAGTTGATTATGTAGTAAAGAAGAGTTTGAGTAGTTTAGATAGGCCGGTTTGAGAACAACAATTGTTTTTTATACACAAATTATCTGCATAGAATCCCATGTATATCCAGGTAAAATAAAATGCGGGCGAAGCGCTGGGGCTCCGATGTCTGTGTTGGTTGATAGTTTGTTTAATGATGAATGTGTAATGGGGCTCCTTATGTCTTCGCCCTCGTCACAGTGGAGGGTGCAGCGCCAGGTGTCTTTCTTGGTATGGTGAATGGAGCTTCGCCCTCGTCGGAGCACTAGTGTCTTTACTTGATGAGGATCGGGGTGCTTCTTAGAACTTCGCCCCTCGTTTTTTTTATTCTCGTCGCATTAGTTAATTAAAGAGAGATTTTTTAGGCTAAGCAAAAATAAGAAATGCGATTGATGACGTAATCATTCTCAAAATGATGAATGCGGAATGGGGCTCCCAGCGTGTTCTGAACGGGGCCGTGCCCCATGGAAAATTTTTAGGTTAAGCAAAAATAAAACGTAGTGGATGACGTAATCATTCTCAAAATGATGAATGCAGAATGGGGTTCCCTAGCGTGTTCTGAACGGGGCTGTGCCCCATTGGGGGATTGACTACTTCGGAGATTTTTAAGAATTTTTAGCAGTGCTAAGGGTTCGTTCCCGAGAGCTGTAAGAATTATTTTTGTATTAAATATCAAAGAATAGCAGAATTATACGGCTCGTATTATAATGGTTTTAATTTAAGGTAAAGTGTGTATGCAAAATCATATTACGACTGGTATGTCGTTATTTTTATTCATGGTAGCATCACCAAAATTACACTAAATTACACTAAACTCGCAGCCGGATCTAGCATATAAGCTCGTCTTTTTTATCCTAATTATAGTCGTCTGAATTTAAAATATATGTAATTCATGTCGTTATTTAAAATGTGGTGAAGAACTTGGATGGTGACTTAATCATTCTTAAATGCGGAATGGATCTTCCTAGCGTGTTCTGAACGAGGCTGTGCTCCATTAGGTGATTGAATACTTCAAAAGTTTTTAGGTTATGCAAAAACGTGCACGTGCTGAAGAATCCTCCGAGAGCCTCAAAAATTATTTTTGTATTAAATATACAGTGTGATAAAAGAAACGTGTACAAAATTTTAATGTTTTAGTTATAAAAAATTACATTCTTTAATTGTCTTTATCTTTTTGTAGAGTGGCGGTAGCAGATTCTTATTTATTCAATTTTCTTGTTTTAGCATTGTCATCACCACTAGAATCCTATTAATTTCAAAAAAAAAAATAGAAACATCCGCTAAAGACCATAGAAAATATAGCAAAAGGTATAGTTGTATATTCATACATCCATGCTTAAATTACTATCTTTCAAAAATGTTTTTTGTTCCACATCTCGATGATAATAACCCAACTTATAAGTACAGTCTTAATGTATTTATACATATATGACTGTCAATAGGATCACATGCAGGATTCAAAATCATCTCTAGTTGATATTCTAAAATTTTCTAATAAGTAAGTACATAGAGCGAGACAATAAGTGTGTCTTTTTAAATAGTAATATCCCTTGAACATACTATAATCTGGAATACAATTTTTATTTTACCTACATCTAGTACGAATAATAACTGTTGTCTCTAGTAGTGTAAAATTTAACTAGAATAAATAAATCACAATACTTTTATTGTGTTTTATTAAACCATTCTTTTAACAACAAAAAGGTATTTTGCACATTGCAAATTATTATCACCATGCATATAGCAATAAATATTACATAATAAACGGTTGCCACTTAGGTTACCCACCTAACAATAAAATTTTACTTTAAGAAGACATAATTGGTGTATGTTGGGTTGCCTATGATATAATTACCAACTGTTAATTTCAAATAGGTAGTTTGTCACCTTACTAATCACTTTATCTCTAACAAATCATAATTTATGCACGTTGGGTTGCTTGCCATAGATAAGCATATATTTTTTAGGATTCAATTAAGCTTTAGTACTCGTCTGTTTATTGCTTTTTATGCTACAGTGTCTGGTCCTTTTTCTACATTAATTCAACTTAAATGTCTCACAAACCTCCAGTGGGGTATTTTTATTAACGTGCTTTTAAGACATTATCCTAGAGTAGGTGGTATTGCACAATATTTGCAAAAATTTTAACTTCCATAAACTAATTTCATTTAATACTAAAACTGTTATTATTTAATAAAACTTAAAGCTATTAAAGTTAATACTTGCATACAATCTTGGGATTTTCCTCATGAACAAATAACGACATACCTGTTTTTGCGTTATTTAAATATATATATATATATATATATATATATATATATATATCTGTATTTTGTTCAAACCATAAAGTTTTATGTTTTTTTTTGACATTATATAGTTAATACAAAAAAATTTTTGAGGCTCTTGGGGGATTCTTCAGCACGTGCACGTTTGTGCTTAACCTAAAAATCTCCGAAGTATTCAATCACCTAATTGGGCACAGCCTCGTTCAGAACACGCTAAGGAGATTCATTCTGCATTTGAGAATAATTAAGTAATGACATGATTTGCATATATTTTAAATTCAGACTACTATAATTAGGATAAACAAGACTAGCTTATATGCTAGATTCGGCTGCGAGTTCAGTGTAATTGTATAAATTATTTTGGTGATGCAATCATAAACAAAAAAAGGATATATCCGTCGTAACATGATTTTGCATACACACCTTATTTTAAATTCAAACCATTTTATTATGAGCCATTGAGTTCTGCTATTCTTTAATATTTAATACAAAAATAATTGTTAAAGCTCTGTGGAGCGAAACCCTAATACTGCTAAAAATGCTTAAAAATCAGTAGTCAATCACCTAATGGGGCACAGCCCCATTCAGAACATGCTACGGAGCCCCATTTCGCATTCATCATTTTGATAATGATTACGTTATCCGCCACGTTTTATTTTTGCTTAACTTAAAAACCTCTCATGGGGCACAGCTCCGTTCAGAACACGTTAGGGAGCGCCATTCAACATTTATCATTTTGAGAATGATTACGTCATACATCACGTTTCCTATTTTTGCTTAACCTAAAATCTCTCTTAAATTAACTAATGCGACGAGAATAAAAAAAACGAGGGGCGAAGGTCTAAGGAGCACCAAGTTCCTCATCAAACAAAGACACGAGCGTCCCCACGAGGGCAAAGCCCCGTTCACCACACTATCAACCAACTAAGACACCCGGCGCTGCGCCTTCCACGGTAACGAGGGCAAAGACCTAAGGAGCCCCATTACACATTCATCATTAAGCAAACTTTCAACCAACAAAGACACCGGAACCCCAGCGCTTTGCCCGCATTTTATTTTACCTGGATATACATAAGATTCTATGCAGACAATTTGTATGTGAAGGACAATTTTTGTTCTCAATCCGGCTTAGCTAAACTATTAGTTTGCGGCGAAAACAGATGTATTTCATGTCTTAATGATTCTTCCATATTATGATACACAGACAGGAGAATCCTCTCTTACTGTTTCTACTATACCTTATCTCAACAAATAAAATATTTGTATTTCCTAAATAGGTACCAATCTGATGGTGCCGTAACAGATTACTTATATCTTATAGCAATAATACTTCGGTAAGTTAGGGTAACTAAAAATTTTTTTTAAAGAATTACTTGTAAAACTACCACATTTGAGGTCCTACCTTGTTTACTGGCGATCTGGTTACAGTATCGACTTGGCAAAGTCTAAATAAAACCTTACAAAACAGTAATACATAATTCTTAATAATCACTATAATGTAGTATCTGGTCATGCGATGATGTTGTTCTGTTGTACTTGGTTCTTTGTCTGAACCATGAATGTTAGGTAGCTGGGCCCTGATAGACTTCCAACTGAATTTCTCGCGCTATTTTTCTAAGTTGCTAATGATGACGATATTGCTACCTCTTTTATTGCTTCAAATTTCATACTCTCGATTTCTACAGTTTTGATTTGATAGCTAATCCTACGTTGACGCCATAATTTCAAAAATTAGCATACTGAAGCTATTGTGTACAATATGTAAAGCACGAAAAAGTCACTATAATAAAGAATAGTGATTCATCCTTGTCGGCTTCTAATGTTGGAGTGGAATGTATTAGTGTTGGCAAGACTGAGACTCACCGAAAAAATATATAACAAATACAAGAAAAAAATATAATATTCCAAATTAGATAAACGGAATCACCATGAGGCGCATTAAACTATGCGCAACTTTTATGCAAAACATTCAAAGGTTTTCTTCAATTCTTGTAAAGGAGGAGGAATAACTCAAATTTAAATTTGATGTTGCAGTTATCTACTTGTGATTTTAATATTCTGATATTGAATATTGGCTCTAAGTGGAAAGTGCTTATAAGAATTGTTTTTAAATTGTTCCAAACGGCAGGTAGTACGTAATTTACTGTAAATCCATTGTGAATGTTCGACATACCAAGAAATCTCGGGCCCATAATCTCATCTTGATTAACAAATAAAGAACAATGACAGGGTAAACAAATTTGTATGGCATCTGGTTGTCCGTACACGGAGACAACCAATGTAGTTGATTGAATTTGTTGTTGTAACAGCTTGGGAATGCCTCCACACAAAAACGTCATCTTAAATCTCTATAGTTTCAATAGCTGGTGAGTTGTGGCACCTAAACGAACAAGGTCTTCCTATATCTTCTACAGTCGCGCCTTTATACATTTTGATACCTAGCACATTCGTGTTCGTATGTCTCGTCAGAAGTAAAGCGTGATAAATATCAAAGTTTGTCTTGGTATGATCGGCAGTGGTTCAATGACATACCTGAAATTAGCTATAGAATTTGTTTTCGTGGTTTGTCGGTATCGATAGATTTAACTACTGCTAGATATAGAATGTCGCGCATCGGTTAACAAAACAAATTTCAAGGCCACTGAGTGGTTAAGAAGATGAGAGAAAATCTATGAAATACAATTGAAGAGGGTACGGGAGTAGTCCGATAAATTCATTGATAGAGGAACACCTTACGTTGATGGATGTTAATATAAGAGTGCAGGATATTTAACACGATTTTATGTTCTAGATTTTATAAGCTTTTCATTAGAAGAAGAAGTATTTTATTTTCAGATGTTACAACAATGAATAATTAATTGAATTTAGGGGATATTTTATTATGGTGAAAATCTATCAAATTTTCAGATATTTTATAGACCACCTAAGGCGTCTTGCATACCACAAGTGATTTGTTAATAACTTAGTGAATGACATATAGCTAAACATTTATTTTGTCAAATAGTGGTTTCACCTGTGGGCGCACGCGAATTAATAAAATATTCGCTGTAAAACACAAATAAGCTCCACTACACACACAAAAATTGGTATTTGAGTTACAGGTTCTTACAGACAAATACGTGGGCATGTTTTTAAATTTCGCATGCAGGGGGTACAAAAACAATATCCTGAATAAATTTGCTCAACAGCTAACATATAATAAACTTCAACAAAACCATTTTCGACAATTCGGTGCCACAGCACATACGATTCGAGAAACTTTAGCCTATCTCCGAGCTTTTTTGATGATCGATTGATAAGTTATATGCAGAAGTCAGATTTCCTTCAACAAGGTCTGCATTTGCTATTCTATTATTAGCTATTTTATGTTCCCTTAATAATAAGTTATTCAAAACTTTAGCAAGTAATTGACACAAATTGCAAGGACTATTGTAGAAGAGTGCATGCTTAATAAATGAAACATTGAGCAAGGGTTTTGGCAGAATGAGATGATGCATAAATTTGTTTAGTGATTTCCACATTTACTTTGTGCAGCTTTTTTTATTCACAAGGGCGTTATTAATCTTTGTTAATAAAAATGTATTTAATCTCTCCGAGGGTTTTCATTTGCTTAACCTAATTATGGTAACCTAATGACACTGAACGCCACAAGGGAGTGTTATAACCAAATAAAACGATTTTCTATTTTACAATCACCCTAACCAAGCTAATTTTTAATATACTGATACATTGACTATGTTTAGCTAATTGCATCAATTTCTCCGCCTGCTGTAGCGATACTTATAAATGCATGTTATTATCTATATTTTTTCTGTCAATCTATACCACAACAAATGGTGGTAGATTAACATTACCTATCGAGAATTCTTATCTATTTGTATTAAGCCCAGGGCAAGGTTTGGATGGAAATTGGCTTAAAGTAAAAGAACACTCTAAAGATATTGAGCTAACTGGGTTTTTTGGCCCACGGTCGCATGAGACTGGGTCAGTGGGTATATTTGTGTTGATAGAAACAGAATAAAGGACGCCACCTAAATTTTTTATACAGCAAGTGACTAAATGAATTTGCTTAAAGGAAAATTTGGAAACCTATATTACCATGAACCACTTTGAATACAAAGTTTGATAGTCACACATATCATACTTACATCTGTTGGTCTTCTTCAAAGATCTAATGTTGAGTGGGGTGACTCTGAAACATAGTTTCTACCAACATAGACACCCTATATATATATTTTACGGATCAATATGAATATAGTATCTTCAAATTAATTTTAATTGTATCTACTATCTTGATACCTTTTCGGATAAGTTTACTTTGTAAACACCGTACCAATTTTTGGAGAATTTATTATGATTGAAAAATGAACTGAAGTCCAATAAATTAATTCTGTATTCTCTTTAAAGAAAAGTAAATAACATCTTGATAAATAACATTGTTAAAAATTTTTAATTCTTATGAAAATAATTTGTAAGTGAGAAATTTAATTATTGACATTTTATATTTTATAAATTAGTCATTGTAGCGCTACGCGACCTCACAGTGTTTAAATATTGCTTAATAAACGTTTGGCAAAAATCAACAATTATAAGATTACTTTAAATTCCAAGTTACATGATATAGCTTTCAAGTGTTATAATTTAACATATTAATATTTCAATTTGTCAAAACAAGATAACTGAGGAGGTATATCCACACCTGAACAATCGGTGAGATATGATATATAAGTTGAACACGCTATTAATAAGAAATATAGGTTATGGTACTTATTGTACTTTATACTTAACAAAGGGATTTAAAATTCAATTGACAAAACATTTATACAAGTGATATTAGTTCCATAAAGCACGAAATGCAAAACAAGTTTCATGAGCATATTATTGCATGCACTATTTACGCAGTGGACTTTGTAACGTCCGCCTTATGTAATAAACTAATACATTCTTACCAACCGCGGCAATGACCTGCAGCCTTGAATCGACCTGTGCACCAGTAAAACATGCTGGTTACAAGCGACATCGGCCACATGTGGAATACAGTAGTCTACAGCTTTGCCTGCTAAACGGGTTCCATAAATCAAAGTGAAGTCTCCTCTAAAATTATTACAAGACCATCCTTATTTCTGTATTAAAGTTGTACTGGATCAAAGTTATACGTTAAAAGTTGTACATTAAAAGTTGTACGTTAAGAGTTGCACGTTCGCCAAGGGATTTGTACACTACATTATTACTATAGTTGTCATGGACAACTTCAACAGACTGCTCGTCTGCTACGACGTCGTCGCCAGGAAAACTTGGTTTTCCTGCACATGTTGAACATTTCCAACACGGAGCGACCTTTCTATTCAACTACGAAATGAAAAGTGATCAACGATCGCCAATCGTCGGAACAATTTTAAAATCTTAGATACTCTAAGATGTAGGAACACGTTAACAAGTTTGTATATATAAATGTTATCAAAAGGAATATGTAGTTTGTATATTTTACTTGTAATTAGGATTAAAATGTGCTTTGTGAGTTTATCGATTATTAAATATGCAATAATGACTGAATGAATTATATAAATGTTGTTAGATAACAACTAAAACAACAGCTACACCGCGCTAAAGTTAATAGACAAATTTTACCGAAAATTTATATGTTATAATGTATTAGTAGTTGAATGAAATACTGCAATTTCTGTTGTGGAGCAATTAAGCAGATGCGCCATTTAAACTAAAGTGAACGATCCTGTTTTGATTAAAATGCCTTACACTACACCGATTAGCAAATATAATTCAGATTAAGATCTTTACATACTAACTTGGAGTGTTTTACTTAATATTGAGCCCTTAGCTGCATACTGTTACACTTCAGTACAGCAATACTGTAATCGACAGTTTCTAACTATTCCTTGGAGCTATTAAAATATTTCTCTATCCGTGCTATATATGATATCGCTACACAATCGTTATCTTGCGTATTGGTGCATTTGGATTTTATCAACATATCTTATGACACGCCGGGGCATCACCAATGATAACCTCTTATAAGTTTGTAAAGCTTCCTCTGCCTATTCTATGTACACTCAATCGAGTTTTTGAGCTTTACTGATTTTAATTTGTAATTTGTTATTCCCACGGTTAAACCGCCTCTAAATTTCACAACAAAATGACGCTAGCTTAACGCAAAATTATTTTACAAGTTTTGAAAATAAACAAGTGAAAATTAAAATAACACAGCTTACCCCTTTTTTGAACAGATTTGCAAGTTATGCTTGTAAGACACTCTCAGGCTGGAATCCTTGTTAAATAAACGGTTCTTTAAATCAAATTTCTGAGACCATAATGCTTCTTCTTACTAAGAAAGTAATCAGGAGGGCATAACTAAGATAAGAAAATATATAAGGTACGCGAGTTAAGGTTCGGGCCTTTGGAGCTGTGTTTTTAAAAAACAATTCGAAACACTTAACAAATTTATTTTTACTTGAAACAGAAATTACCGTGAAATTTAGAATAACTTGTACATAATAACTTTAACAAAAAAAATAATTAATTGTACTGGGCGAGTAGTCTAGGTAGACAACAACGCAAAAGCTGTAATATTCAGACTGACTCACTTGAGTAGCTTGAACAACGAAGTATGGAGTTTAAAGACTGACTGCCGGGCCTTGAGCTCCCGGGCTTTTTATAATAACCTGCCCCTCACACGGCTGTGGGAACTTGCAGATCTCATGTCTGCGTTTCTCTTAATTGTACTCTTTATTACAATGTAACAATCTTAATTCTAAGTAATTGTGGTATGTTAACCGCCTGTGACCTGCCACCTGCAGTATCACTGCCCTCTCGGATGCAAAGTTGCATTCCGTTCTCATGAACTGTCGATAACCTCTCTGGGTTATCCTTGTATTACAATGTTGCAATGAACTTATACTTTATTTAACAATTTCTAATAATTCCTATTAGATTCAATATATTCAATACATATAGATAATTGGGGGATACATAACTCGCGTCACCGCATCAGCTTAATTAATTACTTACAAGTAATCACGATGGAGATACATTAGTTTCAAAAGACTGCTACCAAGAGGATGTCTAGCTTAATTACCGCGAACGTAAATCTTCTTACTCGCACGCGTCGTAATTGGTCGAAAAACGTCACGCGGTCCTACAAATCTTGTGTGAAAGTTCGGATACCGCAATTCACGTGAAAAAAAAAATGTTACCCCAAAACATAAAAGAAAATCACCGGAACCAATTTTACAAAAATATATTGCACAATATGCGCAATAGCCTACGTTATTACATATTTATAGAAATAAATTGAGGGGCGATTTAGCGCGAGTTATGTATCCCCCAATTTCCTATATATATTGATTTATTAAATCTAATAGGAATTATTAGAAATTGTTAAATAAAAGTATAAGTTCAATGCAACATTGTAACACAAGGATAACCCAGAGAGGTTATCGACAGTTCATGAGAACGGGCATGCAACTTTGCATCCGTGAGGGCAGTGATACTGCAGGTGGCAGGTCACAGGCGGTCAACAGACCGCAATTACTTAGAATTAAGTTGTTACATTGTAATAAAGTGTACAATTAAGAAAAACGCAGACATGAGATCTGCAAGTTCCACAAGCCGTGTGAGGGGCAGGTTATTATAAAAGCCGGGAGCTCAATGCCCGGCAGTCAGTCTTCGAACTCCATACTTCGTTGTTCAAGCTACTCACTAGTACAATAATTATTTTTAGTATTATGTACAAGTTATCTAAATTTCAAAAATAAATGTGTTAAGAGTTTGAAGTTGTTTTTTAAAAACACAGCTCCAAAGGCCCGAACCTTAACTGGCGCAGTCGTAACGGATGTCAAAAGGGCACTGAAAATCCAAAAATCGGAAGATTGGTGACCAAGAATTTTAATTCGAAATTTTGGCTGAACCCAAACCAAGTTGGAGGAAGAACACAAATCGTCTAAATCCAGCAACAAACCAAGTTGGACAAAGAACAAAAATCGTCTAAGGCCAACAAACAAACCAAGGTGGACAAGATACAGAATCAATCGAACCCACCAAAGAAACAGATGAAATTAATGTAAGTTCATTTCCATACCTTCTTTTTTAACCAAAAACTATAATTGATATATGCTAGTATTATAATTATTGATTACCATTTATTATTATTGTCTTATGAAGTTTATTTTTATGAATATTGTTTTGAAAATAATTTCAAAGTGAATTATTTCCAAAAAAAAACGAGACCTTATTTTAAGAAAGTATTAACCTATGTTAAAGAGATATTTTTTCTTTAAAAAGTAAATGAGAATTGATATTAAGATATTCTTACCACAATTATTAGAACAAAAATAATCCAAAAATAACGGGCGCACATTCACTAACACCAAAATAAGAAACATTAACTAGCGCGATTCAAAAGCACGTTTTCAATCCGGTAAAATAAAAACACAGAACGCAAAATTAATTTCAAAGCTAATCCGAACAAACAGTCACGGAACGATTAATTAAAACATTGACCTCTATAAAACTGTATGAACCACAGCAAGAGCATTCTGCATTAACTAAAAACTACGGTAACCTAAAACCACTGTAATCTAAAACGCCATCCGAAGAAAGCAAGAAGCATCCTTTATTACACATTTAAACCTCAGAGAAAATCGCTTTCAGAACCTTGCATAGTATAAAGCAATGCAGTTTTGCATTTAATACCTACAAGTAATTAATCCATAAAAGCGTGTACAATTGCAACAAACACGGTATAAAATCTAAACGTCTTTCAATTAATTAATCAGCATTTATAAAGTGCATTATTCCAATACGAATACAGAATAACGCTAAACGTTATCATACGCTCATAATTGTAACCTGAAGACGCACATAACGGAGAGTTCAATTACAAGTCATGAACACCGAGGTATTTAAAAATAAAACTAGACGTAACACTTTATGCAAAGTACGGAAAGTAAATTAGTAATTCCTATAAATTTCTATTAACACCTGTAAGTGTTAATAATCTCAACAAGTATAGTCATATGTACGCAATTATTACAAAGTAACAAAGATTACATCCTTTAGTATTCAATTTCAACAATAAAGTGCAGACGTAATTAACCTCAGGTCATAATTACGCAACTCAGTAAAACCCACGGAAAGATTATTAATTACGAGTTAACAGAACTGAACTAACGCAAAACAGAGTAAATACCGAGAGAAACTATTCTTCAGAAAGATAAAAAACAAGCAAATCCAAGACTACGGTAATTAAATTCAACATTATTGAATACAGATCTTACAAGTACATCACCGCACTGTGTAATTAAATAGAAATAACAGCGACTACGATTTTAAAAATAACTCGACGCAATCCAAACGTAAAATTAACAAATCCTAACCAAAAATAACGCTGGAAAATAGCAAAATAAATCTCAACCCTTACCAAATTTTTTACTTACCCAATCTAAACTGAAAATTAACAAATCCTGACCAAAAATAACGCTGAAAAATAGCAAAATAAATCTCAATCTCTACAAAATTTGAAATTACCTAATCTAATTGAAAAATTAATAAAACCAAAAGCAAAGTTAACATCACAAATAGCAAAACCAACCCCAATTTTTACAAAATTCAAAATTATTCAATCTAAAAGGAAAATTAATGAAACCAAAGCAAAATTAACGTCACAAAAAGCAAAACCAACCCCAATTTTTACAAAATTCAAAATTATTCAATCTAAAAGGAAAATTAATGAAACCAAAGCAAAATTAACGTCACAAAAAGCAAAACCAACCCCAATTTTTACAAAAATTCGAAATCATTTAATCCAAAAGAAAAATTAATACATCCCGAGCATAATTAACGTTACAAATAGAAAATCAACCCCAATTTTTACAAAATTTGAAATTTCACAACCCAAACGGAAAATTAGTAAATCCGAAGCAATAATAACGATAAAAATAGCGAAATAAACCTCAATTCAAAAAAAAATATTTTTTTTTTTAAATTTCCCAAAATCGAAAACAACCCTTAACCAACATGAGTAGCACAGAAATGCGACTCTATTTGGAGACAATACAGACATTTGATGGCACGCAGGCCCATCTCTTAAATTTCATTGGAGCATCTGAAATGTTCCTAAAAACCTTCTACAAACCCGGAGATGACCAAAGAAATTCATTGCTTATACGCTTGGTAATAAGTAAACTAACCGGAAGGGCACTAACCTTAATCGCCAGTAGGGACGATTTACAGGAATGGCAGGAGTTTAAACAGCTACTAATTGCATATTTTGGAGACCAACGTAACATAAAATGCCTGGTACGAGACCTAATAAACCTTAGAATGGAACACAATCAATCCCCCTACCAATTCGGAATGAAATGCCAAGACGTGAGAAGTTTAATTTTAACAAAATTAAAAATCGAAGAACCCGATCAAAACGTTAGACATTTAAAAACAAAAATGTATGACGAAATGGCACTAGACACATATATAAACGCTTTACCAGAACGACTATCGGATAAAATCAGATTCCAGCGACCCCAAAATCTAGAGGAAGCTATGAACCTAGTAATAGAAGAAGAAAATGTAATGTATTACCGTAAGAGACTATACAATCCCAACGCAAATAAAAGTTATTCACCAATAAAAACCATACAAGCTACAAGACAAACAACCCCTCAACAAAAATTCACACCCTTTAACGCACAAACAAATCAACCGCGAATTAATAACCCAAGTTTCAACAATACGAATTTTAATAATCAATATAAACATTTTTCAAAACCAACGTTTAACCCAACTTTTACGAAACCCGCATTCCGACCAAGATTTAATCAAAACCTAAACCAACAAAGACCAGCATTCAACGCAAACCCCAATAGAAATACACCAATGACTAATAATAATAACAACCCTAATAATTATTACAAACCAACACCAATGGATACCTCATCTGGTAACACCAGACAAAATACAAAAATAACACATATCCGACCAAACCCTCATCAGAAACGCAATTTTACATCAGAGGAATTATTCCATCAAGAAATAGAAAAATTTGACACTGACCAGAATAATTACATTGAGACACCTACGAACAATGAACCAAACCATGCAGAAACTTACGAACGTGACGAACAATACGAAACTTACGAGGAGTACGACGAAGAAAACTCGAATTCAAATTTTCAAATGGACCCATTCATAGACAACCAAACTTAATAAACTTAAATAACATAAATCACTTAGTATTACCATACATAGAAATACCCACGCCAAATTCAAACTATTAATCGACACTGGATCCTCTAAAACATTAATTAGCCCCAGAACCGTACAAAAACATTATTTAGATTATGTAGAAAGAGAACCATTTAAAATTAAAACAGCCCATCAAACAACACTACACCAATTCGTAGCCAATATACCCTTACCGAGAACATTTAATGTTAAAATGAAACATAAATTTTGTGTATTCGAATTTAACGACAAATATGACGGATTAATCGGAATGGACCTTTTAAGAAAATTAGGAGCCAACATTGACATTAAAAATCGCTTATTAAGGACAAAATACGGAAAAATCCCAATTAAATTTCAAAACACACAAGTTGAACAAAAATACACTATAGAACCCCGAACGGAAAGAAAAATAAAAATCCCAGTAAAATCTAACAAAAATTTAGGAATAATAAATCATATGACATTTCAACAAGGAGTAGAAACCCCAACTGCCTTAGTTCAAATAAAAGATAATTATGCAACCACAACAATATTAAATTCAAACGACTATCCCGTAGAATTATCACTGACAGACCCAATTAACGTAGAAGAACTAAATTTTAACGAAATGGAAATAGACGAAAATTTAGAAAACAATTACAACCCAATAGAACATGACGAAATGTTAAGAGAAAATTTAACTAACATCCGCTTCAATACCGACATCAATCAAGAAAGAGAAAGAGCAATTAAAAACTTATGTTTTGAATACCGAGACATATTCCATTGCGAAGGAATACCATTAACATTCACCAACACAGTAAAACATAATATCGAGTTAACAGACAATAAACCAATCTTTACAAAAGCATATAGACTACCTCATGCAAGCCAAGAAGATCCAGACGAGATCGACACGATACATTCGACACAAAACGAAGAACCAAAAAACGCGATTAAAATTTTAAACGAAGCAATCGATATGAAACCCAATCAATTTATAATAACCGAAGTTTTAAATAACCCCAATCCAGTAAAATATACAAAAGTAGATAACAAAAAGATATACCAAATTCAAATAACTAAAAATGACAACGAGGAACAAATAATTAAAATTTTAAAAGAATACAACCCTGAGAAAAAACGATTTTATTTTTATTTCAACACCGAACATTTATACCAAAGATTTTCAGAATTATACATTAAACTATTCAACAACTCTGGACCTGAACGCATCAGATGTACTAGAAAACTAATAACACTAGACGACCCTGACGAAATAAACGATGTAATTAGAAATCAACACGAAGGAAAAACCAACCATCGTGGAATTAACGAAACAATAAAACAACTCATAAGACGTTATTATTTTAAAGACATGAAGGACTTGACCACAGATTTCATTAACCAATGCGAATTATGTGACAAAGCGAAATACGATAGGAAACCCCCAAAGATACCCTTAATGTTAACCAAAACACCTGACAAACCATTTCAAAAACTGCATGCCGATACTCTAGTAGTAGAAGCGCAAAACTATCTAACAATTATAGACGCATTTACAAAAATAGGCCAAGCAATACCAATCACATCCAAAAAATAGCATTGACGTGACCCAAGGATTTTTACAATATTTCACATTTTACGGAACACCCGAATCAATCACTTTAGACAATGGTAGCGAATTTAAAAATGAGACAATACAAAACACTTTAGAACTCCACAAAATAAAAATTCATTTCATAACAGAAAACCACCCTGAATCAAACGGACTAATTGAACGATTACATTTAACCCTGTTAGAACAAATTCGATTATTAAGAATAAATTATAAAAAGGAACATATAACCAATTTAATGTCATACGCACTAATCGCCTATAATAACACAATTCACTCATCAACAAATTTTACACCCTTAGAATTAACCTTAGGACATTCAGATTCACGAAATCCCTATGACATACACTACAACAAGGAAGTATATCAACAATATGCGAAAGACCACAAACAGAAACTAAAAATAACTTATGACAAAGTAAAAGATAAATTAGAGAACGATAAAGAACGTATCACCACAACCCGAAACAAAAATACCGACTCAAATAAATTTTCAATAGGACAAACCGTGTATGAGAAAAACTTTCAAAGCAAGCGACATAAAACAGCACCCAAAAATTTAGGACCATTTAAAATTAAGAAAATATCAGATAAAAACATAGCAGTAGTAGACAACGGTAAAATAACAAAGTACATTCATTTGAAAAACCTAAGACACCATGTAATTTCAGATGGACAATCATCACCCTTACCGTCAACCTCCGCCCAGGTAGAACGGACAACCAAGTAATAATAACATATAAAAACAACCCCGGTATACTACCAATAAACTAGGCAGTATACAAATTACAATATTTACTCAAATAATACCCACCCTTACTTTAATGCAACAAATTTTAGTAACATTAGAAAACGCAATAACATTTGCAAAATTAAATACCTTACACTCTAGTATTATTGAACCAACCGATTTATTAAACGAATTAATAAGAATTAGATCATTTATAATTAACAGTAAATTACCTTTTGATGTAACAGAATCGAACATTCTAATATTTGAAAAGATAGCTATAGTAAAAGGCTACATTAAGAATAACGAAATAATATTTTTAATAGAAATCCCGATAGTAGAAAGTAACAATTATCATTATTATCATTTATTTGCTTTTCCAACAAAAGTTACTAGCACATACCAAGTAATCATACCCAAAACCAAATTCCTATCCCTAAATGAACTGAGATATGGTTATACAAACGAAAAATGTACTGAAGTAACACCAAACCAATATTTATGTCAATCGATGACGACAACAACCATTAAAGAAGACAGCCCTTGTGAAGTACAACTATTAAAATTCTCAAATCATTACGAAAACTGTGAAACCAAACAAGTGCAAATAACTAATATGAAAATTCAAAAATTTACAGATAACAAATGGATAGCCATTTTCCCAACAGAAGTAATAGCAACCATCCACTGCAACCAAGATGAAAATAACCAAGCATTAATCGGAAGCAAACTAATTACCCTCAAAGAAGATTGTTATGTAAAATTGAAAGATGAAGTAATCAGAGTTTACCAAGATCCCATAGCAACAAAGAAACTTGCAAACCTACCGGAACTACAGTTCAAGATACAACCAGAAGACGAAGAAATAATTAAGAAACCTATGAAGCTAGAGCATCTAGACTTAGACGATCTCAACCACGCCGTGAAATTAGTGGAAAGTTATAAAGAACAATTAAATGAACTCAAAACGCCAAAGTTACATTATAATAATATAAGTGTTTGGACAATTATATTGATCATTTTAATAATTTTTGTAATTATATATGTATTTTACAAAATGTACCTTAGATATAAGAATGAAGGAAACAGTTCTAGATTTAAGGAAACAAAGAGAAAAAAGAAAACAATAAGTATACCCTTAGAAACAATAAATTTTAAATGAATTTAAATAATGAATTTTATGTATTTAAAAATTAAAAAAAACCTTAATTTTTCATTTACGGTGGGAGGAGTTATGTATCCCCCAATTACCTATATATATTGATATATTAAATCTAATAGGAATTATTAGAAATTGTTAAATAAAAGTATAAGTTCAATGCAACATTGTAACACAAGGATAACCCAGAGAGGTTATCGACAGTTCATGAGAACGGACATGCAACTTTGCATCCGTGAGGGCAGTGATACTGCAGGTGGCAGGTCACAGGCGGTCAACAGACCGCAATTACTAAGAATTAAGTTGTTACATTGTAATAAAGTGTACAATTAAGAAAAACGCAGACATGAGATCTTCAAGTTCCCACAAGCCGTGTGAGGGGCAGGTTATTATAAAAAGCCCGGGAGCTCAATGCCCGGCAGTCAGTCTTCGAACTCCATACTTCGTTGTTCAAGCTACTCACTAGTACAATAATTATTTTTAGTATTATGTACAAGTTATCTAAATTTCAAAAATAAATGTGTTAAGAGTTTGAAGTTGTTTTTTAAAAACACAGCTCCAAAGGCCCGAACCTTAACTCGCGTAACAACTAAACTTGTTACAAAAAATATTTTTTATACGCAATTCGTGTGATGTATTATTAACATGTCTATCAGACGCCAAAAATAAGCAAAATATAAAACTTACAAATTTCGTCACTTTCAAGCTTGTTCTATTGTTGAGATATGGGTATTTGCAAGGGGGTGGTTTATTAACCAGCAACAGCCTGAACATACAAGCACATGCAGGTAAACATATTAAATTAAAAGCAATTAATAACATTACTTTCATATTGTACACATTAATTATCACTCACTAATATAATTATTGGAAATTACTTTTTAACTGTGTACTTAACATCACTGAGGTGGTTCTGAGAACTGAGGAACTTGACTTTTTCGCAGTAACCCCCGGCTATAATTTATATAAGGTCATCTTAACGTGGGTGTGCTTTGCCTAACTTTCCCAAAACGAATTTCTACCAGTCATGCTTGTGGTAATCAATTAATAGGAAATTGCATTTGCTCTTTGAGAAGGAGACACCAAAGTCTATACTATTCAGCATAAATAATTCCCTGGTGAATAGTAATTGTTCCAAACTAAAATTACTATAACTAATAATGCAAGTGATTGACTAACTGATCGATTATTGATTTATAATTCGTTGCTTTGCAACATTTTCCCCACGCTAATTGATATCAAAGTCCGCCCCCGGACTTGCGTAACAACTAGATAAACGAAAAATTAAAGAGAGGGTGTAGATGCAAAGTGTAAGAGAAAGAATACAATATACAATACGATATACCAAATACAAGCACAATCTACAATAAACAACTACAAAAAAATAATGTTCGAGTGGAAAAAGTTCAAACCCACACTAGCCATGACCACACAGAAACTAAAATCCTAAATACCAAAATTCTGTAGTCCCAACTATGAAAATGTCAGTGATAGTGGTTACATTTGTACGTAGTCAAACGGTTTCGTCATTGGCAAGTAGGAGGCTCCTGGGAAACTGAAGGTAATGGTAGGCCAGTTCGCTGATTGAAGCTCTCGGTTCCTTCTTTACAAAGTTTGTGTTTGCGTGGTAAATCATGTATCAAATGTGTAACATCTGGAGCGAACTAATAGCAAAGGAAGAATTGCTTGGCGTGAGGGCAAAGGTTTGGAGATGTGTTGTGTGTGCGTTGCGTTGAGGTCATAAGGACTTGTTGGAACAACTTCTTGATTCTTTGACACAGTAGCAAGGAAAAGGAGATGTGGATCAGAGTAAAGAAAATTATTATTGGCCATATGTAAGTAGCAATATCATTAGTTGTTAAAATGGTTGCAGCTTGTAGCTATTCGACATTAAGGCAGTCGTATAGTTTGTCAAAATTTAAACTTGGTAACTTGATTCCAGTACATTTTAGCTATTCTGCTGCCCCTAGTTAAAAGGCGGCAACCGCATTTTTGGGAAATTTTACGTTAATGGTTGGTATAATTAGGTAATACACTTACGCAACTGTTTTCTGAATTTAAAAGCGGCAACTGCACTTTAATCCTGATTTAAACATAAAAATAAAAAGTAACAAGTACAATATACCAACGTGTTCCCTAGTTAAAAGCAATAACTGCATAATACCTAGAAAAAAGGGCGGCATCTGCAGAAACACCTGTATTTGCTTTTCCTTTTAAATGAATTTATGACTATCATAGTTTGTTTTTAGTGTAAAGAACAAATTTGCCGGTGCGTTATTTAAATTAGTAGATTAGATCCGAGTGATTTTAGTGTACATTCAACGATTTTGCAGACATCTCTGCGAGAAGTCGCCATTTAGTTGCTCTTGCTATAAAACAGCAAAACAAGGCTATTATAATACTAGGTGATATAACCAATTCAACTAACAGTGATAACATTTATATTGAAAATATAAATAAATTTATTTATTTACCTGATAAAGAAGATGATATTATTCAAAAGAATAATAATGTGATTATGAAAATGCTAGAAGATGGCGAGCAACAATACAGAACAGAGGCTAGTGATTCTGCGAAATTCTTTTAGCAGATATTTTTTTTCAAATAACCAACCAAAAACCGGCTATTGACATCATACAGAATATTGTATTACCAGCAACTGCAACTGACAATTTTCCTCAATGTGAAGAACAGATTGCTTCCAATGACGATGTAAGTATTGAATTACTTACAAAAAAGAAAGTCTTTTAATGTGTCAGTTAAAGATAGGTTGCAGTTGAAAGCAAAATTAATAAGACCAAAGTGCTACCTGAAAGAGGCTTGCGGCAGTAAATGCCGAAAAAAGTGTAAAGTTGCTATATTAGAAGACAAAAAAAATGACATTAACAGTGTGTTTTGGGAATTAAACTGGTTCGAACAAAAACAATTTATTTTAAACAATACATAACGACAAAATATTAAAAGAAAACCAAGGATTCCTCACAGAGGTCAAATTCGTACATCTATACTTTTAAAAATCATGAGGGAACTTCTGTTAGTATCTGTAAAACTTTTTTCGTTACTACTCTTGGATTCAAGCCATCAAATGACAAAGTTGTACATAATGTACTCAATGGAGCTGCTGCACTGAATCAACCCACTCCAAAGTCTGACATGAGAGGTATGTGTTTAATATTGACTAAGTTTAACGAAAATATCTATTTTTTGTGTTTAGGCAAAAAACAGTGTACCAAGAAGTGCGACAAAACTATATCTCATTATAGGAAAGAATATGCTCCTTTAAAAAAGTATTTACCTAGTGACATTTCTATAACGTTTATGCACAAAGATTATAACACTAAAAATCGTTGTGCACAATGTTCTACGAAGTATACAGAAGTGTAGTGAACGAGATGAATATATCGTTCGCTGAACATGGCGACCATGATGAAAATAATTTACATTCTGAGTGTTAACATTGCGTAGCATATATTATTCAAATAAATAAAGCAAAACTATCTCGAGCAGAATACCGCAAGAATGCAGATATGGTACAGGAGGAAAGAAATATCTGCGTCAGGAGATTTACAAAAAGTTGTAATGTTGCCTCGAATGGATCGATTTAAAGTAGTGTTATTCACACCAAGGATAATTCTGTTTAATGAAAGCTTTGCGCCGATTCGAAAGAAACAGATCAACTACTTAAAACCTATAGTGTTATATGAAAAGAAGCTGTTTCTGGAAGCAAAAGGAAGATATTATTAGTAGCTTTTAGGCATTTTTCCTACAAAACAGGGACGCTGACAAAATAACATTATGGCTAGACAATTTCTCAGGCTCAAAATAAAAATTGGTATTTTTACAGTTTTCTGGTATATACCTTCAATTCTACAGAGATCAGTACATCTAAAATTATAGTCAAGTATTTTGAAAAAGGCACACATTTATGAGCGCTGATGCGTTTCATCATCAGATAGAACAATCTTCATGACATAGTAAAAGTCATTGCGACAAGAGGTAAGCGAACCATAAATTACGTCACAGATTTTACTGGCATAACAATCGAATTTTAAATTTCCTTAAGGCACCCCAAATAAAGGTTGGTATTTATAAACCTTTAGCCAACAGGAAGACAAGAGGGGTACCGTAAGTAAAAAAATACAACATTATTAAAAATTTGTGCTTACTTATGCCACAAAGCCGAAGGCAGTTTTGCGAAAGTTTACCGGCCAATACGAAGTGTTAGATTTAATAGATATTCAAGAGTAGGTTTAAGGAAGTATAATATTTGATAATGAATAATTTTGTCTGGCATGGGGAAAGTAATTCGAGCATAGAAAACGAAAATCAATATAAATTGTTGGTTATTTTGCAATAGGAATTCGGCCATTTGTTTATTTAAGTATAGTATTAATTATTTTTACACTCATTGTTGAATTTAACAAATGAATATAAACTGATTGTATGGATTTATTTTGCGTTATTGCTTTATGAAATCTTCATGTCACCTTTTCCCGCTATAATATTTAGTCAATAGCGTAGCCGTCATCTCTAGGATAAAGGCCGTAACTCAATAAATAAGTGTAGTTGCCACCTTTATCTTAAGTATGACATCAATTTTGAAGGATAAGTGCTGAATGACGTTGAATTGTATTGATATTTTAGTTATTTGTGAAAAACATTTAGATATAATAAAGTGGTAACTTTGCAAAAATACTGTAACTATTAATCAGTTTTTCTTTAATCTCTTCAAGTTGCATTTTAATACCGGCGCAGAGCCTAAATGTTTTCAGCCTTTTTCTTGACATATACATTTCGGTAGATTCCGCCTTTTTACTAGGGGCGGCAGAATTGTGTTGGGATTACATGGTGTATTGTAACTGACTCACCAGTTAGAAACCATAATTAGTCGATTGCCTCAATAAAAGTTCGATTGCCTAGTAATTTACAATTACATTGAAGATGGATCTCCATTGCACCACTCGGAGTGTCGGGTGTTAGAAATTCTGTATTGATGCATCGCACTTTGGAACGTTGTTGTAGGTGCGTGATCAGGAATGTGCGTATTTCCAATCACGTAAAGAATTTCGTGGTTGCACCAGTTTTTTGGCAATACATTGATCATGCCGTGAATAACTAGGTTGCAGTACCAGTAGCAAGCAAATATTCCATACAACTAATGTGTAGTTTTCGTTTGTTTTTGTTGCGCAAGCATAGTTTCTCGTGAAGGAGATTCCATTTTGGTGTTAAAGGTGTCCAACCATGCGTTGTGTGTACCATGACAGCATCAATTGTAGGAATTGCAATGAAACATGTGTATGCTTTCCATGAAAAAAAATTTCTTGTCATTTTTCTTATGGAAGATCCCTTCAGTGAATTTTACGGTAGCGGTACGTGAAGTTCAACAAGGTGTCCTCCGGCGTAACTCATTTTGTGTGTAGTAGGAGCTGAAAGGATCTAAAAACAATAAAGTCTAATATCAATGTTTGCTTTTTTATTAGTTTCGAAGCCTCTTGTAGAGTTAGCATAAAAACAACATCCATTTTTAGTTTATTATTTTGACACATGTATGATTGTTGTATTATTTGGTGATTTTATTGAATGGTGTGCGAGTGTGAAAGAAGAATGGTTGTATATTTAGGTATCCGTGAAGAGACACAGCTGAGCTAGCCAGGGAAGCTGCTGAAGATTGTTGAAGCAGAAATAATAGGGTGAGCAATTTTTTTAAAATTTGTGCTTTTTTTGAAAATTATTTGATGACACTGGTAAAGGACTGATGTTAAAGCTTTGTCCAAAAATTTTTCTAAGGTTCCACAGCAATCTTATGACGGCCCAACGCTGGGGCTCGATGTTAAAAGTTTAATCCCAGATACCACGGCAATATATATATATATATATATATATATTAATAGAGAAGAATAATCCACATTTAGAATGCAAATGAATGCTTAATATATATTAATAGTTATTAAGATGAAATGTGGATTATTCTTCTCTATTAATAATAATATAATTACATGTTTGTATTATTCCGAATGTTGCAAAAATGGGATGATCAAGTTATTAGTACATGAATTATGTATATAACTAGATTCAATTTCCTTAAATGCAAGACGTAATTGAAAATCGTTAACAAGAGCCAAGCTTCAGTAGTATTAAGTATAACATCATCTAAACAATTAGGCTAGATAGCTCAATTGGTTAGAGCACTGATCCGGAAAATCAGAGGTTGCAGATTCAAGTCCTGCTGTAGCCGTTCTTTTAGTGGTTTTCAATTACTAGTTCGATTTGAAATGGTAATTCAACTTTAAATACAAAGTTGGGTTTTCATTTCATCTTAATAACTATTTTTATATATATATATATATATATATATATATATATACATATATTGTTATGGATTCAAAGGGTTAAAATTGGGGTAAGCAATGCAATTTCAAACACCCTGTATAGATAAACGAACAAATTATTTACGCGCAAAATTTAATCCATCTATTTAATTTTAACGGACAAGTAGTGACGTATTTTTATAAGTAATGATTGAAAGGTTAAAGGTACATAGAGAAAACCAGTTTTAAAAACAAATAGAAACGCATAATTAAATTAATCTATTTAAATTCAACGTGTAATAGCATTGGAAAACACACCAGGGTATAGAAAATCAATAATCCCAAGGCAAAAGGTTTCTTGGTAACAAACAAGGACGTCAGTTTTATCGGATACCGTGAAATATAGACTCCAAGAATTGTTGTTTTAAACGGTCTATAATTAAGAACACCTGCATGTTTAAAAGGTTGCCTTCTTTGAAATTATCAGCATAGTAAAGCAGGCTTCCTAGAAAATAGTGTTCAACCGTCAGTTGCTCCGAATAACAAGCTATTAAAGTTTCTTAAAGAGTAGGTGAGATGCACGATCAGTAATATGCTACAGATAAAGACGGATATAAAAGCATTGGTTTCAAAACGCACGTACTTGATCCACGTGGAGTGATGAGACGCTGTCAGCAATATTGATTTTTTACAACTCAAGTGGTGTTTGGAACGCGACATCAAATATGCATAAGATAGAGATAAAAATATTACAGGCGGAGTTTCATGACGACACAGAACAGAATCATTGGCTGAAACGGATAGTTTTACAAACGGACAAACATGCGACAGGTGGAAGCGATTTTCGGATTATACGGCGCGTCCACGAGGTGAATTTTCAAAAGCTTTAAAACAGTTATATCAAAATTTGCAGAAGTGTTCTGTTAAAATAAGTTTTTCGCGTGAAGTGTGGCCTAGAGGTGTCATTTTAAAGATATAAATACTCTAAGAAAATTGGGAGCTTTCTTTTTACATTTTCATCGTTTTAGCTACTTACTACGATAAACCGACGTTATAGTAGAGTTTTGTGAGTATTAAGAATTATTCATAATACAGTAAATGTAGTACTAGCACTTAGAAGGTAGTTATGACCTTCTAGTTATTAACGTAAAGATACGAGTAGTGTAGTAAAAATCAAATAACCAGAGGTCCAATTACTACCATAACAGGCTAGTAAATCAATAAATAGACGCATAGTATACGTGAGTTTGTATGCTGTTATGGAATATTATTTTGAAGCAATGCTTGGTGAATATTGGGGTTTTCATCTATGAATATGTGGAGGAGCAGAGCGCATAGTCACGAAGCCAACGGATTCTGGTGAGCACCGTTGAAGGAATGGAGGCTTGAAGCATTTCCAAGTAACTTATTTGAATTTTCTGTTATCTGATAAACTTTTGGAATTATTTGGTGATGTGTGAGTGAACATTGGGGTTATTTATGGTTATATAACGTATCGGAAAAAATACATGTACTTGACAATTATTAGGGTGATTTAAAAATATTAAAAAAGAGTGTATGTAAAACTTACTAAATTTCATTTTAAATTTAAATTGGATTGCTAAGGGTACATGGGTTTATTAGTTTTGTGGTAATTTTATGCAAGGTAAAAGGCATACATTAATAAACTGGGTTATTATGAGCTCACCATACTCCAGTGTGCAATAAATATAGGGTATTATTTGGGGCCCATCTACTCAGTTTGTATTAAATGTGTATACAAATAATAATTTAAAACAAGGACTTTAAAACATGTCACTTATTGAGTTGTAATTTGTGTACCGAACTGTTTATATCTGTGAGTAATTTATTTGTAAATAGCAGTAAAAAAAATTGTATGATTGTTGTATTATTTGGTGATTTTATTGAATGGTGTGTGAGTGGAAAGGAAGAATGAAAATAAATTTAGGTATCTTAGAAGAGGCACAGCTGAGCTAGCCAGGGAAGCTGCTGAAGATATTTTGTTGCAGCAGAATAAACGGGTAAAAATATTTTTATAAATTTTTTTATTTTTTTTTGAAAATCGGTTGTTGACACTGGCGATGTCAAACCCTTAATCCACAATCCACAGCAATATATATATATATATATATATATATATATATTATAAAACTCTATTTTATTGACCAGGAATCTATGTTTAATATGAAGATGAAATTAATGTGTTGGGATGTTTTTGGTCATAAATAAAACAACTGTCAAATAATCATTCGTTTTGAACTTGACGTTTCGATCTATTATTCAGATCTTAATCATAAGCTAAAAGTTAGGTAATTAGAAACTAAACAATACATATATCAAAACTTACATAAAACTTGATTATTCTTAAATTTAGGGCTAGTGTAAAATAATTTTAAATGACATAAAGCAAAACTTGAGTGACAGAATTATGAAATCAGAAGATTACAAACAAAAATCACTTGATTTATTATCTGACACAGAAACTTATAAAATCTTAACAAAAGATCCAACCACTAAAATCCAAAAAAATGTGAATGAACACATTAACATGCTTCATAAAAAAGATATCATATCAACAACCCAAAAAAAAGCACTAATCAACAACAGTTCAAGTCCAGGAAAGTATTATGGTCTACCAAAAATTCACAAACCAACACTATCTTTAAGACCAATTATTTCATCCATTAATACTCCTACTTATAGCATTGCTCATTTCTGTGCAGAAATTCTGAAACACTCATTTCCTCTTGAAGGCTACAATATCAAGGATAGCTTTACTTTTGTAGATACGTATAACAATTTTCGATTACCAGAAGACCACATTCTTATATCCCTTGATGTTGTATCTTTGTTTACCAACATACCTAAAGAATTAACAATACAAATTATATCAGAACAATGGAACAAAGTTCAACCTCACTGCAAATTTTCAGAAAAAATGTTCATTAGTACTCTAAATCTAATATTCAACAACACATACTTTACATATGAAAAAACTATCTATTTACAACTTTATGGCACGCCTATGGGTTCACCTCTCTCACCAATCTTAGCCCAGATTGTCATGGATCTACTTTTGGACAAAATCATTCCTAACCTTCCATTTCAAGTTACATTTTTAGCTAAGTATGTAGACGACATAGTTTGCTCTGTACCACAAAATCAAGTTGAAACCACTCTTGAACACTTCAATAACTTTAATGAACATCTAAAATTCAATTTGAAAAAAGAAGAAGACAGAAAAATTCCATTTCTTGATACATTGATTATTCGATCAGAAAACAACAGTTTGATTTTTAACTACTATAAAAAACCTACAAATTCTGATAGATACATTAACTACAACTCCAGTCACAGCAATAAACACAAAGTCAATACCATCTTAGCACTAAAAAATCGAATTACAAAAATAAGCAATCCAATTTTTCTAAATAACAACATTAAAGAATTAAAACAAGTTTTTATCCGTAATGGTTATCCCATTCAAATTGTCAACAAATTATTAAATACCAACATTTTATCACAACAAAAAACAAAACAAGAACTGGTCTACAACAAGCTTCCGTATATTGAAAAACTAACTCCACAACTTACTAGAATTTTAAAAAAACCAAATATAGGCATCGCTTACTACTATGTGAAGTCAATCAAAAATCTTTTTTCGCCCCTTAAAGATAAAACAAACACCGAAATGTGCAGTAACGTTGTATATAAGATTCAATGTATATGCAACCACTCCTACATTGGTCAAACGGGTCAGTGGTTAAAGTACAGATTAACTCAACACCGCAGTGATGCAAAATTGGGAAAGAACAACTGTGCTTTCTCAACACATATACATTCTACCAAACACACACCTTCGCTCAAAGATACCAAAATTTTAGAAATAGAACAAAATTACAAAAACGGTTATTACTTGAATCATTTCATATACAAAAGAAAAAAGTGCATCAACAACAAACAAGACTTAAATAACTTAAGTGTTGTTTACTCCGATCTGTATAAACATTAATTGTAGTGCTGTTATTTAATGGACAATATTTATACATTCTTTTATTTTTATAATATTTATATCCAAAATCATTGTACTTAAATAAGCTTAGTTTCTGTAACATCAAAATTGCATACACAAAACAATTTTAATTCTGTCACTCAAGTTTTGCTTTATGTCATTTAAAATTATTTTACACTAGCCCTAAATTTAAGAATAATCAAGTTTTATGTAAGTTTTGATATATGTATTGTTTAGTTTCTAATTACCTAACTTTTAGCTTATGATTAAGATCTGAATAATAGATCGAAACGTCAAGTTCAAAACGAATGATTATTTGACAGTTGTTTTATTTATGACCAAAAACATCCCAACACATTAATTTCATCTTCATATTAAAATATATATATATATATATATATCGTTGAGCGCTATTAAAAGTTGTTATGGGCTGAAAATGCCCGATGTTTGGATCAATAATATGTGGAGGAGCAGAGCGCATAGTCACGAAGCCAACGGATTCTGGTGAGCACCGTTGAAGGAATGGAGGCTTGAAGCATTTCAAGTAACTTATTTGAATTTTCTGTTATCTGATAAACTTTTGGAATTATTTGGTGATGTGTGAGTGAACATTGGGGTTATTTATGGTTATATAACGTATCGGAAAAAATACATGTACTTGACAATTATTAGGGTGATTTAAAAATATTAAAAAAAAGTGTATGTAAAACTTACTAAATTTCATTTTAAATTTAAATTGGATTGCTAAGGGTACATGGGTTTATTAGTTTTGTGGTAATTTTATGCAAGGTAAAAGGCATACATTAATAAACTGGGTTATTATGAGCTCACCATACTCCAGTGTGCAATAAATATAGGGTATTATTTGGGGCCCATCTACTCAGTTTGTATTAAATGTGTATACAAATAATAATTTAAAACAAGGACTTTAAAACATGTCACTTATTGAGTTGTAATTTGTGTACCGAACTGTTTATATCTGTGAGTAATTTATTTGTAAATAGCAGTAAAAAAAATTGTATGATTGTTGTATTATTTGGTGATTTTATTGAATGGTGTGTGAGTGGAAAGGAAGAATGAAAATAAATTTAGGTATCTTAGAAGAGGCACAGCTGAGCTAGCCAGGGAAGCTGCTGAAGATATTTTGTTGCAGCAGAATAAACGGGTAAAATATTTTTATAAATTTTTATTTTTTTTGAAAATCGGTTGTTGACACTGGCGATGTCAAACCCTTAATCCACAATCCACAGCAATATATATATATATATATATATATATATTATAAACTCTATTTTTTGAGCAGGAATCTAAAAGTTGTAATATGAAGCTGAAATTAATGTCTGGGATGTTTTGGTCATACAATAAATACATACTGTGCATTGAATATGATCGATTCGTTTTGAAGCCAATGGACTGAAGTGGTTAATAAAAGTGATGCTCTAATTATTTGCTAGCTCTTAATCATAAGCTAAAAGTTTTAGGTAATTAGAATACTCAAACTTATAATGGTTCGAAATATTATTTAACAAACATTACTTTCAAAAGTAGATTACTTCACCAACAACGATTTAGGGCTCAGTGTAACAAGCAATATGTTACATATGACATAAAGGAAAAACGTTTTGTGCACAAGATATTATGAAATGTGAAGATAGAGTTACAAAATTGCCAACAATCACTTGATTTATTATCTTACACAGAATACCTTATAAAATCTTAACAAAAGATCCAAGTTCTGAATAATCACTCACTTATAATGTGAATGAATAGAGTGTAACAGTTTCTTTTATAATTACGTAGAGCACACTCTAATTTTAGTGTCATTTATCAACAACTCCTTAATTAAAGCACTTATTACGTACAACAGTGTCAAGTCCAGGAAAGTACGTTATGGTCTACACAATAATCTGCCGCCTTTAAAATCCGATTGAACACGTATCTTTAAGACCAAGTTGGCTTTCATCCATTAATACTCCTACTATATAATGGCAAAATGCTCATTTCTGGCTGCCACCTCCAAATTCTGAAATACTCAACTTTACTACTTGACAGGCTACTTTAATATCAAGGACTAGCACTTAACTAATTAGTAGATACGTCCTTTAACAATTTTCGATTACCATAATGTACCACTTTATTTTATCGTGTAAATTATCCCTTGATCGTTGTTTTTCCTCTGTTTAGCATGTAGTCATCCATCCATATTCTAAGATCGTTCAAATCAATTTACAAATTTACTATTAGAACAATGGAACAAAGTTCAACCTCACTGCCAATTTTCAGAAAAATGTTCATTAGTACTGCTAAATCTAATATTCAACATTACACATAGTTTATCATATGCAGTAGTCAACTATCTATTTACAACTTTATGGCACGCCTATGGGTTCATCCATCTCTCATGCAATCTTAGCCCAGAATTGTCATGGATCTACTTTTGAGTGCTTTAAATCATTCCTAACCTGCTCCTATTTCAAGTAAAATACATTTCAACTAGCTAAGTATGTAGACGACATAGTTTGCTCTGTAGCTCTAACTACGAAATCGAATGTATTGAAACCACTCTTGAACATTGTCAATGAAGACTTTACCGACTGAATCATCTAAATTTGTCTTCCATTTGGATAAATAGATAAGCCTCTGGTAGTGTACACGCAACAAGATTCCATTTCTTGATAGCTCCAGTTGATTTATGTTTGAATTGGAAAACTTAGACAGTGGGGTTGATTTTTACGAAAGCATCCTGAATTTTGATAACCTGATGCAATATTCTAGATTTATACGTGTTACTGGCAACTCCAGTTACACTAATTGTAAAGTCAATACCTATCTTTAGCACTAAAAATCGAATTTACAAAATTTAAGCAAATACCAATTTTTCTAATAACAACATTAAAGAATTAAAACAAGTTTTTATCCGTAATGGTTATCCCATTCAAATTGTCAACAAATTATTAAATACCAACATTTTATCACAACAAAAACAAAACAAGAACTGGTCTACAACAAGCTTCCGTATATTGAAAAACTAACTCCACAACTTACTAGAATTTTAAAAACCAAATATAGGCATCGCTTACTACTATGTGAAGTCAATCAAAATCTTTTCGCCCCTTAAAGATAAAACAAACACCGAAATGTGCAGTAACGTTGTATATAAGATTCAATGTATATGCAACCACTCCTACATTGGTCAAACGGGTCAGTGGTTAAAGTACAGATTAACTCAACACCGCAGTGATGCAAAATTGGGAAAGAACAACTGTGCTTTCTCAACACATATACATTCTACCAAACACACACCTTCGCTCAAAGATACCAAAATTTTAGAAATAGAACAAAATTACAAAAAACGGTTATTACTTGAATCATTTCATATACAAAAGAAAAAAGTGCATCAACAACAAACAAGACTTAAATAACTTAAGTGTTGTTTACTCCGATCTGTATAAACATTAATTGTAGTGCTGTTATTTAATGGACAATATTTATACATTCTTTTTATTTTTATAATATTTATATCCAAAATCATTGTACTTAAATAAGCTTAGTTTCTGTAACATCAAAATTGCATACACAAAACAATTTTAATTCTGTCACTCAAGTTTTGCTTTATGTCATTTAAAATTATTTTACACTAGCCCTAAATTTAAGAATAATCAAGTTTTATGTAAGTTTTGATATATGTATTGTTTAGTTTCTAATTACCTAACTTTTAGCTTATGATTAAGATCTGAATAATAGATCGAAACGTCAAGTTCAAAACGAATGATTATTTGACAGTTGTTTTATTTATGACCAAAAACATCCCAACACATTAATTTCATCTTCATATTAAATATATATATATATATATATATATCGTTGAGCGCTATTAAAAGTTGTTATGGGCTGAAAATGCCCGATGTTTGGATCCAATAATACATACTGTGCATTGAAGATGATCGACGTTGGGAGCCAATGGACTGAAGTGGTTAATAAAAGTGATGCTCTAATTATTTTTGCTAGCTCAATTTAAATAAAAGTTTTATAATCAGATATCAAACTTATAATGGTTCGAAATATTATTTAACAAACATTCTTTCAAAAGTAATTACTTCACCAACAACGATTTTCTCAAACAAGCAATATGTTACATATAACATCTAGGAAAAACGTTTTGGCACAAATATTAAAATGTGAAGATAGAGTTCAAAATTGCCACAACCGTTTTACCTTACAAATAATACCTTAAATCTAACAAAAGATGTAAGTTCTGAATAATCACTCACTTATATTAAAAATAGAGTGTAAAGTTTCTTTTATAATTACGTAGAGCACACTCTAATTTTAGTGTCATTTATCAACAACTCCTTAATTAAACCTTATTACGTACAAAATGTGTCAAAATACGTTTGGTAACACAATGTCTGCCGCCTTTAAAATCCGATTGAAACGTATCTGACCAGTTGGCTTTAATAAAATCTTTTTTATATAATGGCAAAATCTCATCGCAGGCTGCCACCCTCCAAATCGAAATATCAACTTGTACACACACTCTACTTTAATTCAAATACTAGCACTTAACTAATTAGAAGAAATGTCCTTTAAAATTTTAAATAATGTAACTTTATTTTATCGTGTAAATTATACTGGTCGTTGTTTTTTCCTCTGTTTAGCATGTAGTCATCCATCCATATTCTAAGATCGTTCAAATCATTTAAAATTTACTATTAAACGTCAAAATTGCCATTTCAATTTCATGTATGCTTTAATTCACATTAAAAAGTTTATCTTGCAGTAGTCAACTATTATTTATTCTCCATTTTAATCCATTTTATGCATTTCCAATAATTTCATTTACTTTTGAGTGCTTTAAACACTCCTCTGCTCCTATTTCAATAAAATAATTTCAACTACTAACATAACACATGTTTGATCGAGCTCTAACTACGAACGAATGTATTGATTTTGCATTGTAAATGAAGACTGACCGACTGATCTCTGTATTTGTCTTCCATTTGGATAAATAGATAAGCCTCTGGTAGTGTAACGCAACAAGAATTTTCTAGATAGCTCCAGTTGTTTTTATGTTTGAATTGGTTCTTAGAAGTGGGGTTGTTTTTTTACGAAAGCATCCTGAATTTTGATAACTGATGCAATATTTAGATTTATCGTGTTACTGGCCTCGGTTACACTAATTGGTTGAAGTCGCTCCCTTATCTTTATGCTATTCGAGATTTACGAGCCTTTTAACAAATACGCTTTTCTATGAAAATAAATATTTACATAATTTGAGTGTTTTTCTTTATTTAATTCTCTTTTCTTATAGTAGCGTTTACAAATTGTTCTGCGGTTGAATGCAATAGATTTGTAGTTTCTCCTCCGCAATAATTTCGCTAGGAAGCAGAAAAATGGCACTTGGATTTGATAACCTTTACCAATTATATTAATTTTTTTAATTAAATCGTGTTGGACAATGCATTTACAAATTAATTATGAAAAAGCTTTCATACAAATTTTTAAATTAACAAGTTTAAATGAAAAGTTTCAAATATAAAAAACCACAAAAACAAAAGACGTAGTTTGGTCTCATTTTTTATGCAGCTTCTTATATTTTCAATTAGTAAAATAAACTGAGGGTAGAATAATTGTTTCATTACCCTTGAATTACTAAAGTTTTTCTTAAAATATTGGGACAAAAATTCTACATGCAGATATTTAAAGTATGGCCATTTTATATATGCCTAGAAATTGATTGCGTTTTCACAAAATACGTCGCAAATAAATTCTGCTTATCTTATTTTTTACAGCTTATTTATCTAATTACAAAATTCGTTGAAGTATCGACATTACTTTGTTAAAAAACTTTTAATTGGCTACATTTTTATATTCCCTCGAAAGTTGTCTTGAACTCATTAAATATATTTTTGTAGATTATATTATTGAAAATGTACAATGCTTAGGGAAAGGAACCAGTACCCTTCATTTTTGTTCAGTTCACTCTATTCTCCTTAGTCTATTAAATAATTAGCTTTCTATACTATAATTCAGAAGCTAGAATACAGCAATCTATTTGTACATTCGAGCTTAATTTTATTCAATCATATAACGAGTAACTTTTATGGAATTTTATTGGCTTGTTTATTTGTTCGGGTCTATCTATCACCAACATGACAAGCTGCAAATATACCAAAACCGGTCATTAGTTGCTCTTGCTTTACTAGCTGTCAATAAAACACATTTAACTATTTATTATATTAAGCACCTGCAGTAAATTAAGATGCAATACAGGTGACAACAAACCTTTTGCTATGCTTTGTATATTTTTACTTTTTTCAACTGTCTGCATGTTGCACCCAATGTTTCTGCACTTACCTACCGATTGAAAATTAGGGTTAACTCTTCAGATACGTATGTTGTAACGTGACCGACTTGCGTTAGCAATAAATTAGATGGGAAAGGAGAATTATTAAATTTGGTTAGACAAATTGCATATGGACACACCGTGTAGAGTAGATTTTACAAATTATTAATCATAATTAAGCATATTCAAACTCTGTTGCCATAAATGTCATGCAGCATATAAGGTAAACATAATTTCTTTTAAATTTTTCTGTTATCAATGGGACAATAACTTTATTATTAAGTGTAGATTGAATTTCTTACAATGTATTACCGGATGCTGACCGCAATTAATAGGATTTCTACAGTAGGAGAAATGATAGGAAACATATAAATTTAGTTATTTGCGAAGAGGTAATTAGAAAGCACGCAATGTAGTAATACCAGCGAATAGAAGTAATGGAGAGAGGGAGTTGATAGTTGTAAAGAAACGTAGTTTCGAGATAAGAATAAAGATTTCCGCAGAAAAAACGCGACGTGTGGTATATTTTCTTTACCGCACGCTTTACGCGGGCAGAGTACATTTCAATTAACGAATTCGTGGAATTATCGTTGTTATGACCTGTTAAAGG
This sequence comes from Platerodrilus igneus, assembly GCA_036346225.1. Classification (NCBI taxonomy): domain Eukaryota; kingdom Metazoa; phylum Arthropoda; class Insecta; order Coleoptera; family Lycidae; genus Platerodrilus; species Platerodrilus igneus. Next base: position 1,218,139 of record JARFIW010000482.1, on the reverse strand, counting down.
GGTTATGGATCTGAAAGTTCACTCCTCCAATAATTTGAATTTTGTGGTATGTTGTGTTGACGAAGCTGCGTTAGTTGAAAAAAGCTGTGTTGGTTTCTGGACATCCTTAACCTTTAGGAAAATGAAATTAAACAGTGCGTAGACTGAACTTTTATGTTCAACTTGTGGACATTTGCTTGTATTTAAGTAATAGAAAATTAATTAAAGGGTAAGTGATTATTTTGTTGAAGGAAGTTGGCAATGGAATTAGTATACGTTGATACTAAATTTAAGTTAAGCTCTATTAGTGAAGTTATTGTTAATAAAAGAATGACAATTTAGTATTTTTAATGAGTATTTGAATGGTTAATGAAAGTTTGGTGTTGCACTATGATTTTCGATGTATTGTTATAGCGAGAATTTCCAGAAATGGGATTTCAAATGTTGTATAAATCAACCTTGGAAGCTAAATCATTGGTATGACAGTAGTAGTCATGGTTTAATGTCTTTCTTTCAGGATTTGGTTTAGTAATACCTGGCCAGAGTGAAGTTAAAAGACTTAAGTATATTTCTATTTATATTGCATTTATTTAATGTCAATAATCGTTAAGTATAAGATGAATTTTATTTGCATCTATTTATGAACTAGGATAAAAGTTAGGTTATTGCAGGTTATTGCAGTAATGGAATTGTATTTGGGACAGGTATTTCGTTTTACAAAGTTTTTTGATATGACAGAATTTAAATTGTCTAAAAATCCTTTGTTAGGTGTGTTATCTGCTTGTTGGCAAGCTGTTAGAGTTTGTATTTTGGCAGCTCTTGTCTGGGAATTTTGCACACTTGATTCTTCGGCGATATCTGTGAAAGTCAAATACCTACCCCCATACATGATTCTGTCCTTATAGAATAGAGAGCGTTGCTTCGAAAGGGAGACTGAATACAATATCTTCTTACCGAAGAGACATGTTGTAAAATGGAGGTCCCGTGTGTGAGTGTTGTCACGCACGTTAAAGATCCCTACCTTGTTTGGAACAGCAAGGGTTCGGCAAAATTCAAAATTTTCCAGTTAAAAAAAACTCGCTTCCTGGCCAATGTAGTACCTTCGCGTGGAGCATTGGAAAATCAAATGTAATGTAAAATCACGCTTTTAGAATGCTTTCTGTGCTAATATGAGTAAAGTTGGTTTCAGCATCCAGTCCATAAAGAAATGCAGCTGCATTTTCTAGGCCCTAAGATGAGACCAGCACGAATCAATAGCTCAAGGTACAGTTTTCTGCTTTTGTATTTTTTTTTATACTGCTGTAAAGAATAGACTTTTCATTTGCTGTTATCACCTATGATTATCCAGTAAATTATCAACACCACGTTACAAAACTTACATTCACAATGCACGAGCGACTATGTTAAAAATTAGTCGATTAAAGTTTGTACATTTTTCAGTTTCTTTTGTCCTTTTAGTATAGGCAAAGACATTAACGTAAAGAACTTACGCATCAATTTAAAAGTAGTTAATATTTGATTAATTTAAGTTAGGATGTATAATTTTAATGTTATACTATTTCTTGAGGAGGTGCACTTCACAAATGCAGAATGTATAATTAATGTATATTTCTTTTCCCAGAATCACTGTAAAGTTTATGTTTTATTTTCCTTTGTATATATTTAAGGTGAACCACTACCTAAGTATCTAGATTCTAAGATGTAATATTTGCTTACCAATTTTATGTTTTTATGTTTTGATGCTTTGTTTACCATCACGCAGTATCAAACGATTACGCAAATTATCGGATTTTGTTGTTTTGTAAATAGTCTTTCGAGATTGTATGATGACAATATAGTTTACTGGGGTTTCCAATGTGTTCCTTATATTTCACCCACGCCCTTCTACGACTTTTTTGAGCTATTCCGAATTCTACCATTCTGATCCCCGTTTTGTTGCGGTATTCGGTGTAAACGATCTCTTTACTAAATATTACTGTTTCTTTTGTGTTTGCGCAGAATACCGTAACACAAGGACAAACAAGGGAGCAGCCAGACGATATACCCAATGTTGGAATTTTGAGCGTACTATGACTAAGTACAATAACATAACAAAGAGGTGGTGAGATGCAAGATTCGCGTAAACGACATTATTTGTAAGATAGACTGAATATGCAACAACATTTACTTTTACAATGCTCCTCCCGAAGGTACTACATTGGCCAGAAGCGAGTCCTTTTTAACTTGAAATTTTGAAGTTTGTCGAACCCTTGTTGTTCTGTACAAGTTAGGGTCTTTCACGTGAGTGACATTACATGTGACTTTCCAATGCTCCACCCGAAGGTACTACATTGACCAGGAAGCGAGTTTTTTACCTGGAATTTTGCCGAACTCTTGCTGTTCCAAGCAAGATAGGGATCTTTAAGGTGCGTGACAACACACACGGGACCTCCATTTTACCTCTCATCCGAACGAGGGTGTTGTAACGTATTTTTTTATTTAGTTACGTATTCTCTATAAATTTAATATTATGCCTTAATAAAATCAAAACATAATTTGTAATTGTCTGGTGACAAAAGATAGCTTATTATGTGTATTATGTATTATGGGTTCCTTTCCCTCGGATATCTAAGTTACTAGGCTAGTTACTTATCTGTCATTTTTCGGAATTACTTTTCAACCAGAGCTTGAACGAAAAAGCAGCTCGACTGGCGATAAAGAAGAGTCAAGATGGTGTCAAGTGAATTTGCTTGGCATCGTGTTCGTAAAAAAGAAAATTAAATGATTAAAATCATCGTGTCATTGTCTGGTTCCTGATAGCTTTTAGTGTAGATTGATTTGAATTCCACTATGGGTGAGGTCAGTTTGATTCCTGCAGAAACGATGAAACATTCTGGTGTACATCATTAATGCATGCAATAATGGAGAGGTAAAAGTTTTACATAAATTTTGGAATAATGAAAATTTTGATACATCAAGAGAAGATTTTATTTAATTTAATAATATTTTATTAAAAAGGTTTTTGTGGGCTCCAATTAAAAATCCAACGTTATAATATGAACATCTTTTTGTGTGGATTGCAGATGGTTTAAATTGGTCGACATATGGCGTTGTTTTGTTCTGGTAAGAATGTTGACGTTTTTTTGGTTCCAACTGTACTTCGTGCACGTGAGTGATCTTAACCTTACAGTATATTGAATTTATTTTAAAGTTCCAACTTAGATGAAAGATGGATATTTTATTTTAATATTATCTTGTGGGTTTTGCTTAAACACCCTATTTTAATGTTAGTAACTTTAAAATTTTTTTAAAGATGGCAGTATTATTGCCTTGTGTATTTAATCATTAAGGAAACAATTTTAGTTTCACTAAAAAGTGGTATTGAAACCACATGTCAAAATACCTACAATTTTTAGATACTATCACCACATATTATTTTAAATTACATTAAAATATTTTTGCTAATTATGGAGAACATGTATTTTAACCTTAAGAAACGATAAACTCTTAAAGGACAAAATGTTAAAGTTTTTTTTTGAATGGTACAATGTAGTAACACTTAAATGAAATATTTTTGATGGTTAATTGTTAAGTCTATTGTAGTACTACTCAAGGCTACCTTAATTCCAAAGTGTAATATTATTAAAGAAACGAACACCTTAGACTGATAACATGTTGTGATATTGAAAATCTTATAAAATTTATATTATTCTAGAAAGAACACCATTAGTTTTCTTTCAAGTAAATTTTTATTATAATTGTAAATACTTCTATTGAAACAAACTAACCAAATTTAAGTGAATAGAATCTCTTTAATTTTGCTTAATTCTTTTATTATTAAAAAGTCAAAGGAAATTTCTTGGTTCTTAATAAGCAAAAGATTAACTCTGTCTATTGTACCTTGGATATATATTTTTGGAACATATAAGCAGATACGTTATTTATTGGTGAATATTTTTAAGGACACAAACGGTGTTCCTGTTGTGCATTTGTTTGTTCACTAGCCGTTTATCTTTAATGAATTTTCTTTTCTTCAAGTCGTTTTCCATCCAACTTTACCTTGGGCTTCTCCATTAATAAGAAATTCTCGACCTTATGATACCACATAAGGTAGGCATTTATGATATATGGAGGTCCAATTTGCTATCTGATATTCACGACGGGTTATTTTTTATTTTGCAGTGATTTTGTGAAAAATGCTCGCCTAACATTTTTCAAGCGGACCGTGTCGGGATTCGAACCCGGGACCTTGGGCGTAGTAGTCACACACATACCACTACGCCACAGAACCGCCTCACGTGAGTGACAACACTTACACACGGGACCTAAATTTTATCTCTCATGCGAAGGAAACGTTTTTTGTAAAAAAAATGCTCGCCTAACATTTTTTCAAGTGACTTTGGGCTTAGTAGTCACACCAACTAAGCCACCGAGACGTCGACTGAAATGACCGCTCAATTGTGAGATAGGACACGATAACAATATGGATAGTGTGCAAAACACTTAATATGGCAGATTCCCATGAGCAAATCAAGCAAGATAAAAACGACGTACACAGATGACGTAAAGAGTGGGGTTAACACAAAGCGCGACTTGGTGTAGACGAATAAGAGATTGGTCGTTAGCTATTCGACGACCACGACAATGGGCAGTCGAGGTGAAGAGAAGTTGTAATACGTCAGTCAGGGGCAGAGTATGTTGCGGCAAGTATAGACACATAGTGGTTTTGTAAAAACGAAGGAAGACCAGGCCATAAGATAGTCGTGGAACGTATGCGTTTAGACTTGGAAATTCGAATCAAGCGATGCCGATCAGGAAGAAATACAGAAATTGAAAGTTAATCCATACAACTTAGATTTGACTTCTATACTACCTGCAATACCCTAAAAACAACCAGGCCAGATTGATTTCTTTATAAACTCAATGTAAAACGAACAAAGAGCTGCAAGTCGATTTTAGGCCATATCGTTTTGAATAATGGTAATTTTTGATACGGTACTGTAAAATTTAAATAAGGCATACATAGTTGTAATGTGCAAGGATGTGTACTGAATATTTCAATATTGTATTAAATTTTCTGTACGTGATTCATAGTAACAAAAAGTTATATAGATATTAAATGCTATTTTAGAAAACAACAACTTTGGAAATTAGGCTAAATATTTAGTTAGTTTTCTAGCTATTAATTTTTGTAACCACGTTGTTATATATTAATTTGTAATAAAAATTGGGTAACGTGGTAATAGATATTTTTCTTTTGTATTTCAAACACAGGTAAGCTCGTTTAATTGTAAAAGGTACTTCATCCTACCAGGAGGCCCAATTAACCGAGGAATTTACTAGGGAGACTCACCTTCCAGTGGATCGTATCCTAGACGACAAGATGAGTTGGAGGTCTAATAATTGTAACTGACCATTGTAACGTAGTTTTTTTCGTTAGGTCCCATCCTCGCACCACTGAAGTTTAGCCGGTGCACCATTCAAATTGCTGTGCTATTTTACCCTTTCAAGGTAAGCAAGATTTAGTGATGTAACGTCAAATAATCGTGAAATCTTGAAATTTTTGGTAACATGTGGAAACTTTACAAATTAAAGATCTAAACCGTATAGAAGTCAATCAGTCGAAATATGAATTGCCAAGTATTATGTAATAAATTATTAGATAAAGCGTTAAAATAAATACGATTAACGTCTATATAGATTAAGTGCTTGTGAAGAAAATTGCACAGTCTAATGTAGTGATAAATATGGTGTAGTGGTCGAGTTAATAAATATATTAGCGTGAGTAAACATTGAACATTGAGGTTTCTTTGTATTTCTGAATAATTGGACTTATATTTGACCCAATAAAGAACAGCAAATAAAAGTTACACACCACTATAAGATTTTATAGCTGACTCTCAGTTCGATAGTTGAGAGACCTGATGGTAGGCTAACCTCGTATTCCCTCCAAGACGGGTCGAGAGTGGTAGATGACTAGAAGAGGTGCTGTTAGACGAAGAATTAAGTTTTGCGTGCTGTATGCGTGATCTTTCGACGAAAAACCGGATATTTTCGTCGGGACTCGGTATTGTCTGAGATTTTTTGTTCTGCGTTTATGTTGTGCATTGCGCGTAAAAAGCTACAATTTTTCCTAATGTAGGAGCCACCCGTTTGGGAAGAGCCGGCAAGGTGCTGATTTAAACGAGCAGGAAGAAGAAATATGATCGAGGTGGTTTCCAAAATTCGCTTCTAACCTTTATAAAATACCTAATGTACACCGGGAGGTTCGATAATCGATTTAGAATCTGAATTTGACGTCGTTTTTACGCTAGAGGAACATTTTTAGAGTAAGATTACGCTAAATTATTCGACATTTGTCAAATCTGGCTTAGGAATGCGGACGGGTGAGTCCGAAGCGTTAGCGCCATAATAAATGGAGTAACAATTTTTTATAAATTTGAAAATCACAGCGCTATAGAATGCTTAAGATGATTGTAAGTCTTGAAAATTGATTTCGAATTTAATTTTGTACCGATATCAAATAGAGAGAGACTTTTTAAAAAAAATCAAATTCCGTACACGGACGCGATCGAACTCGCCCAAATAGTTTCATTTCTTGTTCAGCACAATTAGCGGTTCTTTCAAAAACTAATTTCTTATGTAAATTATACCATAGGGTACCATCAATAACGCATGGATTACATGAGTTTAATTGTAAATTTTGTCTTACACTACTAAGTTGAAACTTCTCTATCTTAGTTTTAATTATGTACATATACTTTGCTTTCTCAATTGTTCACGGATATAAATTTTTACCTGACATATCATCTTCGTTATACAAATATTATCTAATTATCGAGCTCTCTTAAGGTTTATTTTTACGTAAATTTAGTTAATAGCCTTTGACGGATTCTATCGCACATCTAAATGGACATTACCCCTTTAATCTACAAGTGTTCCAAACCTTGTCATGTCATATAAGTTTCTTTTGGGATTTTAAAGGATATACCTCTGATTATTAGTTACGTTTCGTCTAGTGGTCATTATACGCAAATAAATCCAACTTCTTTTAAATTTTTATGTTTTATCTTGTTACTATTCTACAATCATTTACTATAGTTGACATATTTTTCGTCTGAATAACTCGGTAAATCTTTAGGACTTGTACTAGTTGATGTACGTTTACGATTTATATTTTGAATGCCCATAGGATCGCAACCTATGCTTGTACAGTAAAAAGTCAGTTTCCACAGTTTCGAATATAAGAATAGCATATTACATTACTAGTGTGAAAAGTGAAGAGTTGTCGCACGTTATACCAGCCTCGTGCGAGTGTGAAATCGCACTTTCGATACGACTATTGTACACGATCCTTCCGACGACCATAACTAAAGAAAAAAAATTGGGAAAAATATTTTAAATAAACGTACACTGTTGCTCTTTCTCTTAAATACCTTACCTTGATGCAAGCTCGTGTGATTGTTTAGTGGTAATGCCGAACAAACCCTACATTGTGTTTTTGATATTGGGCATGTTGAGTCGTCTAGGTAATTAACGTACTATCTCATCCGCCAAGTTAGATGTAAGAAAGGGCCATATGGCCCTAATCTCGCTTGTGTAAATTAAGACGTTACAATACAATACTGTGTAGTTGAAAATTATTTCAACACTAGAGTGATGTTTACGTTCGCACTCTAGTATGATATTACTTTCGTTCTCTTAGGTGATATACGCCACTTTCTAAATACATAAGTAGTGTGCAATCTGTTGTTTTCAAATGTGGTGGTTGGAAAATTTCTATTCGGTATGTTTTCCTACGCATATATTTCAATCATCTCGTACAATTTCCGTTATCAATTGTTTTGTATCATAGAAAAGTTAGTGTATTTCTTCTCGGCTTTTTTTTTTTTTTTTTTTTGAACGTGTTAGTGAGGGGTTATGGGTTTTGTCGTTTCAAATATTATTCCTTATATTGTGGTTGTATTGAAAATTTTACAATTTTTATCTTCAATTAACTGCCTATTGTACAATTATTGCTGTGTCTCTAAAATTATTGTGTGGGTATATTTAAGTTGATTACGTTACCTTTAGTTGATTTTTTTTTTTTTTTTTATTGTAGTGCATATGTTGCGTAGGAGAATGATCTGTCTGGGGCACATTTTAAATTAGTTGTTTTTAAGTATCTACGTGGTGGTTTAGGCTTATCGTTAACATTGCAGATGGTTCTTTAGACCAATCTGTCTTAATAAGGACATTCTTTACTCTCTACTTCTTCTTCAGGATATATATTCTACAACTTTACTTTGTTTTTATCCCTGTATCTTCGTTTTCAACCTTAATTTTTCTTCTGGTGGATCTGTATTAGTCTTGGACAGCTGTTCATCACATAAGAGGGGCGCTCTCCCATTCCGGGCTATTGACTACCTTTGGAATGGTCGAGTAGTGCTTTACTATCCACCGTCTTTCTATCGCTATTGCTTAATGCGAGTCCATCTTTTTCTCTCTTCCACCTGGATTGCTATAAAGCTCCAAACCTCCCATTTCCCTCTTTTAGATTTTCTTTATTTTATATTTTTTCATTAACTTTCTAAGTCGCTTCACAGTTGGACGGCTGTTATTTCACGAAGGCGGCTCCGTGGCGTAGTGGTATGTGTGTGACTACTACGCCCAAGGTCCCGGGTTCGAATCCCGACACGGTCCGCTTGAAAAATGTTAGGCGAGCATTTTTCGCAAAAATACACCCTCGTTCGGATGAGAGGTAAAATGGAGGTCCCGTGTGTGAGTGTTGTCACGCACGTTAAAGATCCCTACCTTGCTTGGAACAGCAAGGATTCGGCAAAATTCAAAATTTTCCAGGTAAAAAAAACTCGCTTCCTGGCCAATGTAGTACCTTCGGGTGGAGCATTGGAAAAAAAAAATCACATGTAATGTTATTTCACGACAGTGGACCGTGGGCGTGGGGAACCTCCGTCTAGTTGTATATCGCCACTCTCTTCCGCTGATGTGTGTTATAGTCTTTGACAGTGAATTTATTTGATTTGGCCTGTGTGGTGATTCTGCCTTAATCGATGCTGGGATGCAGGGATTGCATTCCGCTTTCTATCTGGTCATTCATGTTGTTCGTGTCAACGAGTACCGCTTCACGGAACTTTTCTTTTTTGGCAGGAGTGACTAAAAACCCCATTTCAAGTTCCTACGGAATCATTCTGCTCCTTTGGAAGCCTCTTTTTTATTATTACATTTATAAAAAGGGCGGTGTGCCTTGATAAGTATACGGCATCCGAACCAAAATTTGGTTTTACCTTATTGTTTTAAAACTTTTCTCGTAATGCATTATCTTATCTTAATTATTAGGTTTAATTATTACCACCTAGTGTTTATCTTATTCTTTAAAGTTATTCTAGGGATATTATTTTATCTAATTAATATATGACCATAATTGGTTAATTATCTTTTCCTGAAAAAAACGTAGAGAATTTATCGTACTTTCAATAATACTCTATCCCATACATTGTTAACTATTTATCTCTTTCTGTGCAATTATCTCTGAGATGTTATCGTATCTTGCCTTCGCTTTAAAGTAAATAAATTACCTATATCTTTGTTGTTGCGAAATGCCTTTAAAAACTACTTTATCCATTTATTGTTTCAAACCTTTTGGTGTTTAATGCAGTAGCATTGACTAATTTGTTCGCTCAACGTTTTCATATTTTGTCTTTTCTTGTTAAAAGCAAGCAAAAAATTTGTTTAGTTAAGAGAATACCTTCAAAGATATTAAAAATTTATATGCATTTGTATGCAAATATGGAAGTAATCTTTGTATTTAAATTTACAGTAAAGTTAAGTGTTAGTTCTAAGTGCGTGTCTTATGCATCCGACTAAATTTGTGCGTTCGGTGCGGCGACATACAAGACCTGTGCGCACTTAGTTGAGTAAGCCTTTAAATCGTGTATATATTCATTTCCGTTTCCTGCTTTTGAAAATATTGTTATGGTTTAGAAAACCAGGTGGCGCGTATAGACAAATTTAATTTAAGTTTTCCCTAAATATCAGCTCTCGCACAAAACTACCATTTTCTTTTATTTGTTTCTTTCTGAAGCTTTAGGGGGATTGTTGCGCATTTCTTTTTAAAAGCTTCACCTTTTCATTGTATTATTTAAGTTTGGGGAATTTTTGAACCACATATGGATAAATTCTCCACTATTACTATGTTTAATATAAACGTCATGCGCAAACCACAAAAAGATTTGGTTATCACGTAAGTCCGGATATTGAACTATGATTTGTGGTGTGGGAAACTGCAGAGATTGCATTTCTTATGCTCAAAAATGCGGCTGTGTCTAACAGTTTAGCACGAGAACATTAACATATTTCAAAGAGGACAGTGATTCGTTGGAACCGAGCGCCGAAACAAGCGGCACTTTATTACCGGCATTCCTCAAGTGCGGACGTGTTAGGTAGAGTTAGCAAGTGCCGACGAAGTGATCCCTTTTCCATTCGTTACCTATCCCGTATCGCTATACAAAATATCAGCGCCTCGTCGATAAAGGACAACCGACAACAAAACAACAACAAGTGGGTACACCCTCTGAGAGGAAAGACGCACCAGGACTAGGATCTCCACGGGACAAGTTTTAGCATAATAATTTGAAAGGTTTTGACACCCTGAGGAAAATTTGATCCCGTTTGAACATGTATAAATATTATATTATATGTAAATAATAAGCATTACAGGACCTAGGAATAAGTCAAGAAAACCAAACGGTGAAACACACTAATCAGGGTGTCATTAGTTTTATCACCAAATTTAGGAAGCGACAGAGATTGATTAGCTAATCAAAAAAGCAATAAAGCACTTCATTCTTGAATCGCTTTTTAAATGCACTACCTAGGTCAACTTAAGTAAAAGCTTTAAAACTGTTCTTTTGTCATAGGTTTTTTTAAGAAATAACTTACCTATGCTATTGTTACCTTGAATCGCGTAACGCACGTGAAATGATTTCACAGTAAGTGTTCAAAATTTCCACCACATCTGCAAACCCGTGGTTGGTATAATTTTTGGGTTTTATTATCTTCAAAAACAATTAATTAAGCTACTACACGACAAGAACTCTAACTATCTAGATCCAGTTAGAATTACGACCCACCACAGTGTTTAAGTGTGTTATCCAAGAACGTAGTGTAACGCAACGGATCAAACAGGCGAAGCACATTTACAGCCTCTAACCCCCGTTACGAGCCATGTAATGAAAAAGTATAGTCAACTTAAAATAGGATATTGTATTCTGCATTAACGCTGAATTGTAACAAATGCAAGGTACGGGGCCAGAAATCTCATATAGTCGACAGCATTAGCATGATGGAATATTATTTTGGTTGTGATTAATATCTAAACATGCAAATTTTAGAAAAAATTTTAAATGTATTTCAGTAGTAGCTAAAGGGCATCAAGTTATTTCGTTCGGCAGCAAAAATGCACTCTGCTTCACTAATTTAAGTTTGCTGAAGGTCACAACTTAATTGGTCGATTTTATAGCATGATGTAATTGTATATTTTATTTGTGACCTAGTTAACATTATAGTAGTTTTGAAACAATTTTGATACTTCTTTGTGTGCCCGTTTGTAGATATACGGTTTGCTTTGGACACCAGGTTTATTAACATTTTTTGTTTGTCTAATCGGTCTCTATACCCCTTAAATTAATGACATAAAACTAATGCCACTCTGTATATTTTGCGTTTTATGAATCTATCTAGATTTGTTTGCAGGTTCCAATTTTGATTACCAAATCTATTTTACTAAGAATATTGGGGGGAAGTTCAATTAGAAAAACTATGACTACATCGCAATCATAGTAATAATGTTCAATTCTTTTAGTCTTGTTTCTAGGTGTACAAACTGGTTTTCATAAATTAGTTTTCAATCGTAAGTAAAAAATTACTAAAATATTTTTGAATATACGGTTTGAAGATATTTGGCTTGCAGATGGAGGATCATCAAAACCATAAAATAAAAATGGAAATTGCACATTTAAGAAAATTGAAAACTTGAAAATTTTAGTAACTCAGCATTGTTTTGCTAAAGGTACAGAATCTGTAAAAAACATCAAGCGTTTAAGGTTTTTTGCTAACCTCTACATAGCGTAATGAACTATATATCTAAGAAATTACATTTACTTGATATGGAATTTTCATAACCTCCTTACTGCTTGTATAATCAGAGAAGTTGAATACATCTTTTGCCCTACTACATACCCTATTTTGTAGCTAGCTATTGTTTCAAAGAACTGGTAAATACAATAGCTTGATTTTAAAATCCATCTTACAATGTCATAAATTTAGAAGGTGGTTTACAAATTTTCCATTAGTCATTGTCTAGATACTTTCCTATAGGCATCATTAAGATTTAATGAAGTAATACGATACTTATTAAAGATCGCAAATTCTCCTAAACCAACAGAAGATATTTTTGGTGGAAGCTTTAATAATTTAGCTTCTAAAAGGGAAAATGTATCGAATAAAGGCAACTCGACTATACTTGGTGCTGCGTACAATATTTCTTACTTAGTTTTCCTTAGTTTTCACTCCACCCACTCACAAATAATATTAGTTTCAGTTTGTTCCTGTTCTGAAGGTAGTAATTTTAGAAGTAGTTTTACTATGTAAAATAGCTGCAGCAAAAATTTCGCACTAAAAGCAATCATTTGGTGCAGCTGGGTGTAGACGATTAAATAATTTAGTAAAACAATCAATTTTTGTTGGTAGACTTGATAATGTACCATGCTGCACCGAATTCAGGGGCCAGTACAGACTGCCGACCTTATTGTTGCGTTTAGATTCTGTAATTATAAAACACCCTAACTATAACAGTAATTGGAAAGAAACCGGGACGTATATGGTGTTAGAAAGCAAGTTATGCATTTAGAGAAAGAAATCGATGCAGATATATTGTTGTGCTGATTTTCTCTCAAAACTAAATTTCAAAATAAATTCCGCCAATGCAACAAATACAAATATAATGAATTCATAATAATCCTCTCATAAACAATATTTTAAATATACAGTTCTCAAATATTCTCTACACTATTGTTATAATAAACGAATTTTAAACACATAGAAATTCTTTATTAAGAAATTCTTAATTAAATATTTTCATTATAATTACTATTTGTACCAATTATTTTCAGAAAGTCACCTAACTTAATATCTTTTGCCTTAAACCGTGTTGAACGTGCTGAATATCCAATCTGTTTATTATATTTCACGTTATCACAAATTCTTTACATGAATTTGCAGCCCTCAAAATAAATTATTTGACTTGTACACAAATCTACTATGAGAATTAAATTCTTAATTATAAAAACTCTCAATTAAAACAAAATAGTTTATATATCTGAGCTTTACAGCGAAGTGTCCTTTTGTTGTTTGCTTTCAAACTACCAGAGTCTACTGTTCAAAAATAACGATTACCCGATTCATATAAATCAATATTAATGTTTCGTTCTATTGAAGTCTTTTAAGCAGTACAACTTTTATGCAAAATTAATCTTCAAATCAAACTCGTCTTAGAATTGTTTTAATATTTATTAAATTGCAGCTCTTACATTTTGTAATAATATACCTTCCATAATAGCTTGCTGAAAAATATTTTACGTTTGAAATTAATTAGGTAACATATTATATAACTATATTAATAGCGTGCTCGTAGACTTTCAACAGGTGCTTCTCTCCTATGCTGCCCCCATCATTTAAAATATAAAACTTCTACTCTCAAGTCCCTCGTTTTGGCACCTTCTATCAGTGTCGCGAAAATGCTCGTAGTTCTAATACATTTGAATGTAATAATGCTTCTTATGCATTTTATTATACGATATACGATTTGCCTTGAGTTTTTAAGTTCTTGACAATTATAAATCTTAAATTTGTTGAAAACATTATATTCCTGTGGTCTTTTGTTATTAGATATAAATAGAAACCTTTTTAGAGTATTTATTTATACATTAAACGTAAGTCTATTCAAAATACAATCCTTCAATTATTAAAAATGAATGAAATTTTTTTATAACCATGTTTATATGTACTTAACGTTGCTAATATACATCTATACAGTGCATTTTAGTAACATTTTCCCAATGTTCTATATGCAAGGTAAGTTGATAAATACTAACGTATTACAGTTAATAAGATGAAATAATAACTTAGACTTTTATGCAAAGCCCAAATTATCATTTCAAATCGAGTTACTAATTGAAAAAAAGAAAATATAACGTCTTGGAGAGGACGATTTAAATTTGTAAATTTCCCAATTGTCGTCATCGGTCTCGGTGGCGTAATTGATAAACGCACGGTCCCGGAAAGACCAAGATACAGGTTCAAGTCCTGTCCAAGACCTTATATTTTCCTTCTTTCAATTACTAGCAGGATTTGAAATAATCATTTGGGCTTTGCATAAGAGTCTAACTTACTATTTCATCTTAGTAACTATATATATATATATATATATATATATATATATATATATATATTGCTATGCTACTGGTGGAATTATCGAGCCCCTACGTTGTTGCGTTATATTAATTATGCCATGACCCTCTTTAAATTATTCGCGCTCTATCATTTGGGCGTCCATATTAATATTACTATGTATAAACAAGATTGTAATTATCTCCGACGTTGGGCTGTCTTATTAATATGCTATAAATTCCCTCCAGAAACTTAACTGGATTTTATCTTGAACCAACCTTGTCTACCAATAACAAAATTCGATACGTTACCGCCTTACTTGTTATCAATTTCCTATTCAACTCGTAGCTCCTCCTTGAACTGTTTAAATTAACAAACTTTATCTTATGACCTCGACTAGCATTTATTTGGAATTATAAAATTCAGGTAATTCGATTTTATATAATGAAACCAGCTTTTGTAAATTATTTGAAATACACTTTTCAATTAGTTAATGTTGTAAATTTCATTTATTGAACATCATATACTATTTACTCAAAACCCAAAGTCACCAAAAAACCTATTATCTTTATAAACGAAGTGTAGAACGTTCTAAACCTGTTATCATATCACGCACTTTATACGTATTCAAATCCTTTGTTGACTTTTTCACATTCATTTATATTAAGCAAATTCAATATTCAAAATAAAAAATATAAAAAAATAAAATGTCTTATAACTAAAAATCTGACCTGGTCTATTTTCTTCACATCGACGCAAAAACATTATCTTCCCCCAATTCAGGATTATTACATGCTCATTCGAAATATTATCTATCCACACGCTTGAACCATTGCATTTAAATTATCGCCACTACCCTCTGGACTACCATTATTAACTTATGCACCCCAATTTATTGTCGTTTCATTTCAGACTTATTACTTCTTATTCTCGTCAATTTTCCCAAATTTAGAATTGTATTATCATCATTTATTTTCCCTATTGCATTTATTCTCCATGTACTCGAATATCGTAGTTTATTTTCTCCCCTTACTCGTAGTCTGTTTTCCCCGGATTTAGAAATTGTAGTTTGTTTCCCCGGACTTAGAAATTGTATTATTCTTCTCCCCAGACTTAGAAGCCGTATTATTAATATGTTTTAGTTTAAAATAAAATTCCACATAATCTACTTACGTTTAATCGGCAATTATAATTTTCATATTAGCACTTTTACAATTTTTCACTTTGAATTATTATTATTACGTATCATTTTATTTCATAGTGGCGCACTTCGGCCTTTGTTGAGTTCAAAACTGACTTCGTTATCACTGTACCTGCTAATATATCCTTGAGTTCCCACTCCGTCAGTGGGTATGGTCTAGAAACTAGAAACTAATTGGTGACTATTGTCCCATCCAATGGAACAATAGTCACCAATTGGTACAATAAAAAAATATGAACGGGTAGATACCTAAATTTTAAATCAAATACACCAAATATATATAAAAAAAAATGTAGTGAAAACTTAGTAAATAGATCAATGCATTTTACACACCCTAATGAAAGACCAATTATATTAAATAAAATTAAATCAACTCTAAAAAAGAACGGATACCCATAGAAATTTGTCACACCAATCATAAAGGAAACAATCCACGCAATATACAATCCACCAAAAAATAAACTAAGAAAAGAACAAGAAAATTATGTTAGTATAAAATATCACCCAACAGTATCCAATAAAATTCAACAATGTTTAAAAAAATACGAAATATAAGTTGTTCACAAACCTAACAATAATAACAATAATTTTTTACAAAATTGAAACCGCTAACACCAATTACAGACAAAACCAATTGTATCTATAAAATAGACTGTAGAAACTGTAACGATTCATATATCGGAAATACGAAACAATATTTACACCGTAGAATTTATGAACACCAATATTATATTAAAACTCATAAAAGAAACACAGCACTGGCAAATCATGCATTGGACCACATGCATAACTTTGATTTTGAAAATCCAAGTGTAATTAACGTAGAACAAAACGAAAATAAACGTAGTAGATTAGAAATTATTCACATTCAACGGAACATAAACAGTATAAATAATAAAACGGACATTGAACATTTCACTAAAGTTTATAACAATATTATTCATAATTAATAATTACATAATTAATATACTGTATTTTGGTGCTCATTTTTTGCTTAATGGTAAATCATCCCAAAAAGGTACTTTTTCTAACATTCACTCTGTATATAAAAATATTAAGATTTATTATTAAGTATAGAATAATTAATATAAATTCGTATCACTTTTGATAACACTAATGTTATTTGATAACCTGTTTTTAACTGCCTAGGATATATTTAAAAAAATTGATTAGTCTAGCTATTAGTTATTAGATTTTACACCATGCAAATAGATTTCAAAATAATGTTACCAAGTAAGTTTTAATTATAATACATTTTAATAGTTTAAGATATTTTAGAAATTTACAGGAATTTTAATTACATTTGACCAAGGTTTATGATAACCGAAACACGTTATGTTAGTATTGCATATTATTTAAGTGAGAAAAAAATAAATGTTAATAAATGACCTATTTCCCAAGAAAAGAAAATTTTTTTATATATATATATATATATAAAATATATATATATATATATATATATATATATATATATTGTTGCGGTGATTCTCTCGTCAACAGGAACTGGTCCTTTCTAAAAAACATTCGAGCCCCACAGATTGAGCGTCATATATATGCTGTGAAACCTACAAAAAACCTCACCAGAGTAAAAAAATATTCGAGCCTCTCGAATTGGGCACCAAGATTTGCTGTGATTCTCGCCCTGTTGAATCTCTTCTAATGGTCGCCTTTTTACTCTTTCCGCCTCGGCTGCTCACCTAGTTAAAAGTTTCATCCTCATTCATAAAAAAAAACACATTCCTACCACAAACATTAACGTTAACTCTATTTACACCAATATTCACAATATATTAAAATTTTAAAATTAAATTTCAGCATAAATTGCAGCATCATAAAATTTCAAGTTTAAATTTGTCATCATTTTAATTTGCATCCAGAATTAAAGTCCTTGTAGGATGCATACTAATGTAGTTAACAATATGTGCAGACCTAAGTCTGAATAAAAGGGAGCATCTCCCACCCCTTTACGTTAATTAAACAGGTTCGTCTAATTGAGCTCAAAGACACACCCAAAATTTTCATCATAATCAAAACATAAACTGCTAAATACTCCTTTCTACTTAAACAAGAAAATTTTATCTTAAAATTAAAATTTGTTGTTTATACAAATTCACTACTGTCCATTTTTTTATCAAACAAATTATAAAGATATTCAATACACACCAAAACATCAAAGTTCGAACAAAATAGTATAATTTACCTAAAGGTTACTGCACTCGTGGCTTCAATGTACATCGTCCTTGCTAATTCCACCATTCCAGCTGGTTTATGTTTACGGCTTTAGATTCTGACCGCTTTTAAAATTTCTCTATCCCACCATTCGTCTAACAGGTCTCAGGGTTTCTCAGGAACGCATCTATGTACATCTAAATCTTGTTTTGTGGATCCAATCACGTTTACGAATAACATTTGATTATTAACACCCGCGATAAATAGCACTGAAATTCATAATTCTCTCCCACTATACCCAAAACTGCCTACTTTTGTTTATTCATTTATCGTTGCAAATTTGGATAATTGGTACAGTAATACTCGCAAATATAACTAGACTTTATTACCTTGTATCTTCTTTTCTAAGTGCACTAATGCATAATAACTTGTAACGTAGCACGTAAAGAGCAAACTGTTTTAAAGTATTCAATAATCACAAAATATAAGAGCAAACTGTTTAAAGTATTGAATCAAAATCGAAAATCTAAGAGAGCCCCACTCCTATAAACACGGGTTTATATAATCGCTCGCCTGCACGTCGGTTTTGTCTCGCGACAGCCAGTTTTCAGAATTTTGCATTCTCTGTTCCCCTTTCGACGGCTCGGCACGCGGTTTTACAAAATTTGCACTCGCGCCAGTTGAAAATCTAAGAAATTTTCACACGTCTCGCCACGCGTCTGCGAATAACTAATTAATTTTGTATTGAAATTGTTGTGTTTTCACCTCTCATATCTGCATCTTATTTCCACCAATCGCAAACCCAGTGACGTTGCTCAAATCACGCCTTCTATTGTCCGTGTCTCGGCTTTGCGCGTTTCATCCATCTCTTTCTAACCTGGCCTTAGTGGTGCAAATCGATATTCTCTATTATGGGCTATTTCAATCCACGTGGACTCGCGACGTGACTTACTTGAGTTAAATAACCCCGTATCTAGCCTTCCCGTTAATATAAGCTACGGTTTATCCGACCGTTTGCAATATACGCAGAATCTGCATGTTTATCAGCTCGAATTTATTAGAATTTGACATTTAAAAATACGCAGGTGTGCAATCGTAATACTTTAAATAACACTTCTACGATTTGAATATTATTGGGTTTTTAAAAGCTTTTATGCATATTATATATTACTAATGGTTCAATTAACTCTAATTAAAATAATAATGAATGGCATTGACTTTTACCCTTTAATTTTTAGCGAATCCTAATTAAATATTAATTATTATTTGTACATTTTGTTTAATACTCCTTACTTAAAAATTGAATTAATTAATATAAATTTCGCACGTAATTTCTATTTGTTTCTTTATACTTGGAACAATTAAATTACATACAAGTTGAGCATTTTAATTCTGCTTCTTTTTATAGAAAGCGTCTAGTGAATACTTTAAATCCCTTATTTTTAATGAAACGAATACATTTTTATGCTCTACGGTTTTAATAACGCGTATTATCTAATAAACTTCTATACAAAACCTACATTCTAATTGAATGATTTAAATCTTCACAGTAGGCCTTTAATTACACGTACCTTTTCCCAAAGCTTCCTTATACACGGTGATTAAAATTATTTGATGTCGTTAATTAATTTTCTACCCTGGTCTAAATTTGAGTAATATATATATATATATATATATATATATATATATATATTATAAGTAGTTTTTTACACAAGGTAAGTTGATAAATACTTACGTATTGAAATTAATAAGATGAAATAATAACTTAGACTTTTTAAGTAAAGCCCAAATGATCATTTCAAATCGAGCTAGTAATTGAAAGAAGTAAAATATAAGGCCTTGGACAGGATTTGAACCTGCATCTCAGTTTTGCCGGAACTGTGCGTTAACCAATTACGCTACCGAGGCCGATGGCTATAATTGGAAAATTTACAAATCTAAATCGTGTACAGTACCATATATAAACCTAACTTTCAATTACGTTTAGCATTTTTGTCAATCATATCTGAAATTGTCAAGTTTTTGACTTATGTCAGATATAGACACGAAGCACCGCTGAAAATCACGGCTTTAAGCCAAGTATTAATATATAAATATTATAAGTAGTTTTTTACACAAGGTAAGTTGATAAATACTTACGTATTGAAATTAATAAGATGAAATAATAACTTAGACTTTTTAAGTAAAGCCCAAATGATCATTTCAAATCGAGCTAGTAATTGAAAGAAGGAAAATATAAGGCCTTGGACAGGATTTTAACCTGCATCTCTTGACAAAAATGCTAAACGTAATTGAAAGTTAGGTTTATATATGGTACTGTACACGATTTAGATTTGTAAATTTCCCAATTATAGCCATCAGCCTCGGTAGCGTAATTGGTTAACGCACAGTTCCGGCAAAACTAAGATGCAGGTTCAAATCCTGTCCAAGGCCTTATATTTTCCTTCTTTCAATTACTAGCTCGATTTGAAATGATCATTTGGGCTTTACTTAAAAAGTCTAAGTTATTATTTCATCTTATTAATTTCAATATATATAATACAGTTTGGAGATAATAACCTTGCACAAATACGATATATTATTAATGGGTTTGAGGTTAGCTGGAGGAAAGTATACTCTTTCTAAGGCCTAAATTTTCGAATTTAATTCAAATTCTTGATCACAGGCTTACTAAAATACAATTAACTAAGCTAACATATATATGAATTGCTATTAACTTACAAGGTGAGGATATATATTAAATTAACATAGATATTAAATCGAAAAATCTTTTTAAAGTAATGTTTGCTTCAAGTTGTTGTATAAAAATTGTATAACTTGTATAAATATAAAAATGTCAGATTTCGAAACCTTTTAGGTTCACTTTTTTATTATTTAAAGTATTAAATATAGGATGCCTATGTGTGGGTGTGCGTGTGCGTGTGCGTGTGCGTGTGCGTGTGCGTGTGCGTGTGCGTGTGCGTGTGCGTGTGCGCGCGCGCGCGTGCGTGCGCATGCGCGCTGCGCATGCGCGTGCGCGTGCGCGTGCGCGTGCGTGTGCGCGTGTGCGTGCGCGTGCGCGTGTGCGTGCGCGCGTGCGCGTGCGTGTGCGCGTGCGTGTGCGTGTGCGTGTGCGTGTGCGTGTGCGTTTGCGTGTGCGTGTGCGTGTGCGTGTGCGTGTGCGTGTGCGTGTGCGTGTGCGTGTGCGTGTGCGTGTGCGTGTGCGTGTGCGTGTGCGTGTGCGTGTGCGTGTGCGTGTGTGTGTGTGTATAAGCATGAGTGCGTGTACATGTTATATTTATATGAATGTCTATGCATATTTCTGTTTGTTTGTTAGTATGTGTGTGTATGTGTACATGCGTATGTATGTTTGAGTGTGATGTGTATGTATGATGTGTAGTACTAATCACTACAATATCAATTATTGCATTAGGTATAGGTTACTTCTGAAGACTAAGTAATTATGTGTAAATCGAACTCAAACCACTAATATCTGTTTTTTTTATTTATACAATTTTTTTTGCGAAAAATATGATACATTTCAAGGAATAATCTTCTTTTTGTATCTTTTTCTAGTTCTAAAATTTTAGTATGTTCAACATCAATTTTGTGATCTAAATTGAGTAAGTGACTTGATAACGCACAAGTGACACTAAAATCAAACCAAATTCTTGTATATATTGTAAATTAGTAGTTTTTAAGTAAATATAATTTCATTTCATAATTTCTTTTAACGCAACATTGACCCACCACTAAAACACGAAGCCTTCGGAAGAGATCCGAAAACAACGGAAGATGTCTGGACCTCTTCAACCTGTACATATCTCCTAATCATCGTTGTTCAAGTTCATGCTGGGCCTCATAAGAAACTTCCGAAGAAAGCCGAAGACTTCCGAAGACATACACCCCGTTAAGTTGTATATACAAACATTTAATCAGTGTTTAAGATTATTTCTGGTTCCACAGCAACCATGAAGCCATCCGAAGACTTCCGAACTGCTGAATCATTCAATTTCACTTTTTATTTTATGTAATTTTGGAACTTATAATTATTTTGCTTATGTTTATTAAACAATTAATTAAGCCAAGTCTACTTGCATTAAGACGCCGCCCCCGTGAACGATAACACCTACATCTATTTGTAACTTACTACAAGGGGAAGATGGATATGCACTGCTAAAGTATTGGTTGGTATGCACTAAACGTTTTAGGGGGGTCACAATCACAATCACTATCACTTTTAAGTCCTGGGTGTATGAACGGTTTCACTCAATTTTATTTCTTTGTTTATTTTATTAATTTAATTTAATTAGGGTTTTCTGATTTATTTTGTTATTATTTATTTGTTTTGGTTTATTCCAGATTTTCCGCGCGTCTAAGGCGAGACCAGTGATTGATTTAGTGGTGTGGGGTTTCATCGTGCATATTAGACTTTTGGTTTTTGTTTTTCTTTGATTTTTTTTTGTTTTTCATTGATTTTTTTTGTTCTTGTTTTTTAAAAATTAAAACAGGTTTTGGTTGTATAATGTTCAATTACCATATCATGCCAAGTCAAATAGATTAAAAAATTTCCAATCGTTTCCGCCGCCCCCATGCCTCTCATCCTCCGATTTACGCGCGGTTATCGGCATCTAATCACGCGACCGTTCCCGCAAATGCTTTAAAGGCTACCCAGAACGCCTTCTGGTTAGCCACTTCCCCGACTTCCTCTAGGCTCTTTGGCCAAGCTAGCCCTATGACAGCTAATTTCCTATCAGCTAACCATCGATTTGCCACATCAAGTGGGCAGTCAAAGAGCACGTGCTCTGCGCTTTCTGCGCTCTCACCGCATTCGCAGCGGTCGTTGTCGGTTAAACCAAACGCGGTACGACCTGCAGCAGAAACATCTTGTTAATGTTTCGGGGGTTGTTTTTTCCTTTTTTTTCGGAGCTGCGCTTTTTTTTTAAAATTTTTCCTTAATTCTGGTTTTGTTTCTTCTTTCCTTTTGTTCCACTTTCCATTCCCTTTTCCTTAGTTGGTGTTCCTTACTATCAGTCCTGACATGGACTTTGTTTAATTTTCCTTCCACTTCCTGTGGTATTTGCTTTTTAGACCTTTCTTCTTTTCTTCGGAAAATACGACTTAGTCGACATTTCGGCGTAGTTAGCTATTCTTTTCACCGGTTGTTCATTTGAAGCGATTCCTCGTTACCACAGATTAAAGTACCTCAAATTTCCAATCCAAAATTCTTCACGTTTCATAGCATACTTTGAAGTTCGACAATTATGTCTTGTTTTTGCTTTTGCTATTGATTTTATTTCTTGTTCCTTTTCTTATTTTTTGTTTGTTTTAGCCAGAAATCAAGGTCTTTTCTTGATGTTTGAAAACTTTACTACTTCCTTACTAGAGATATCCGTCCTTAGAAGACTTTTACCGTGTTAGACCATTTCATCTTTGTCCTTATTGATTGGTACCATAACCCTTTTCCTTCCTATAATCGTCTACCTTTTCAGCATAGTCCTGTATATTGGATCTTTACTGTCCTGTTACTGTACTGCTTAAGTCTCTTACTTTGCTTTCCTATTCCGACCTTTAATTTTTCTAGGGGGGGATTTGTTACGTGTAGTTTCTGCATTTGAAATTTCCGTTCATACTGAATTAAAATTTTAAATTTCACATTCCTTACTCTATTCACAGGCATTTCAGTATTTATTTATAATTTCAACTGCCTACTCAATTTTAAACGGTTGCTTAAACATGACCCTGTTTGAATTTATTAGAATATTTAATTTTAATTTAAAACATTTCAATATATCCTATTTTATTACATTAAAATCTTTAGTTATCAACAACGTTCGTTTTCCTAAATATTACAATGAGCTTAGATTCGTGTTTTATCAAGGTAATTTTCACTCAGGAATTCCGATCCACTAAAAATGTCTAGTTCGCTTCTCTACACCCTACTTAATATACATTATTAATTTGTTAAGGTTTCATTTCTAAGTTTCAATGCGGGAAGTTGTGCAACACATTCTACGCGCTAATTTCCACAAGGTTCGTTGTATCTCGTATTTAGACACGTTGATGTATAATTGTTGCAGTTCAAAACCTTAACTGGGTTTTCCATTGTTGGATGTAGTTTCAATCGCTAAAATAATGTAACAAGTTTTGAGGTTACCGAAGGTATTTCCAAGACGAGTGCAATTCAATTCGTTTTCAGGTTTTCTTATCGACAGATGGATGTTTTGAATAAAATTCTATTTATGTTATTTATTACCTACACGTGGATGTTTTCGAGAGAAGTTACGATTTGAATGGATATTATTGGGTATGTTTTCCTTGCTTGAACGGAATAGCATTGCTTTTTGTTATAAAAATAACTGTTTTTCAAATTTTTGTTACGCCATAGTGTTGTATTTTCCTTATATACATCGTCAAACATGGTTTCGAAACAAATGATAGGATTTGGGTGCCCACATGGGGAAGCGGCGGTGTTTGTTTTGTCGAATTCCCTTGAGGATAGTTTAAATATCGTAGAATATTCAAAGTACAAAGACAAGAAGTCTGCGTGTAAGAAGTTGGATGATCCCAAGCTCCCGACTTCATGATGGACAAGACCCTCGGAAGGTTCTCATTTTGAACGCATCAATCCCAACAATGTCTGTGTACTAGATTTCTTTCTGTGTATTGATATTTTGGGTTTTTAAGTCAGCTTTATTTATACCACGCTTTGAATTTACAGAACAGAAATGTTTAAATTTTTTGTTTAGGCATAAAAGGTAGTTTATAACCATGACACCTGTTTAGTTAAAGTATGCTGCTTACATTTGATCATTGTATGACAACGTTTACAAATTCAGGCTTTAATTAATTATAAAGTATAGTTTGAAGTATGTAGAATGTAGTTCGTGATTGTCTTTAAGTCACACTGAAATAAACAAAATTTGTGTAGAAACAATCTGATAAAATTTAATGGCTTTGGTTTAATGTTATGAATATAATGGTGGCAACTTTTATTACTGAAGTATTAATTATAAAATAAGATTAGCAATGACTGTCCATAAAATCCTCTGTATAAAAATTTAGAGTTAAACAATTCTTTAGATGTGATGTTATTACATAACTCTCTACCGTTGCTGCGAAATGCATTTAGTGTGATAAAGGTTTCCTTTTTATAGCTGTTGTCTACTATTATATTATTTTTATTTTTCTTAACTGTTAAAGAGTGCTTGTGGACACTATGTAAGTACATCTATATTATTTAATTTTTGTTTTATGTGAATATAAACTATTTAAGAAGGTGCATTAATTAAGTGTCTGAGAACAATTTATAAAATATTTTTCCCTTTTCTGTTTTATGTGAATACTAGAATTGAGGTTAAAAATTAGTTTGAGGTGACTAAGAAGTATACCGATTATTTTTACAAATATTTTTGTACTGTGTAAATCTTCCGGGATATATTGGAGAAATATTGCTGTCTCCGCGAGTTGATTTTTCGTTTTGTAACATGTTTATTTGTTATTCAAGGTTTTGTAAATACATTTTCCCTCTTGAGTATTTCTTTTACTTTCTTTTGTGGCCCACCTCACTTTACGACCTTCTAGCTAGTACGGCATTTTTTTGATTTCTTTTCTTGTTGCGGTACTCGGTACGAACTATTTTCGTTGTTTACGTTATTTTTTTCTTGTTCACACAGACTACCGTGACAAACAAGACCTGAATTACTACTTCTGAACGCGTAGCCTTATACCGTAACTAAGCCAAAAGGCATCTTTCTACAAATTAATAAATATGGAAAGAAAATAATTTTAATACATTTACTAATTTGTTTGAAGGTACTTTTAGCTTAATTGTGCGCGTGAATAACACGTCTTGTTCTGCTGCTGCCCCTTATGAAAGAGGGAAAACGTTGTCTAGTATCTAATGCGATAAGGTTAATGCTTATTGGTTGGATGGTTTTTAATATTAAAATTCAGAAGAATACGCCTTATATTTAAACAATATTATTTTCTCTGTTATTATCATGTCACATTATGTAGTTACAGAGAAACATCTAAGCTTTTACTATGCTAGACTTAGGGATACCTAGGCAAACATATTTCTAACAAAAGTCTTGCAGAAGTTGTTGATTTATCCGTATTAACACAAACTGACAAAAAAGTTGAAAGAAACGAAATGGAAAAAAATATATTTGCAAATAACTCATGAACGGAAGTTCCGACAGATATGAAACTAGTGGCGAATTAAATGTCTCGCAATACACTATACGATTACACTCTTAAAGTTTTTATAATGTTTATAACAAAAACGTTAGAAAAACTAAATGGAAAACATATTACTGCAAATATCTCGTGAACGGAAGGTCCGACAGACTTGGGACTAGTGGCAAATTAAAGGTCTTGCAAAACACTATAAGATGACATTGCAAAAGTTTCTAGAAGATTTTTAACAAAAAAGTTGAAAGAAACGAAATGGAAAAAAATATATTTGCAAATAACTCATGAACGGAAGTTCCGACAGATATGAAACTAGTGGCGAATTAAATGTCTCGCAATACACTATACGATTACACTCTTAAAGTTTTATTAATGTTTATAACAAAACGTTAGAAAAACTAAATGGAAAACTTATTACTGCAAATATCTCGTGAACGGAAGGTCCGACAGACTTGGGACTAGTGGCAAATTAAAGGTCTTGCAAAACACTATAAGATGACGTTGCAAAGTTTCTAGAATATTTTTAACACAAAAATTGAAAGAAACGAAATGGAAAAAAATATATTTGGAAATAACTCATGAACGGAAGTTCCGACAGATATGAAACTAGTGGCGAATTAAATGTCTCGTAATACACTATACGATTACACTCTTAAAGTTTTTATAATGTTTATAACAAAACGTTACAAAACTAAATGGAAAACATATTACTGCAAATATCTCGTGAACGGAAGGTCCGACAGACTTGGGACTAGTGGCAAATTAAAGGTCTTGCAAAACACTATAAGATGACATTGCAAAAGTTTCTAGAATATTTTAACAAAAAGTTGAAAGAAACGAAATGGAAAAAAATATATTTGCAAATAACTCATGAACGGAAGTTCCGACAGATATGAAACTAGTGGCGATTTAAATGTCTCGTAATACACTATACGATTACACTCTTAAAGTTTTATAATGTTTATAACAAAAACGTTAGAAAAACTAAATGGAAAACATATTACTGCAAATATCTCGTGAACGGAAGGTCCGACAGACTTGGGACTAGTGGCAAATTAAAGGCCTTGCAAAACACTATAAGATGACATTGCAAAAGTTTCTAGAATATTTTGAACAAAAAAGTTGAAAGAAACGAAATGGAAAAAAATATATTTGCAAATAACTCATGAACGGAAGTTCCGACAGATATGAAACTAGTGGCGAATTAAATGTCTCGCAATACACTATACGATTTCGCTCTTAAAGTTTTTATCATGTTTATAACAAAAACGTTAGAAAAACTAAATGGAAAACATATTACTGCAAATATCTCGTGAACGAAAGGTTTGTTAAGGTTTCATTTCTAAGTTTCAATGCGGGAAGTTGTGCAACACATTCTACGCGCTAATTTCCACAAGGTTCGTTGTATCTCGTATTTAGACACGTTGATGTATAATTGTTGCAGTTCAAAACCTTAACTGGGTTTTCCATTGTTGGACGTAGTTTCAATTGCTAAAATAATGTAACAAGTTTTGAGGTTACCGAAGGTATTTCCAAGACGAGTGCAATTCAATTAGTTTTCCGTTTTTTTTTATCGACAGATAGATGTTTTGAAGAAAATACTATTTATGTTATTTATTACCTACACGTGGATGTTTTCGAGAGAAGTTACGGTTTGAATGAATATTATTGGGTATGTTTTCCTTGCTTGAACGAAATAGCATTGCTTTTTGTTATAAAAATAACTGTTTTTCAAATTTTTGTTAGGCGATAGTGTTGTATTTTCCTTGTACACATCGTCGAACATGGTTTCGAAACATATGATAGAATTTGGGTGCCCACATGGGAGAAGCGGCGATGTTTGTTTTGTTGAATTCCCTTGAGAATAGTTTAAATATCGTAGAATATTCAAAGTACAAAGACAAGAAGTCTGCGTGTAAGAAGTTGGATGATCCCAAGCTTCCGACTTCATGAAGGACACGACTCTCGGAAAGTTCTCACTTTGAACGCATCATTCCCAACAATGTCTGTGTACTAGATTTCTTTCTGTGTATTGATATTTTGGGTTTTTAAGTCAGCTTTATTTACACCACGCTTTGAATTTACAGAACAGAAATGTTTAAATTTTTTGTTTAGGCATAAAAGGTAGTTTATAACCATGACACCTGTTTAGTTAAAGTATGCTGCTTACATTTGATCATTGTATGACAACGTTTACAAATTCAGGCTTTAATTAATTATAAAGTATAGTTTGAAGTATGTAGAATGTAGTTCGTGATTGTCTTTAAGTCACACTGAAATAAACAAAATTTGTGTAGAAACAATCTGATAAAATTTAATGGCTTTGGTTTAATGTTATGAATATAATGGTGGCAACTTTTATTACTGAAGTATTAATTATAAAATAAGATTAGCAATGACTGTCCATAAAATCCTCTGTATAAAATTTAGAGTTAAACAATTCTTTAGATGTGATGTTATTACATAACTCTCTACCGTTGCTGCGAAATGCATTTAGTGTGATAAAGGTTTCCTTTTATAGCTGTTGTCTACTATTATATTATTTTTATTTTCTTAACTGTTAAAGAGTGCTTGTGGACACTATGTAAGTACATCTATATTATTTAATTTTTGTTTTATGTGAATATAAACTATTTAAG
The DNA here is from genome assembly GCA_036346225.1 of Platerodrilus igneus. NCBI lineage: Eukaryota > Metazoa > Arthropoda > Insecta > Coleoptera > Lycidae > Platerodrilus > Platerodrilus igneus. The sequence goes on along the minus strand of JARFIW010000482.1, from coordinate 1,189,552 downwards.
AAGGTGCATTAATTAAGTGTCTGAGAACAATTTATAAAATATTTTTCCTTTTCTGTTTTATGTGAATACTAGAATTGAGGTTAAAATTAGTTTGAGGTGACTAAGAAGTATACCGATTATTTTTACAAATATTTTTGTACTGTGTAAATCTTCCGGGATATATTGGAGAAATATTGCTGTCTCCGAGTTGATTTTTCGTTTTGTAACATGTTTATTTGTTATTCAAGGTTTTGTAAATACATTTTCCCTCTTGAGTATTTCTTTTACTTTCTTTTGTGGCCCACCTCACTTTACGACCTTCTAGCTAGTACGGCATTTTTTTGATTTCTTTTCTTGTTGCGGTACTCGGTACGAACTATTTTCGTTGTTTACGTTATTTTTTTCTTGTTCACACAGACTACCGTGACAAACAAGACCTGAATTACTACTTCTGAACGCGTAGCCTTATACCGTAACTAAGCCAAAAAGCATCTTTCTACAAATTAATAAATATGGAAAGAAAATAATTTTTAATACATTTACTAATTTGTTTGAAGGTACTTTTTAGCTTAATTGTGCGCGTGAATAACACGTCTTGTTCTGCTGCTGCCCCTTATGAAAGAGGGAAAACGTTGTCTAGTATCTAATGCGATAAGGTTAATGCTTATTGGTTGGATGGTTTTTAATATTAAAATTCAGAAGAATACGCCTTATATTTAAACAATATTATTTTCTCTGTTATTATCATGTCACATTATGTAGTTACAGAGAAACATCTAAGCTTTTACTATGCTAGACTTAGGGGATACCTAGGCAAACATATTTCTAACAAAAGTCTTGCAGAAGTTGTTGATTTATCCGTATTAACACAAACTGACTTTTGTAGACTTTCGTACTAGCTCTGAACTCTAACTTCGGCGGTTTTTAGAGCCCATCAGGGGGGTCGTTCAATAAATACGGATGGGTCAGGCGCCACTGTGCCTATGCAATATATAAAAACAAGGAATATCGCCAAGAAAAATACAGGAACCTCAACGAATATATTCTGTTATTGGAATAAAAGATTTTGTTTTCATAGATGGTACAAACGTTTATCCTGAAATAAAATAAAGTACATAAAAATACATTGGAGACAGCAGTTTGCGTCTCAAAATACTAAAATCAATAAATCAGACAACTTAATTGTACTTATAGAATTTGCTACTGGCCATTGGTGCATAGACACCTATTTATTAAATATATACACCCTTAATTCATATAAGATTAATAGAATCCAAAAATATGTACGAGGTAGAATAAATACAACTTCTTAAGTATCTCTTTAAGTGTGATTAACCACTTCTAAATTTATAAGAAAAGATTCGACTTGTTAGAAACCAAGACATATATTAACTAAAAATAATTTTGTTTCAAACTGACAGGAATTTACCATAAATTTTATAAGTGTTTAGTTAACCATTTCTATTTCTGCAATAAACTTGATTATATCAAAGCCTTTAACATAAATAGGCATTATATATTTCATTAACAAAATTATTAGCTTTTGTCATTTTTCCAGTACTGATCAAACGACGTACATTTTTATTAAATTGCTTATGTGATAGGATCTTTTACTTAGTAATTTTAAGCCTTGTAAAAAAAGGTATAATGTATAAGAAATTACTCAACTGTATGATAAATAGTCAACATGAGTAGGCGAACTCTATTAATAAAATCTATTTAGTATGATTCATAATATAAGTTCTTGAACAGATCGTTTTGGTTAACAATCCTATAAAACAAGAGTTTAATTTAGTGTAAAGTTCAAAATTCTAAGCTTTTAAATATAATTATTAAGATATTAATTTTCAATAGTTTAAACTACAAAGATTACAGCTTAACTTTGGATATCTTCTAATTAGGGAAAAGTAACCACTAAACTTTGTTCGTCAAACAAATGGTTTTTATAACAAAGGAAAATCGACTTACCGACTTCGAACGTAGAGTGCAAATTGTTACAAACCATTTAGTACATAAACTCGAAGCATGTGTGCGCTTCTAATACTGTATAATGACAGCAAAAACTTGTCCATTTTGTTGCGGCAATATCCTGAAGGCCAGAACCATAAAAATAAAGAGTGGAATCCATCTTAAGGGAGAGCCATCGTTGAAATCTCTAACTGTAGGTTTCCATTCGTATACAATTTATACGCTATCAATTAGTTGTTACGCACAGCCACTATTAAGTGAAAACTTTCCGTGTTAACCAATAATTTCCGTGTTACACAAAAACTTCAGTGTTGACCAAAAACTTCCTTGTTGCGCTAAGGGAAACCAATTAAGATTGGTTTTAATCATACAACGCAGGAAATACAAACAATGGTGATCTGTCTAACACATTTGGATCGATTTACTGCATAATTGAACTGTCAGCCTCAAGTCACCCTTTAATATTAACTTCTTCATCTTATTACTAGGACGGTAAAGGGTCGACTGTTGTAGTCCGTAAACAAACGAGGCCTCAACACTTGAGTATTCAAAACAACAGGTGCGCATAATCACTCTAAATTACATTACCTTGAAGATAATTTAGGGAAATTCTAACTAGCATGTACGAGTTTTAACATGATGTTCAACACAAAACTGAAGTACATATTACGATAAATTTATTTACTAGATAAAATAGAATAAAAGGATAATAAATAGAGTGTTTCAAAATTATAATAACTTTCTTTTAATTATGTATAAGTTCTAGATATACGAATTATATTGAATTAAAAAGGGATTTTACAATTTTGTAACACAATACAGAATTTATATGCGTTACTACTGGAGAAGAAAAACGGAACGTTACAATATATATGAAATTAAGAAGGATGCCATTTTATTATCTTTCAATAATATTACGCTCTCACTAGGTGTACTAATGTGCCGTACTAGGGATGCTGCTATCCTCTACGGTGCCGTAATGATAATATAGAAGATGACTATAATGGAGATTTAAACCCGCATTACCGATAATGCTGCAGCTGGGTTTTAAGCCATTCGAATAGCCTATTTAGAATGGATTACGGAAACAACATACATCTAAACTTTGAAAGGTAAACCTTGTAAAGCATTCTTGAAATTGTTTTCCAGTGATGTTATTATTACTAAGGTAACAAATAGCTATAGCACGTACAAGAAAAATACCGACCATGCAATTCTTGATTAGAGCATAATAGTACGTTGTACGTTGTTATTTGTTGTAAAGGTGTTCCCTCATCAAAAGAGATGCTTACTAGCCTTTTGCAAGGTAAAGAGAGAGGGAAGATACAGGAAAAGTCCTGTTGTAGTAATAATTGTACATTTAATGTATTTGCTAATTTTAGAATCGGAGAGTTTTCTAAAAATAAACCTAAAATATTACTTACATGTTAGATTTGGAGCTATACAGTTTACTCGATACGTAGCAAGTCATTTCCGTTACGTCGAACTTCTGGCATACCAGGAAATTGAGCGCATGAACTTTAGCAACATGTCTGCAAGTATCGAAACTGCAAACTAGTTATGCATCTACATCAACCTCGTGTATAAAATTTCTATTTTCTTCAACTTTATGTGATCTCTAGCTAGGTTTCTATACTGACGAGCAGGAAACTAACTAAACTAGTTTAAGAATAGATAAACTGAAAATGGGAATACGTTAAATTTTCATCCCAGCTTACCATTTAGATCGTTGAAGCACTAACGATTAAATGATAGAAGGTAATTGGTGTTCCCAACAAAGTGTGATGTTGGTAAATTCTTTTTAAACGCTGCTTGTTCAAAAACCGTTAGGCCTGCTGCGTCCGAGTGCGAAGCACTAATAAGCACTAACGAGCACTAACGATCACACGCAAAACAGTCGTTAGTGTTTCCAACAAAGCGTGAAGTTGGTAGGCCCTTATTAAACGCCGATTATTCGAAAATCGTTGGGCCTGCTGGGCCCTGGTATGAAGCACCAATAAGCACTAACGAAGCGCTAACAATCACACGCAAAACCGTCGTTAGTGATTCCAACAAAGCGTGAAGTTGGCAAACCTTTTTTAACGCAGATTAATTGAAAACCGTTGGGCCTCCTGGGTCCGATTGTGAAGCATTACTAAGCACTAACGATCGCACGCAGAACGATTGTTGGTGCTTCCAACAAAGCGTGAAGTTGGCAGGCCCTTTTTGTACGCCGATTATTCGAAAACCGTTGCGTGTGCTGGAATCAAGTGGAAAGCGCTAATAAGCACTAACGATTAACGATTGCATACAAAACCGTAATTAGTGCTTTTTGGTGCTTGCTCACTTCACGGTGGCTAAAAGGCGACTATGGTAAAGACTTTTGTTTTAATACCAAGACTTGTATATTGGCCGTTTTGTACTTACCACTTCAGGCCTTTCCGTCATTCATATGTATCCATTTTACACAACAACCAAATCAATGAATGTAAATACAATATGTGATAAAAAAGGTTTTTATACAATTAAATTATTCGCCTATTTAACAAAACACCGACGATATAATATGTGCAAAAGAAGCCTCTTTTTATAGCGCCAGGTAAAGCGAATTTCAGTTTCAAGTGGAGAAATTTAATTGCTCCTGACTACTACTAACATATTGATAACGCCTTTAAATTGCAATTTTCTAAGAAATCTATATTTTTGGTAAGCGCTGTGCGTTTCGGACAGATTTATTCTAAAGTATTCACGGTCTTGGTCATGAATAATAATATCTGCACCGAATTTTGATTGAATCGTAAAAAATAATAACAAAATAACGTTTTATATGTTTGTCTGCAGAATATCATCATCGCAACATGTTACGAGCAGTTCCTGCATTTGAATATTTCCTTTCTAACTTAATTAAATTTCACATTCCTTACTCAGGCATCTGAGTGTTTATTAACGATTTCGACTGCCTCCTCAATTTTAAATGGTTGCTTTATGCATCATCCTGTATGATTCTATTAGAATTTATAAATTAAAACCCCTCAATCTATCTTACTTTGTTATGTCATTAAAAACGTGGTATTTGCTTGTCTAAATATTAGGTGCTTCACCAAGGGTATCTTCAACCACGAATTCCAATCCATTAAAAATATCTGGTTCGGTTATTTCTACACCTTTCTTAATATAAATTATTAATTGGTTTAGGTACGTCTTTATAGTTTCAATGCGGCAAGTTAGGCAACACATCCTATGCGTCCTTTATAATTTCTACAAGATTGGTTAGATATATTGCTGTGGATCGTGGGGACAGTCTCTGAATCTCCCTAAAAACCATACAAGCCCCAACGTTGGGCCGTCATAAGATTGCTGTGATCGAGGACTTATGGGTTTGACATCGCCAGTGTCAACACTGATTTTCAAAAAAATAAAAAAATTTATAAAAATATTCTTACCCGTTTATTCTGCTGCAACAATCTTCAGCAGCTTCCCTGGCTAGCTCAGCTGTGCCTCTTCTCGGATACCTAAATTTACAATCATCCTTCCTTCCCACTCGCACACCATTCAATGAAATTACCAAATAATACAACAATCATACAATATTTATTTACCGCTATTTACAAACAAATTATTCACAGGTATAAACAGTTTGGTACACTAATTACAACTCAATAAGTGATATGTTTTAAAGTCCTTGTTTTAAATCATTATTTGCAAACACATTTAATACAATATGAGTATATGGGCCCCAAATAATACCCTATATTTATTGCACACTGGAGTATGGTGAGCTCATAATAACCTAGTTTATTAATGTATTCCTTTTACCTTGCATAAAATTACTACCAAACTAATAAACCCATGTACTCTTAACCATCCAATTTAAATTTATAATGAAATTTAGTAAGTTTTACATACACCTTTTTTCAATATTCTAAATAACCCTAATAATTGTCAAGTACACTTTGTGATACGTTATATAACCATAAATAATTCCAATGTTCACTCACACATCACCAAATAATTCCAAAAGTTTATCAGATAACAGAAAATTCAAATAAGTTACCTGGAAAATGCTTCAAGCCTCCATACCTTCGACGATGCTGACCAGAACACCTTGGCTTCGTGACTATGCGCTTTGATACTCCACATATTCATAAATGATAACATCAGTATTCGCCAAGCGCCTTGCTTCCAATTACCATTCCATAACAGCATACAAACTTACGTATATTATACTTCTGTTTATTGATTTACTAGCTTAGTATAGTATTAGTTGGACCTCGGTTAATTTAATTCACTCGACACTACCCACGTTAATAACTATAAGACCACAACTACCAAGTTACAAGTGCTAGTACTACATTTACTGTATTATGAATAATTTTTAATACTCACAAGAACTCTACTATAACGTCGGTCTATCGTTGTAAGTAGCATAAACGATGAGAATACAAAGAGAGCCTTCCTACTTCCTGCAAAAGTATTTATACCTTTCAAAATGCCATCTCTAGGACACACTTCACGCGAAATACTTATTTTCTAATAACACTTCTACAAATTCTGATATAACCGACTTCAAGATTTCAGAAAATCACCTCGTGGGCGCGCCGTATGATCCGAAAATCGCTTCCACCCGTCGCATGTTCGTACGTTTGTAAAACTATCCGTTTCAACCAATGATACTGTTCTGTGTCGTAATAAAACTCCGCCTGTAATATTTTTATCTCTGTCTTATGCATATTTGATGTCGCGTTCCAAACCCCACTTGAGTTATAGAAAATCGATATTGCTGACAGCGTGTCATCACTCCACGTGGATAAAAACGTGCGTTTTGAAAACCAATGATTTTATATCCGTCTCTATCTGTAGCATATCACCGATCGTGCATCTCCTCCGCTCTTCAAGAACTGTCTTAGCTTGTTTTTCGAAGCGACTGACAATTGAAAACTATTTTCTTTAAAGCCTGCTTTATTATGCTGATAAATTCGAAGAAGGCAACCTTTTAAACATGCAGGTGTTCTTAGTTATAGACCGTTTAAAACAATAATTCTTGGAGTTTATATTTCACCGTATCCGATACAACGGACGTTCTTGTTTGTTACCAAGAAACCTATTTCCTTGGGATTATTGATTTTCTATACCCTGGTGTGTTTTCTAATGCTATTACACGTTGAATTAAAATAAATTAAATTAATTATGCGTTTCTATTTGTTTTTAAAACTGATTTTCCTTATGTACCTTTAATCTTTCAATCATTACATATAAAAATACGTCAATACGTGTCCGTTTAAATTAAATAAATAAAATAAATTTTGCAAATAAATAATTTCTTCATTTCTCTATACAGGGTGTTTGAAATTGCATTGCTTACCCCAAATTTAACCCTTTGAATCCATAACAATATATATATATATATATATATATATATACATATATTGCTTATCTCGTATTTAGACACGTTGATGCATATTCGATGTAGTTTAGAAGGTTAACTGGGTTTCCCATTGTTGATCGTAGTTTCGCTTGTTAAAATAATATAATAAGTTTTGATGTACAAGGTTACTGAAGGCATTTCCAAGACAAATGCAATTCAGTTAGTTTTCTGGTTCTCTTATCGACAGATAGATTCTGTCCTGTTACGTGATATAGTGTTGTAAGTTCGCTTGTTAAAATGATAGAGAGTAATGTTCGCTGGGTTAGTAACTGTTGTAGCTGCATTGTAGTTGTTAACTGATTACTTGTATTAACTTCGCTTCCGCAAACGCTTTTATTCAATAAAACTGTTAAGTTATTTATTTGTTGGATTCAATTTCAACGAAGAACAGCTGTCCTTAAACACATTGTCGATCATGGTATCAAAACATGGTAGGATCTGAGCGACCATATGGGAGACGCGGCGATGTTTATTTTGCTGAATTCATTTGACGATGGTACAAGTGTCGTAGAATTTTCAAGGTATAAAGACAGGAGGTGACCCCAAGCTTCCAACTTCATAAAGGACGAGGCCCTCGAAAATTGCTAATTTTGAATGCATCAATCTCGATCGTGTATGTATACTAGATTTATTGTTGTGTATTGGTATTTTGGTTTCATTTAAGTCGTCTTTTTATATCACGCTTAGAATTTACAGGATAAAGATATTTAATTTTTTTGGTATAAAAATTAATCTATAACCAAACAACCAGTCTAGCGTTTTTAAAGAAAATTAGATACAAATATGTTGTTTACATCTGGTCATTGTATGTTATAGTTTACAGATCAGGTTTTAATTAATTATGAAGTATAGTTTGAGATATATAGAATATAGTTACGTGATTGTTTACAAGTCACACTGCGGTAAATAAAATTTTCGAAGAAACAATTTGGTAAATTTTAATTGCTTTGGTTTAATGTTATGAATAGGCTAATGGCGGTAGTGTTCAATGACCGTCCATAAGATCTTCTGTAAAAAAATTTAGAGTTACATAATTATTTAGATGTGAGGTTATTACATAACCCTTTACCGTTGCTGCGAAATGCATTTCGTGTGGTTGATAGTTTTTTATTTATTGCTGTTGTCTACTATTACATTATTTCTCTTGGTCTTTACTTATCAAGGGTTGCATTTAAGATGTGCTTGTGGACACTATGTAAGTATATCTGTATTTTTAATTTTTGTTTTATGTGAATATACAGTGTTGAAGAAATTGTATTAAGCAAATGACTAAGAACAATTCATAAAACATTTTTCTGTTAATTTGTTTCGGGTGAATACTAGAATTGGGGTTATAAATTAGTTTGAGGTGATCGATTGATTATTTTTGGGAAGATTTTTATACTGAGTAAATCCTCCGGGATGTATTGTTTTCGTAGCGAGTCGATTTTCCTTTTTGTAACATGTTTATTTGTTAATAAAGGTTTTGTAAATACATTTTCCCTATTGAGGCTTTCTTTTACTTTCTTTTGTGGTCCACCCCACTTTACGACCTTCTAGCTAGCATAGCAATTTTCGATTCCCTTTTTTGTTGCGTTACTCGGTCGAGACTATTTTCGTTGTGTACGTTATTTTTTTCTTGATCGCAAGGACTACCGTGGCAAACAAGACTTGAATTACTACTTCTGAACAAGTAGCCTCATACCGTAACTAAGCCAAAAGGCAACTTTCAACAAATTAATAGAAATGGAAAGAAAATAATTTTTCATACATTACTAATTTGTTTGAAGGTACTTTTCGGCTAATTGTGGGCGTGAATAACACGTCTTGTCCTGCTGCTGCCCCTTATGACAGAGGAAAAACGTTGACTTAATGCTTATTAGTTGGATGGTTTCTAATATTAAAATTCTGAAGAATGCGCAATATATATGAATTTAAGATGAATGCCATTTTATTATGTTCCAGTAATATTACGCTCTCACTAGGTGTAGCAATGTGTTGCACTAGGGATGCTGCTATCCTCTACGGTGCCGTAATGATGCTATAGAAGAAGACTGTAATGGAGATTTAAACCCGCATTACCGATGATATTGCAGCTGGGTTTTAAGCTATTCTAATAGCCTATTTAGAATGGATTACGGAAACAACATACACCTAATCTTTGAAAGGTAAACCTTGTAAAGCATTCTTGAAATTGTTTTCCCGTGATGTTATTACTACTAAGGTTAAGGTAACAAATAGCTAAAGCACGTACAAGAAAAATACCGACCATGCAGTTCTTGATTAGAGGATAATAGTACGTTGTACGTTGTTTTTTGTTGTAAAAGTGTTCCCTCATCAAAAGAGATGCTTACTAACCTTTTGCAAGGTAAAGAAAGAGGGAAGTTGTAGGAAAAGTTCTCTTGCAGTAATAATAATTGTATATTTAATGCATTTGCTTATTTTAGAATCGAAGAGTTTTCTAAAAATAAATGTAAAATATTACTGAAATGTTAGATTTGGAGCTATACAGTTTACTCGATACGTAGCAAGTCATTTCCGTTACGTCGAACTTCTGGCACACCAGGAAATTGAGCGCATAAACTTTAGTAATATGTATGCAGGTATTAAAACTGCAAAATAGTTATGCATCTACATCAACTTCGTGTATAAAATTTCTATATTCTTCAACTTTATGTGATCTCTAGCTAGGTTTCTATACTGACGAACAGGAAACTAACTAAACTAGTTTAAGGATAGATAAACTGAAAATGGGGAAACGTAAAGCATAACAGCAGGATACGCTAACGACAACAGCGAGATACAATTCCTATATAAAATGTGTCAAAATGTAAACGGTTTTCTACAAATGGTTTTAAATTACATAAACTGTTGGGGAAAAATGAGTGATGTCTCACGGTTGTGAAATATTTTTATGCTATAATGGGCAAATGCTGCATGTGGTGTAGCAAAGGGTGTGCAGATATATTGTGTATACTTAAAATGTTGATAACCTAATGTGTGTTAGACACTTTAGGAATGATAATAAAGACGTTTCATTCAGTTCAAAAAAGTCCAGAAAGTGTAAAGTTAAAATATCTTTTAATTTAAAACAAATAATTTAAAAATACAGCGTTTCCTTCCTGACCATCTTTGCTGCTACTTTGTCAAGTGTAAAGCAAAATACTCTAAGAAACAATAAACAACTAAAACAATAATAATGTATTTGGTCAAATAATTGTAAAACTAAATTTTGTGCCAACGGACGCAGTCACCAACGATCAAAGACACACTGTACGCGTTCCCCTTACGTTAATAGAAACTAGATTAAAAACAGAAATTTATCTTAAAGTGATAAAATATATACGGGATGTACCCTGTATATTGATTTCATGAAGAGTATTGTTTATTATGCATGAAATTTCCGTAATTCTTTTCATAAAGGGAAGTCAGTCATTAAATTAAAACAACAAAACCATAGTTATATATTTTATTCAAATCACAGTTGAACGCAGCTTAGGTAATCAAATTATTTCAAAACTGCAAAAAGGAAAACAAGTTTTAATATTAAGTGCTACGAAGTCGTATACAAACATGTAAACATGAGTAGTTATCATCCAAGTTAGTTGTGTCAACAGAACGAATAATTACAACAGTAAAGTTTCACATCGTGGTCATGTCATTTTAAGAAAGTTTTTAGAATCATTAAAGAAGTTGTTGTCGTTGAGGTGGGCGGCGTCTGAAAATATGTAGACTTAGCACTGCTATTTTTAATGTTCACAAGCAAAAAAAAGAATAGTTCATAAGTACAAAATAATACAAGTAAAAAGTCAAAATGAACAGTTTGTGCACTTTTAAGCACTGCAGAAGTCTTCGGCAATCTTCGATAATCTTCGAAGGGCTTTGTGGTTGCTCGTGGAACCAAGTAGGAACTTAAGTACTAAGTAAACAGATATATACAGAGTTCGGAGAAGTTCAATGGTCTTCGGTAGTCTTCGGACTTCTTCTGTCGCGTCAACACGCTTGTTTAGTTATTACAGTTATATTTGTTAAGGGAGGCGGAGAATAAAATAAATAGTAGTAGTTGTTGATTTTGATTGATGTCATATACAAAATTTGTATGGTATCAAAAATAAAACTTTAGAACATTAATTGATTATTTCAAACCCGACGATCAACTTTGGAGCACTAAGAGAGCTAACACGGGTAGTGATTAGTCTTGCTGGTGGAACATTTGGCGACCGTGACAGGACGACGCTTTGTAAAAGTTGTTTGAAATTTCTATCGCTACTCCGAACTAGGGAGGTCACCGAAAACTCGATCAGTAGAGCTGAAGTAAGTACTATCCCTTATGGAAAAACTTAAGAAGTCTAGGTCGGTTTTGCGTGGTATTTTCACGAAAACTGCGAATCAGTTAAGATCACTATTAGAAAGCGAAACTATGTCCGTACAAGATTTGAAGGTAACATTTAACATGCTTCGGAAGAAACAATGTTCCCTTACGGAAGTTGACAGTAAAATTTACGACCTGATGCTAGAAGCTGACGTAAACGAGGACGATCTTGTACAAGAAGTAACTTCATCTGATGAATATTTGGCAATATTTACCAATTTATCCGTACGCTATAGCGATGCGATTGTACACGAAGAAGCAAGATCTGTTGTCAAAGGCGAACTCTCTTCAGCTGTACAACTGTCAAGTCTTAAGCTACCCCGAATTGAGCTCAAAAAATTCGGGGGAGATGTTCGTGATTGGTTGCCATTTTGGAGTCTATTTAAAAAGATCAACGACAATTGTGACATTGATGCGGAAGAAAAGTTTCAGTACTTAATCCAGGCCACAGTACCTCGATCAAGAGCGCGCGAGCTTGTAGAGAGTTTTCCTCCCGTAGCAGACAATTACAAAAAGGTAATCGAGAGCTTGAAAGCGCGCTTTGGTCGTGATGAACTATAAGTAGAGGTATACGTACGGGAATTGTTAAAATTAGTGCTAAACAAATCCTTTTTGAAGGATGACGTTCCCTTGATTGGGTTATATGACAAGATCGAAACTCAATTAAGGGCGTTAGAGACCCTGGGCGTTACTACCGGAAAGTGTGCGGCTATGTTATATCCGCTGGTTGAGTCGTGTTTACCAGAAGACCTTCTGCGGGTATGGCAGCGTTCAACATATTTTACTTCGAGTGAAAGTAACGAAACAACCAGCAAGTTGGAATGCCTCATGAAGTTCTTAAAAACTGAAGTGGAAAGCGAAGAACGCGTACGAATAGCGGCAGAGGGTTTTGGAGAAAGTTTTAGTACTGAAGGCTCCAAGAAAACAAAATCTAAAGGCTCTGGGCACAGTGTCTCGACAGCGGCGAATTTAGGAAATACGCAGGTCGGACAATGTTTATTTTGTGAAGGCGTCCACAGCAGCGGAGATTGTTTTAAGGCTCAGAAAATGTTACAGAGGAAAAACTAAATCTGTTAAAAGCCAAAGGTGCCTGTTTTGTATGTCTCAAATCAGGGCATGTTAGCCGTATGTGCCGTGCACGGGTGAGGTGTCACTGTTGCGGTAAGCGACATTTGGTTTTGTTGTGTCCCAATCTGCCTAAAGAAACTTGCGAAAAATCGGCACTAGAAAGTGAACCAAGATTACCTGAGAAAGTTGAAAATATTTTAACGGTAAAAACTACAACCCACGTTTTCCTACAAACACTAAGATGTAAAATCAGAAATGGGTCTCAAGAACATGAAGTACGCGCGTTAATAGATACTGGTCCCAATTGTCATTTGTGCTTGCATCAACAGCAACAATAATGGGTTATCCAGTTAAACGCAAAGAAGAGATTATTCATGCGATCTTCGGCGGCACACATTCCGCTAAGGAAAGTCACTCTTGCTACGATATACGAGTTGTAAGTTTACGCTTGTCGTTTCGAAGTGTTTGACCAAACAACTATCTGCGACCACGTTTCTGTCGTGTATGATTGTAGTTGGTTGAAGGAACTAGCAGCAATGAATATTCATCTAACAGATGTGCGTGATTCTGATAAAATTGAAATGTTGATTGGTGCGGATGTTGCTGGTAAGTTACTTACCGAAAAACGACACCTCTTGCGGTGTGGAGCTGTTGCCGTTGAGACGTTACTAGGTTGGACGCTTATGGGAAAAGTCCCTAAGAGGCGGAGTCGGACAAGCTCGACCGTCATGACGGTTACATCCTTGCTTGTGAAAGAGCTGGATATTTCACAATTATGGATGTTAGATGTGCTTGGAATTTCAGATCCGTTTGAAAAACAGTCGAGGAAAGAACTTGCAGAGTCACTTAGCTTGAATTTCCTAGAAACTATTAAAACCGATGACGACGGAAGGTACCAAGTACGTTTAATTTGGCGGGATGGACATCCACCGTTACCTTCAAACTTTGCTATGGCGAATAAGAGACTTGAATCGACGTTAAAGAAACTAAACAGCGAAGGAATTGTTTCCGAATATCATGATACGTTTGAACAATGGTTAAAAAAGGGTATAATAGAAATCGTGCCAGAAAGCGAAATACGTAACCCAGGTCATTACTTGCCACATCGTGCAGTAATAAAACGTTCAAGTGCCACAACCAAAATTCGACCTGTGTTTGATGCTTCAGCTCATGAAAAGGAGCAATCTATTAGAAAATATACAAGGCATGCTAATGCGTTTTAGAACTGCACGATTGGGAGTAGTTGCAGATATAAAGAAGGCGTTTTTACAAATCAGCCTACATACTGACAATCGAGATTTTCTGCGTTTTTTGTGGGTTGACCGACATGGTCAACTGCTTACTTACCGGCATAGAAGAGTAGTTTTTGGAGTTTGCTGCAGCCCGTTTTTGTTGGGAATGACTATTCAATATCACTTGGAAAGGATGATGGGACGTTCTAGCTACTCGAAGGACGTAGTAAAGAAATTGAAAGACAGTTTCTACGTAGATAATTGTATGATTAGTGTCTCTACCGACGAAGAACTTAACACGTTTATTCGAGAATCGACCCAAATCATGGCCAAAGCCCAGTTTGAGTTGCGAGGCTGGGAAAGCACGTGTTTTGGGGAAGATAAGTCAGCAGAAGTGCCTGTGCTTGGATTGATTTGGAATACGTATAAAGATTCTTTTAAAGTAAGTGGCTAATTTGTAGAATCATATGCAGATTTTAGTGGGAGTTGTACCAAGAGGCAAATTCTTTCCCTTGTACAAAGCATATTCGATCCCATTGGATTTACGTGTTCAGTCACGCTGCTTCCAAAAATTTTACTTCGTCGGATTTGGCAAAGCAAATAGGTTGGGATGCTCCTATGGAACCTGAGATAAAGCAAAGTTTTATCGCATGGGTAAATGAACTTTCATTCCTTAAACAAATTGAGATACCTAGATACATCCACGCCACACGAGAAGAAGCCGAAAATATAAGTTTTCATGTATTTTGTGATGCCAGCAGCGATGCCTATGCGACTGTGATTTTTATTAGATTTGAAATGAGTGGCAAAAATTTTGTTCAAATGGTATCTGCTAAATCAAGAATAGCACCTCTTAAAAGGATGACCATTCCACGATTAGAATTGTTAGCGGCAACGATTGCTGCACGTTTATGGAAAAGCGTTTGAGAAAATTATGAGGTAGAAACCGAATGCTATTTTTGGAGCGATTCTACAACAGTACTTTCATGGATAATTGGGCTACTTTTGTATGGAATCGGGTGAAGGAAATTATAACATTAACACCTGCTAAGTCGTGGCGACACATTTCCGGTTCATTGAATCCTGCTGATCTACCGTCGCGAGGCTGTTCTCCGAAATGTTTATTGGAATCTAAATGGTGGGAGGGCCCCGAGTGGCTCTACCATTTTCCGAATGTTGTGCTTGACCACCATCCGCATTATGACGAAGAAGAGATAAATAGCGAGAAACGGAAGCTTGTAATTACCTCAGTGTCAACAGAGGTTACTTTATGGTATCAGCGTTAATTTTCAAAATATCGACAAATTGTGAGGCTGATTGGGTGGATCTGTCGTTTTATACGTAACTGTCAAAAACGACGTTTGATTAAAATTGACGTGCTGTCTGCCAAAGAACTATCAGTCGAAGAATTTGAAAACGCAGAGATGCGACTGTTGCGACTAATTCAAAATGGATCCTTTAAAGGACTAACTGATACCAAGATAGTGACACTACAACCGTTCTTAGAGGAAAATAATGTAATTCGACTGCGGAGTCGCGTTTCAGAAAGAGACGATTTTAAAGATTTTCGTTATCCCATAGTTTTGCCGGGTAGTCATCCGGTAGTGGAACGGTTGGTTCACGACTGCCATGTGTCACATAGTCATGTCGGTGTGCAGGGTCTCGCGAGTTTATTGCGAGAACATTATTGGATTCTTGGGGGTAGAAGGCCACTTAGAAGTGTAATATCAAGATGTACACGTTGTAAGCGTTACCGCGTAAAGCATTTTGAAGCCGAACCATCGCCGTTACCGTTAAATAGGGTACGAGACACATGTACGTTTGAGATAACAGGAGTAGATTTAGCGGGTCCTGTCTTTCTAAACGATTCATCAAAGGCATGGATTTGTCTATTCACGTGTGCGGTGAATAGAGCCGTACATTTAGAGTGCGCAATGTCCCTATCTACAGACAGTTTTGTTCAACGTTTGAGGTGGTTTGTAGCACGTCGTGGTCGGCCCAAGATTATTTACAGCGATAGAGGAACAAATTTTGTAGGATGTGCGAACGTTTTTAATAAGTTGAATTGGGATGTTATCGCAACGTTTTGTGAACAACAGAGGATACGGTGGAAATTTAATCCTGCTACAGCCGCTTGGCGGGGCGGATGGTGGGAACGGTTAATTGGACTTTTAAATCAGTTGTTAAGAAGAGTTCTTGGTAAGGCTTTGTTATCGCTTGAAGAATTTACCACCGTCTTATGTGATGCCGAGTCTGTTGTGAATTCGCGGCCGATTACTTACCTGGCGAATGATCCATCGGAATTGGTTTGTTTGACTCCAGCGATGTTTCTTCAAGATTTTCGAGAAAGCGGCGTGCCTGACTGTGACCAACTAGACTGCAAGTCTTTTAATAAAAGAATACGCTATCGGCAGCGACTGCGTGAAGTTCTACGATGTCGGTTTCGAGACGAATACCTAGGTCAACTTCGCCAAGTTTTCTATAAGAAACCAGTCGATCAGTTGTAGTTGGCGAAGTGGTTCTTGTGGGAAATGATGATAAAAACGACTCGACTGGCCTTTGGGGTTGGTAGTAGAGATATTACCCGGAAAGGACGGCAAGGTTCGTTTGGTACATTTAAAAACGTCGCAAGGATACATGTTACGTCCAGTGCAGCGGCTATTTCCATTGGAATGTTCCAGTGAGGACATACCGGATCAGACCGTCAAATTCGCTCCTAATGTTCAGGAAGGGAGTGAAGTCAACTGCGAAAATAAAGAAGATCTGTTAAGGGTCACACGCAGTGGTAGAGTTGTGAAGTCGCCGTCGAAGTTTAGTTCAACGTAAGTGTGTTTTGTTTTGTCGTGATCATTCACGCCAAGGTGGGAGGATGTCGCGTCAACACGCTTGTTTAGTTATTATAGTTATATTTGTTAAGGGAGGGGAGAATAAAATAAATAGTAGTAGTTGTTGATTTTGATTGATGTCATGTACAAAAATTGTATGGTATCAAAAATAAAACTTTAGAACAATAATTGATTATTATAAACCCGACACAAAACGGCGATCAACTTTGGAGCACTAAGAGAGCTAACACGGGTAGTGTTTAGTCTTGCTGGTGGAACATCTTCGGATGGCCTCGGGATTTCTTGGTGAAGCCGAGTGAAAGCTTGAATAACGAAAATAAAGAAGTATTTATTGTTTGAAAAGATCCAGACGTCTTCGGAGGTCTTCGGGACTCTTTGGAAGGCTTCGTGGTTCACTTGTGGAACAACGCGGAGATATAAAGACTAATGATATATATATATAAAAACTATACATTGACTATATACACAATATTGAGAGGTTCGGAAGTTTTCGGTAGGCTTCGGAAGTCTTTGGAAATCCTCGGGTTTTACTCGTGAGGCGGAATAAGAGCTTGAATAACGAAAATAAGAAAATATTTATTGTTTGAAGAGGTCAAGACGTCTTCGGAGGTCCACGGGACTCTTCGGAAGGCTTCGTGGTTCACATGTGAAACAACGCGGAGTTATAAGAATAATGATCTACATACAAAACTATACATCGACTATATACACAATATTGAGAGGTTCGGAAGTTTTCGGTAGGCTTCGAGGGTCTTCAGAAATCCTCGGGTTTTACTCGTGAGGCTGAGTAAGAGCTTCAATAATGAAAATTAGGAAATATTTATTGTTTGAAGAGGTCCAGACGTCTTCGGGACTCTTCGGAAGTTGCGGTTTACTTGTGGAACAACGTGGAGTAATAAAGAATTAATGCTGCGTGCCCCAGGTACGGCGCTGGGCTGCGTAACTGATCAAGATATTAAGCAAGCTATGAGGAGCACTGCTATTACGTGGTTTACTTGTGCTAAACCATGGCGACGTGCCCCAGGTGTGGCGACGGGCAGAGCAACAGGTCGAAATTAAGCAGGCTGTGAAGAGCACTGCGTGCTGAACTGCGGCGACGTACCCCTGGTACAGCGCCGGGCGGCGTAACTGGTCAGGCATTAAGCAGGCTATGGAGAGCACTGCTATACGTGCCCCAGGTACGGCGTCGGGTAGCGTAACGATTTCAAGAATTAAGCAGGCTATGGCGAGCACTGCTCTACGTGGTTTACGGTATTGAACTATAGCGACGTGCCACAGGTGCGGCGCCGGGCAGCGTAACTGGTCAAAATTAAGCAGGCTATAGGGATCACTGCTTGCTGAAGTGGTTGACAAGCTATGGCGAGCACTGTATTAGAGTCCTTAGGCTGTGGGGCGCACTAAGAGTACTGAGTTTTGCAGGATTTGCAATCGTATTTATATGCTTTCGTTCCCTATGCAAGGTATGTTGAAAAAAGATTAGTGGAATGGGCATCCAATAGATTCGCTAGGTTAAGGGTAGCACAAAAAATGAGTTGGGAATCCCGATTTTCTAGGCCCTTGTTCTATGTTCGGCACGTGTACTTTAATATAGGGAAACAAAGTAATTAACAGTGAACGTATTAATATGCGTGTTCAATACCATAATTAGCGCAAAACTAGGAGAGCGTTTTAAAAACTTTTTTTTGAATTGAGCACAATTAGCGTTTTAGGAAAAGAAGTATAGCTATAATACAAAGTAACTTCCAGACAAGGTATTAGAAATATCATTACAATGTAGTTAGTCACTTAAATACACGCACTTATTTAGTAAAACTCACAAATTTCAGGTTACAAATGACCTCAAAAGAAATAATAACATAAATACAACGTATAATGTTTTCAATGTATCCATTCAGAGCGCTTAGGACAAGATATAACAATAAACAAGTGTCTTTAACACGATTAAAACATATAAAATCACGCATTTTCACGTGATTGAACATAAGCTCAATATTAAAACCGGAATACAATAATATATATCACAAAATCGTGTAGAGTGCGACAAAAAGGCAAAAAATAGACAGCGGTCGAAAACAATTAATTATTTATTTGTAAACAGATATTTAGAAAGGTTAAATTGTAGTAATATAGACATGTAACAAGAGCGAACAAACTATACAGTATAATGTAAGTGCCGCTACACTTTCGACCACGTCTTCAATGCTCCACCCAAAAGTACTACATTGAGTTTAAACGCGAAAATAAATGTGCTTTAAATAAATGTGACTTAAAAATTAATTAATCTTCAATAAAAATGTATAAACTAAAACTAAATTAGGGTTTAAACAATGGCATTCTTAGCGTTAACATTAGTGTGTGCCTGATCAACAGAACACTAGCAAAAGTATTTTGTTCTAACTTCAGCCTAAATTCATCCCTAATGTTCCATATCGCTCCCTAACTGATTTATTCTAACTTCAATCTTCGTTCCTATATATACTACGACCAAAAACCAGGCAAAATGCCAAACTAAGCAAAATAATAAAATATATAAATGTACAATACAAGCATAAAATATAAATACTTAAATAAAGCATTTAAGCATATAACAATGCATAAATAGCAAAAAGCAATGCTAAAATTATCAGATGCACTTGCATAAGTATTGTTTTGGCTAGCGCGATCACACTAAAATATTCTCGTTAAAAATTAATTGCAAAATCTATTTATTAATACAAATCAATGCTTATGCCAGTACAACCACGACAATATTTATAAACACTTCTGTTAACGCCTATATGAAATTATAGGGTTAATCAGAGAGAGGGTGAATGGACTGTATAATAGAGGTTGAAAATTGTCATATAGTGACGACAGATAAAGGACATAGTTACTATCACTTACCAATACAAAAGGACATCCGTTGCACTACACTAAACTAGAGGTTATAGGTTAGGATAGTAGGGACGGATTTGAAAGGAAAGGTAGGAAGACCTATAGGGTTTAGTCGAAGTAGTAGCTAACGCAGTATCAGAGCAAGGTTTTCGCAAACCCTAGACCGAACTCTCTCGCTCTAGCGACAGTACTATACTCCTACGCGACGACTTTCCGAGGCCGGTACGGCAGAATTGGAAGGGGATCCGGTAGTCGCGTACAACTTCGTATATAAATTTCTCCAGGATCCGAAGATCTGGTAGTTTTCTTACATATAATTATCTTACTGCTATGAAAAGATAGATATGCACTGCTAAAGTCCTGGTGGGTATGCACTATGTCCTGAGGTGTCACTGTTTCATGGTACCGGCGTTTTGTGAAAGATTTTTCAACCATTGCTGAATTAATTAAGGAGAATGTTGCCTGGAAATAGACTGAAAAGTGTTCTGCAGCATTCAATCAACTAAAACAATCTTTAGTATCTGCGCCTATACTCAGGTGTCCTGATTTCTCAAAAGAGTTTGTATTGAAAACTGACGCTTCCGCCTATGGGGTCAGAGCCGTTTTAACCCAAGTTGCAGAAGAGGGTGAACACGTTATATTTGATTTATCCAGATCATTAACTTCCCAAAAAAGAAAGTATTCTGCTACTGAACGAGAGTGCATCGCCGTTATTTGGGCGGTGGAGAAGTTACGTCATTATCTGGAGGGATCTCACTTTAATGTGGTGATGAACCACCATTCTTTATTGTGGCTGCATAAGTTGCGTGATCCCCAAGGTCTTCTTGCACGATGGTCCTTACGCTTGCAACCCTATAACTATACTATTGTCCATCGAAAGGGGAAAGAAAATATTGTGGCCGACTTTCTGGGCGTCGCCGTGGATCAATGTAGTAAGCGTAAGACTACGGATCCCAATGTTCTGGGTTCAAATCCCGACACGGCCGACTGCTTGAAAAATGGCAGGTGAGCATTTTTCACAAAAATTACGCCCTCGTTCGGATGAGAGGTTAAATGGAGGTCCCGTGTGTGAGTGTTGTCACGCACGTTAAAGATCCCTACCTTGCCTGGAACGGCAAGGGTTCGGCAAAATTCTAAATTTCCAGGAAACAAAAAACTCGCCCCCTGGCCAATGTAGTACCTTCGGGTGGAGCAGTGGAAATGTAAATGAACGGCCGACTTTCTGTTTCGTTCTGTTCCGATTCCTGTTGACATCGTTAAATCTAAGGAAACCGAATTTTCTACTACTCCCGACCACTGGTATCAAAAGATGCTTCGTATGGTGCTCTCTAATCCTTTTAAGTATCCTCAATGGCGCGCCGAGGCAAATCTACTATACAAACATGTCAAGTCTGGCTTGGCCGAGTTTCAAGTTGGCACTTCGGTATTTAAATGTCTAAGTTTTCGTTAAGTTGGTCGTGCTTTTTCTTATCTGTTGGTTAGACACCATCTTATGCTGACCTGTCGTTGGAAATAGGCGAGGTTCTGTGTCTGCCTTAAACATCTCTGATTTTAGAGGGTTTCGGCGGCTACAGAGATTTTAGTTGGAACATATCTGTTTAGATCTATGTTTGGTTGATGATATTTTTCGACTTCGTCTTGTGACGGATTTAAAACCTCCCTCTTTGAAGGTACGTCCTCGTGGCGTAATTTTAAATAATGTTATCTTCTTTCAGGATCCTATTGACTTCAGCTTTAAAGTATACATTGAGACATACCGTTATTTTTTGTGTTAAAATTGATATAGTTTGCCCACTATGTGGTACGTCGCTTCCGCGTACTGTTATGTATTAGTAGCTTATTCATTTATTTCAGGGAACTACTTCAGGGACTCGTTTTAGGAACTATTGCAGGGTCGTATTGCAATAACGATTTTAGCGTACTATATTGGCGTACTAGTTTTGGTGCTACTCTTGGAATCATGTTATAGTCTACGTTCAAAAGCCGTATGTGAGTTTCGTCGTTTATGGTGCATGAAAATTGTGGCATGGCTGCTACCGTTCAATTTAGAAGAAGCCACTGTTGCGGAAGCTTGACGCAGGTAATGCATGTTTACACTATTGTACATTTATATCGATGTGACCTTAGCGATGAGAGTGAGCGATGAAGAGGTCGATCTGGCAACACCACTAGCCTCGTGACAGATACGCACATCCGAGTCTATTGTATCAACATAACCATTGCAAATGCTTCGCAAAAATGCTATACAATCAAAAAAAGGCATAATGGAATGAATAATAAAACTAATGATTATAAATAAGTTTATTGTAAAAGCTTTAATAACATTATTAAAAAAAAAGAGAATGTTACAGAACAAAACTGTAGGATTAAATTTCTGATTACCATGAGTATCTAGTGAATATCTACTGAAGGTCTATATCCAAAAATTAATCATTCAATAGACTATCATTAGCCAACATGTTTAACTTTTGCTCCACCAAGTAAGAGTGAAAAAATTCACTTGCAGAAATCGAACATATACGTGTCCTAAAAAATTCAACTTTGAAAAATTAAAAAATGTGTTAAGCCTTTTTGAGCAAGGTTGAAATTTATACCAAAGAATCGAGCGTTTAATAGGCTTTCATTAGAAACCATTTTCAACTTTTGCTCCACGAGGTACGAATAAAAAAAAATTCACGTGCATGGATAGAACATATACGCGTTCTTAAAAAATTCAACTTTGAAAGATTGAAAAACGTGTTAAGCCTTTTTGAGCCAGGTTGAAATCTATACAAAAATATCGAGAGTTTAATAGGCTTTCATGAGCCACCATTTTCAACTTTTGCTCCACGAAGAGTGAAAAAATTCACTTGCACGGATAGAACATATATTCGTACAAAAAAATTCATCCTTGAAAAATTAAAAAACGTGTTAAGCCTTTTTGAGCCAGGTTGAAATTTATACCAAAAAATCGAACGTTTAATAGGCTTTCATTAGTCACCATTTTCAACTTTTGTTCCACGAAGTAAAAGTGAAAAACATTCACTTGCACGGATAGAACATATATGCGTATTAAAAAAATTCAACTTTGAAAAATTAAAACACGTGTTAAATCTTTTTGAGTCAGGTTGAAATCTATACCAAAAAATGGAGCGTTTAATAGGCTTTCATGAGCCACCATTTTCAACTTTTGCTCCACGAAGTAAGAGTGAAAAAATTCACTTGCACGGATAAAACATATATGCGTACTAAAAAAATTCAACTTTGAAAGATTAAAAAACGTGTTAAGCCCTTTTGAGCAAGGTTGAAATTTATACCAAAAAATCGAGCATTCAATAGACTTTCATTAGAACTATTTTCAACTTTTGCTCCACGAAGTAAGAGTGAAAAAATTCACTTGCAGAAATCGAACATATACGTGTCCTAAAAAATTCAACTTTGAAAAATTAAAAAATGTGTTAAGCCTTTTTGAGCAAGGTTGAAATTTATACCAAAGAATCGAGCGTTTAATAGGCTTTCATTAGAAACCATTTTCAACTTTTGCTCCACGAGGTACGAATAAAAAAAAATTCACGTGCATGGATAGAACATATACGCGTTCTTAAAAAATTCAACTTTGAAAGATTGAAAAACGTGTTAAGCCTTTTTGAGCCAGGTTGAAATCTATACAAAAATATCGAGAGTTTAATAGGCTTTCATGAGCCACCATTTTCAACTTTTGCTCCACGAAGAGTGAAAAAATTCACTTGCACGGATAGAACATATATTCGTATTAAAAAAATTCAACTTTGAAAAATTAAAACACGTGTTAAATCTTTTTGAGTCAGGTTGAAATCTATACCAAAAAATTGAGCGTTTAATAGGCTTTAATCAGCCACCATTTTCAACTTTTGTTCCACGAAGTAAGAGTGAAAAAATTCACTTGCACGGATAAAACATATATGCGTACTAAAAAAATTCAACTTTGAAAGATTAAAAAACGTGTTAAGCCCTTTTGAGCAAGGTTGAAATTTATACCAAAAAATCGAGCATTCAATAGGCTTTCATTAGAACTATTTTCAACTTTTGCTCCACGAAGTAAGAGTGAAAAAATTCACTTGCACGGGTAGAACATATATGCGTACTAAAAAAATTCAACTTTGAAATATCAAAACACGTGTTAAGTCTTTTTGAGCAAGGTTGGAATTTATACTAAAAAATCGAGCGTCCAATAGGCTTTCATTAACCACCATCTTCAACTTTTGCTCCACGAAGTAAGAGTGAAAAAATTCACTTATACGGATCTAAAATATTACGCGACCTAAAGAAAATTCAACGTTGAATTTTAATACACGTGTTGAGTTTCAAAGTTAAATTTTTTTAGTACGCATATATGTTCTATCCGTGCAAGTGAATTTTTTCACTCCCACTTCGTGGAGCAAAAGTTGAAAATGGTAGCGAATGAAAGCCTATTGAAGCTCGATTTTTTGGTATAGATTTCAACCTGGCTCAAAAAGGCTTAACACGTTTTTTAATTTTTCAAAGTTGAATTTTTTTGGACGCGTATATGTTCTATTCGTGCAAGTGAACTTTTCACTCTTACTTCGTGGAGCAAAAGTTGCAAATGGTCGCTAATGAAAGCCTATTAAACGCTCGATTTTTTGGTATAAATTTCAACCTGGCTCAAAACGGCTTAACACGTTTTTTAATTTTTCAAAGTTGAATTTTATAAAGACGCGTATATGCTCTATTCGAGCAAGTGAATTTTTTTCGCTCGTGCTTCGTAGAGCAAACGTTGAAAATGGCGTTTAATGAAAGCCTATTAAACGCTCGATTTTTTAGTATAAATTGCAACCTGGCTCAAAAAGGCTTAACACTTTTATTAATGTTTAAAAGTTAAATTTTTATTTAGGACATGTAGTAGGTTCGATCAGAATAATTGAGTTATTTCGCTCGTTGACCGTTGAGCAAAGGCTGTAACTGGTGACAAACAGTACGGCGCATAATACTAATTTTTCTTGTTTAGGCATTGATATACACTCTCAGTAGGTTGGCACTACATACTTGTAGCAATTATAAATATAAGGATACAATTTTGTTCCCAAATATTCTGTGTTTTTAAATAACGGTATTAAAGCTTTTGCAATAAATCTATTTATAATAGTTAGTCTTATTATTTATTCCATTATAGATTGTTATCTTAATAAAATAAACTTAGGTGGGTGTACATGTCACGAGGCTAGTGATACTGCCAGTTCGACCTTTTCATCGCTCATTCTCATCGCTAGGTTCACACCCATTACATTTATTTCATTTCGTCTGTTAATTCTGTGTATATCATTTACTGTTCTGCATCTGCAGAAGTTCATGTATGAGTTTCAGGTTTATACACAATCTACGCAAATATGTGAAGATTTTGAGATATGTGTACAAATGTATGAGCACCGTTACTTGTAGGTTTGTAAATACCTCTATCTATTATGTATCTCGTCCGAGTGCTGTGCAGGTTTTAATACTGAAATCATTACATTTTAAACCACTGTGATAACCTCTGTTAGCTAATAGAAACACACAGGGGAAAAGCCGTGAAAGTAAGTCTGTACTTCCCTAGAGTATACATGTATGTTTCACACTTAGTGGAGAAGAATATTTATAATATTATGTATTTTACTTTATCATAGTGGCGACAAGTCAATAGTACATATTGGTCCTATAGCTATATTTGTATCTGTAGGTTCCACACTTGGTGGTGAGAAATAGTTATTGTGTTTATTATAGGTACAAATTGGGATTGTAACATACTGAGGAAAAGCTGTAAGTATATGTATATCTATTGGAAGGTGTCAAGTTGTAAATCCATTGGTGAGAAACAGTTCACCAACAATATTAATTCTCACTTACTGGCGAAAAGATTTATAGGGTTAGCACTTGGGTCGAGACTTTTGTGTATTGATTATGTATTTAGCTTCCGTACACTTTGTAGATGTGCGGTTATAGATGTTTTGTCTGCTTATATGTCATAAGAGTTGTTTGCTCTTGTGTATTTAGATTTAGTAATCCGGTATTGGTCGTCTATCAGTTTATATTACAGGACCTTATAGGTACCACAAAGTTATTTTGTGAATAGATTGATGCTATTTTGATGTGTTTATTATTACGTTTATCTTGGGAATAATCCCGAATCTGTTGGAACTAAGGATTCGTCGTTCTTGTTGCTCCAACATTTTAGTTCCTGGCGCCTTGGCATTCAGCGCACTGATATTCTGTTCCTTGCAGTTCTCCGGGGAACCCACCCTACTTCGCGATAGAGTCTCAGACTAAGCAAACCGGAGCATATTTTTGTCGTCGCATTCCCAAGGAACCCTCATTGTGTCGAATTTATCAAAATTCTCGTGAGAAATATGGCAACGTAGCAGCTGTTATATGACGTCACTACACTGAATCGTGGAATGGATTATAGTGGATACGCCTCATTTAAAGAATCAATATATTAAAATGAACTCCATTAAATACGTTTTTCTAAGTTGTAACTATTAAACATTTTCAAGCGCCCATTCAGGATTGACTAATCGTCTATTGGACCAAAATGGCAATAACACTATATGGAATAATTATATGATATTGCGACAAATTTAAGAAAAACAGCACATTGTAATCCTGAAGAATGTTAAACTAAAATATAGTTCCCTCACGTGTGTTACTAACGATGTTACTATACTGTTTTGTGATATAATGAAGCTAAAGGAGAAGACAATAATGGAGATTTAAACTCCATTACAAGACTATATTGTACCGGGAGTTTTAAGCAATTCTAATAACAA
Organism: Platerodrilus igneus; assembly: GCA_036346225.1. Classification (NCBI taxonomy): domain Eukaryota; kingdom Metazoa; phylum Arthropoda; class Insecta; order Coleoptera; family Lycidae; genus Platerodrilus; species Platerodrilus igneus. The sequence continues at coordinate 1,163,051 of JARFIW010000482.1, read as the reverse complement.
CCTATTTAGAAGGGAATGTGTAAGCTACGCACACCTAAATAACGGCACAATAACTTTGAAAATCAAATCCTGTAAAGTGCTCTGGAGATTGGTCCCCGGTGAAGCCATTACCAAGGTATTAAGTAGCTAAGCACTCACAGGATACAAATGACGTGTTCCGTAATTACTGGTTAGGGTCCAGCTCTACGTTGTAATGAGCTCTAATGGAATTGATTAGTAAGAATATGCAATAATGATACAGAATTAAGCGAAATGAAAAGCGTAGAAGAAGAAAGTTCCAATAAAAAGACTTCCTTAGAATCGAAAATGTTCGTTTCAAAATGCAGTTTTTTGCTGTCAAATTGAGAAAACATCATCAATGTAAAAATAAAAATATTTTATAGCGCAAGGTTTGTCTTGTAATGAAACAACTTCTGTTATATTAACCTCTGTTATTCTACCAAACTGAGCATACAAAACTTTAGTATCATTTATGAATGCAGTGAAAAGTATTACAATTTAGTTCTACAACTCACAATTTTCATAGAACTCTGTTGTATATATTAATTCCAACCTTAAAAAATGTCTGTGGCTGTGTAAGTCTAGTTTATAGAATGTATATATGTCAGCATAGGTTGACTTTTGATAGTTATACATGTGAGGGAAGGCTAATCTGTGCTGCGTAATAAAAATTATGTAGTAAGATTAATTCGATATTGTTGATTTAATAATTATAAACGTCCAGTTTCCTGCTGAACGCAACCGCTCTGTGTTTTTCTAATATTCTAATTTTAATTATGCCACGGCTAGCTCAGTTTAATTCACATAGAGTGTACAACGTTACGATGATCAAATAATTTACCCCTTCAAATCTTACCTGCTTGGAATGATAAAACGAAGTCGATCAATATTCGTATAATGAAAAGAAATAATATCTACACTTCACCATTTTGTAATCTGACAAATAAACCCTTCAATCAATTAATATTATTTAGATTATTTATCCAAAAAATCGTATCTCCCTTTCTTTAAATTAAAGTCACCAAAAACGACACCTTTTACGGAAAAAACCTAGAACATTCAATACCTGTTATCATTTTTACGTAAAGTTTCTACGTATTAAAATATTTTTGTTGACTCTTTACAAATTAGAAAAAAAATATTCAGTGTTTAATTAGAAATGATTCCTTATACTAGTTAGCCCTGACCTGTGATTTTATGGTGAGTCCTTTTCCCCCTTTGTCTGCTGTTGCGTGTGTTGGATCAGCACCCCTTTATTATCTTCAATCGAAAAACAATGCTCTGCTGTGTGCTCCTTCACGTGAGTTTGAACCAATAATTTTATTCAGTATTGTTAATCCTTGTTTCCAAAATTTACCTCGTGCTTTACTTTATATTTTTCTGGACACGACTTAAATCTCTCAACTTAGCTACAACTCAGATACACCTTAGACCTCTCCACTTAGATACAACTTGGATATAACTCAGATTTTTGGATACCACACTTAGATATCCTAACAGATACAACTCAGAACCTTCTGGATACCACTTAGATTTCTGAATACTACACTTAGATCCTTCTGGATACTACTTGGAGCCCTACATTATTATAAACATTTAATTTAAATTAATTAACAAATTTCTACTTACGCTTTTCAGCAAACAGCGAAAGCTTTTTCATATATCTTCAATGTAATTTGTCATCAAATATTATATAACACCACTTTTCACAACTTTTAATAATTTAGTTTGAAGTTTATTTCGGCGCGTAAATTTTCGAGTAACAGAGATACAGGTTCGACGTGGTTCAAATTGAGACTGGCCTCCTTATCAACTCTGGGCGTTATACAGGGTGTCCGGAAAATACGTATACAACGTAAGAACAGAGATTCTTTGGCTCGAAATAGATCGATTTGAGCCAACTTACCTATTATACAAGTTGCTTCATTCAGCCGCTAGAGGGCTTCAAAAATCGTGAAAAATATTTGATATTTTAAAATAACTCGAAAACGCGTCGATAGATTTTGACCATTTTTGGGGTGCGAGTTTCTACTTTCAATTGACATCTTTTGATGGTGTACGCAATAATTTTATAAGCATAGGAGTGTCCCAAAAATGAAGTGTTGTATAAATATCCGACCATTACCTTTTTCCTGTTTATGCAATGAATACCAATTTTTTTTGTGAGTAGCCGACTTAATTTGGAAACTTTTTTGTCCCTTGTAAAATTTTGATTAGACGAGCGGTTTGACAGAAAAAAATAATTTCAAATGTTCGCATACCTTCGTCATCATTACTGCATTAACTGTAAAACGGGGCAAATAAAAGAACATAGTATAGCTTTGCTTTTGATTTGTTATTTAATTTGAATATTATTTAACCTCAGTTCGCCTGTCAAGTCGTGAATTTCTGCTTAATTCAATAAAAGTTTGCATCTTTCATCTTACATTATGAGTACTTACACAAACAACGAACAGGTGGATATGCTTTTGGTTTTCGAATTTGGCAAGGCAATGGTCGTGAAAGCGTCAGAGTCTATAGGGAAACATTTCCTAATCGTCGAATGCCAAACCACCAAACATTCGCAAATATTGAAAGATGTCTTCGTGAATATGGTAGCTTTCAGTCAAGAAATGCGGATCGAGGACGTCAATGTACCACAACAACTGCGGATCTGGAGGAACAAATTTTGGATAGAGTTAAAAAAACCCAAAAATAAGCACCAGACGCTTAGGACTTGAACTACAAGTTCCTAAAAGTATTGTTCATGACGTTTTAAAGGAACAGTTATTACACCCATACCACGTTTAACAGGTACAAGACCTTTTGCCTATTGATCCTGAGAGGCGTCTAGCTTTCTGTCAATTTATTCAAGATCAGAGAATTCAAAATGCAAATTTCAGTCGCAAAATTTTATTTATAGACGAAGTTTCTTTTACAAGATCTGGTATTACTAACATACATAATGAACATGTTTACGCTGTAGAAAATCCTCATGCAACTAAAGTGACTCACTATCAACATGAATTTAAGATTAATGTCTGGGCGGGAGTTATTGATAATTTTATTATCGGTCCTGTTGTGATACCAAATCGATTAAACGGAGACAATTACTTCAACTTTCTACAACAAACATTGCCGAATTTATTGGAAGATCTGCGATTGTTACTTCGCAAAGACATGTGGTTCATGCACGATGGTGCTCCTCCCAACTTTACTCTAGCTGTTCGACAACATTTACACGAAAAATATCCGGATCGATGGATCGGAAGGGGATATGATGCTCCTACAAATTGGCCAGCACGATCGCCGGACTTGACGCCCTGTGATTATTTTTTGTGGGGTAGCTTAAAATCTAAGGTTTATTCGTCTCCACTTGATAGCGTACAAGAATTGTATAGACGAATTTTAAATGCAGCCAACTCTTTAAAAAATAATGCACAAACACTGCAGAGGGTTCAGTTAAACTTCTTACGAAGAGTTAATTTGTGCATTGAAGAAAATGGCGGCCATTTTGAAAATTTATTGTAATGGTCCAACACTTGTACCGCGCTATTGATTTTCAATGATAGTAATAAAAATAAACAAAACAATAAAATAAAAATAAAAAAACAGACATTTGAAATTATGTTTTTCTGTCAAACCGCGCATCTAATCAAAATTTTATAAGAGACAAGAAAGTTTCCAAATTAAGTCGGCTACTCACAAAAAAAAAGGTAGTTATTGCATAAACATGAAAAAGGTAATGGTCGGATATTTATACAATACATCATTTTTGGGACACTCGTATGCTTTTAAAATTATTGCGTACACCACCAAAAGATGTCAATTGAAAGTAGAAACTCGCACTCCAAAAATGGTCAAAATCTATCGACGCGTTTTTGAATTATTTTAACATATCAAATATTTTTCACGATTTTTGAAACCCTCTAGCGGCTAAATGAAGCAACTTGTATAATAGGTAAGTTGGCGCAAATCGATCTATTTCGAGCCAAAGAATCTCTGTACACGTATTTTCCGGACACCCTATATAGTCTGCGCTATCTAAATTTTGATTGGTTTATCAGAACCGTCTTACAAAGTCTTGTAACCAACCATGGTTGTTTTGGATTATTTCTAAGAGTTTACAAGCTTTATTTCTGATGAAATTATTCTATGGTTACGTATCATGCTCGTATTTCTATTGTTTCACGATCTTTGACCGCTTGTTCTGTTATTATTATTGGTCTTTAATTTAGCTTATGGCTGTTGTTTGTGTAGATAAAGCTTTTGGGGAATTGAACAAATAACAGATGTAACATGAGTGATGTAAATTCACGTGTTTCTGTTTTAGTCTCGTATTTAAAACTTATTTTTGAAAGTGCGTTTCTTATCAAAGCGCTTTATTATTCTTTCTTTATCATATGCGTAATTACGTGAAGAGTTACTAGGTTTTATCTTATTCCATGCGTATCTATTTTTAAACTTATTGAACGCTTCTTGAAGTAGTTTAATTGCATGTAAAATTATCTCTCTGCAGAATATGTGTTCTATTATTGAAAGGTATGCTTACTGGCATTGATTAAAGTTAATTGCAGTCCGTATACAGGGTGTTAAATGTTTGCTCTTAGCATAATATGCGAATTATTTACATTTCATGCTAAATAAATGCAGTTTTCTGATTCCTATTGCTATTTACATTTACTACGCGACCCTTACGACTCAATACACGACTAAACAACCCCCTTATCATGGCAATATATATATATATATATATATATATATATATATATTGTTGCGAGTTGAAGAGATAATGAAATAAGCTCCAAGTTGGTCGTCGACAGAAAGTTCTGTGGACTGTCGTTGATCTAAATTAAAAATTTTGCCCTAATTACTTTGCTAGCTCAGTGCTCAGTTTATATGGAATCACTAAAATTAGACATCAAACTTATAATGACTTCAATTATTCTTTTACAAACAATCTTTCAAATAACAATTGCTACAGCCACTCACAAATTTTCTTTAAAAGCAATATCTTACATGTAATCTCAAGAAAAATACTTTGATACAAAAATAAAATTAAAATATAGAGTCTAATATTGGCATAAAATCATAAATATATTATCAAAATTTTATAATTACCAGATAATCACTCGATTAAAATAAAATAGGGTCCAAAAAATCTCCCTCAACAATTATATTTAGGCATCATTTAATTTATATGCAATCTCTTGCAAACAGTGTTAAACGTAACTGAATTCAGGATGTTTATGATACCTTGTATAACCAAAAATTTTGTACATGGATTTGTCAAAACCCTTAACAAAAATTAAATTATTTGACTTGCACACGGGTCTCTCTATGAAATTTAGATGCTTAATCTAAGATTTAATCTTGTATAGACCACTCAGTTGAAACAAAATATTTTATGATTGCCGTTAAGCGTCGTCTGGTTGTTGGATTTTAATTCTACAGCGTCTATTTTTCCAAAAATAACAACTACCAACCCTTATGAATTAATATTAGCACTTTATCCGCTGTTACATCGCTTTAAGAAACGCAACTTCAATGCAAATCGAACTATTCCTCGTATACATCGATACCTTACTAGATAAGCAATATACGTCCTATACAATTAATCTTCGATATTTAAACAAACTCAAACTTGTAATAGCTTTCATTTGTTTTAAATTATCGATTTTGCATTTTAATATATCCTTAAAAATCATTAGCTGTTGCGCGTACAAATTTAATTACGTAACTTATTTAGGCTATGGAACTGACGCATGCTCACGTCGACGTTTGAACTAATACTGACTGTTCAACGAGGCGCGTGTTGGTTTCAAATTGATCGGTCGCCGTTTTTACGTATTTTCAGCATATTCAGGAGGACTTGTCGCATATTTTCACCTTCCTTTCTCGGAATTCCGAGAATCTGGTCGTTTACCAATACATTCGGTATGAAATACATGTTTCTTTCTAACAGTTTTAATTGCTTAATAATTGAAATGATGAAATTAAGACGCTTTCACATAAAAACACGTCCTTTTGTTATTAAATATAAGTGAAAATTCTTCATGACTATTTCTATACATTGACCGCAAATTTGCATAAAATACAATCCTTCAATTATAAAATATTTATGAAATTCTTTTCATAACTATGCCCTTACGCGTCAAACGTAACTAACACATTTACAGAGGGCTGTTTACAAATATGTTCCTATTTAAATAAATATCTATATATACTGCTTCTCTCTGAAATTTTCTGGAATTTATATAATAAAATCTTTGCACTACGCTGTAATGTAATATAACTGCCACTTTGCTTGTGATAAGATGAAATAATAACTTAGACTTTATGCAAAGCCCAAATGATCATTTCAAATCAAGCTTGTAATTGAAAGATGGAAAATATAAAGTCTTGGACAGAACAAGATACATCTATGAACAGTCTTCTATGCGTTCAAAAACATCTTTTTTTATACATTATTTAAAGAATCTCTTACATTCAACAGATATAAATAACGTTTATAAGAACAATTTACAGCTCAAGCTTAGATAGAAAATTTTACCTAATGGTTACTTATTAAAATAATCCTCACCTAACCCTTGCTAACAATTACAGAACCTAAACATCTCTACCGTAAATTATAAAATATTCTCTTGAAAATTCTTGGGATATTCTACCTATTCTTTTATTACTCCGTTTGTCAGTGTAATTAGACAACCACGCTGGACAGATAATTTAGTAAAGGTCGAAATGCTTCGAACTCTGTCCTCAAAATCGCTGGAAATTATCCCCTTGACAACTAATTTTTATAAAATTAAAAGTTTACTCTAACTTAATTTACTCAATTATCCTATTAGGTTACAAAAGAAATTATACTTGCATTTGGCATTGTCCAATTGCACTTATCAAAATTTCATTTCTATTGTAATTAACGGCATTGTATGCTTCCTGGTTCCATTTCAAATTTCCAGTTTTGACGTAGAAATATCAGTTTGTAAAGTACATTTATTTCTAATAGATTTAAATTAGCAGTTGCTCTTGTACCAAGATTATTTATACTGAACATCGTTTAAAGTATTTTTTCAAAATAATTATATTTTATAATTATGACAAGTTCTATGCTACTTGTGGAACGCCGACAAAATAGATTACAAATTGTTCGAAATGTATATGTTTCATGTCGTAAAATAAATTAAAGAATGAAAGTTTACCCGAAACTTACATGTGTTTGACATTAGAATGAATGACCTCCTTCTTAACTACATCCGCCTTTAGTACTAAAACAAAATGTTTCGTTTGTATGGTAAATAAGTTGACTCTTAATTTGTTATGACGTTTGAAATTTGTTGATTATTTACCTCCGCCCGGTATATTTCAAATGTCATTACATGTACTGTGTAATTGCTTCTATTACTACGCCTATCGTAAGTGCCGCGACAGCGATAAACTCGCTAATTACGTCCGCGATTCTCTGCGGAAGGAACACAACGCATTCTTCTAATTCGACGAGAATGATCCGAGAATTCTTCTTTGACTGAAGAGATTTGATGCTTAAAACCGGATAAGGGCGCTGTAGCTCGAGATCTTTGACTTTTACGGTCTTCTTCTTATCGATCCGGCTTACTGAATTGATTTTTTTAATTAACTCCATATTTTAATTCTAATTACGAATATAATTACATAAAGTTAAAAAATATATTTACAATTATTACCTGTTTTTTAATGCAAGCTGCACGATGACAAAATACGTTGCACGACTCTCAAACTTATATTTTACAAGATAAAAAAGCCTTACAAGGGATCCTTTATTTATATCACTCCGAATGACGTACAATTTATTACGCATCTGAAAACCGCTCCCCACATACACGATTCAGACATTAACGATAGCAATTCATTAGAATTAAATAGCATTGCCCTTGTTTTGGACAAAAAAAGCTCATTCAAATTAAAACGCCATCTTTTATTATGCGGATATTGAAGTCGCATAAAAATTAATGAGGCATATTTTTTATTCAAAGATGTAAGTAACTAAAACATTTTCCCCGACTCGGCATCGATAAAGAATATAAAATCCCAAACGTCTATATTTCGAGGATTTATGAGCCCATATTTGTTAAAAATAATGGGTTCCTATATAATTAATGATGCAAAACGATGTGTACTGAAATTAAAACTTACTCACGAATGATGTAATCATGAAACTACAGTATTTTCTTTACGCGTTCCAAGAAGCTATCTTTTATACATACAATGTTTTAACAAAAGCGATTCCCGACTTCGATAATAAAAAATAATTATACAAACATACTCGATTATTTATATTTTAACTTCCGCTTTATATAATGAATGTATACTATACAAAATTTACGACCACTTTTTATTTCTCGGCAAAAATACGATTTCGTCATCGTATATGCTTTGGGTTCATATAATGCACACAAAATTAAGGGAGAACTTTTTTACCATTTATACCGAAACAATTACATTTAAAACGTCTTGCACGTGTCCGATGAGATAATCGCGACCCCGTTTTTTTTCTCTTGCCCGACGATCTGAAATCTCTGCGTTATTTTAAATACTTCATCATAATTGCCTACGAAAACACCGAGCGTAACATTTCCAAATTATTAAAAGTTTACTTGAAACGTCTTGCACGTGTGTCCGATGAGATAATCATGACCCTGTATTTGTATACGAATTAAATAGCGCACTTTCATCATCTTCTCTCGGAAGGCAAAAATACACGTACACGTCATCGATCGAACCATCTTGAGCAAAAATACGATTACGTCAGTAGTATAGCTATGGAGAAGCTGAGACAGCCCTTTTAAAGGGCCATCGCAATTTTTTCTTATCGACACCTGTAATAAAAACCCTTGCGGTTATTTACCCAGACTTATTTTCGATCGCGACCCCCGAAAACACACTCTTAAAACAAAAACACGTTCGCACCACTTGCGCGCCCTTACGATATTTCGTCTTAGACTAAAACACGCACGCCCCCTACACACCTATACACATAACGATACATACCTTTCTTTTCGAAAATAAAACAACAACAACACCGCCCCCGATCGATATCTACACACACTTTTATCACGAGGGCGGCACGACTTCCACGTTAACATCACCGACAAACCATACATACCCTACACCCTACACGCACACACCTGCACATACATACCTCTCTTTTATATAATACGCACACCCTTTACAAGATATTTATGATCCTTTTAAAAAGGGCCGGCCAGCTTCTCCATAGCCATACTATCGTTATCCTCAAACCTAACTAATACTAACACACACACACACCTACACATACATGACCTTCACACATACATACTTCTCTTTTCCATAATACACACACCCTTTACAAGATATTTATGACCCTTTAAAAAAGGCTGTCGCAGCTTCTCCATAGTTATACTACTCCAATACTATATTGGAAATACTTTTTTATTATTTCTTTATATATTTTTGTAGGGCACAAATGCTGTTCCACTTTTTTATTTATTTAACCATTACAATTTCTTGCAGGAGCTGCGTCTTATTTTGTTAAGACAGGTTTTTGTTAACGAAGGCGATCATTTTTTCTTTGGGTCTACACGTCCGCCCTTAGAACTGTGCTTTGCAATTATCGTAATTATCTCAGCACATGGTGGCGCCTATTTGATTTAGCTTGACTTTGGTTTGCAAACAGAATTCGACTTACCCCCCCACTTCTCATTGCTCTACCCAGGAATAGACCCCTAGCTTTGTCGGAAGATTTTTGGAAAAATAAGTAACACTGACGCCACGCCCATAACAAAAAAACAACCTACCTACAAAAAAATACGTTTCACTGGCGTTCACATCGTGGTCCATTCAGTAAGAACAAAAAGTACGTTACACCAAGAAGAATAAACTAATAACGAAAAAAGTAACTGTACTTAAACATGATGATTATTATAAGCAACTACAAGTATTGGTTGGGCAATATTCCCGAATAATGTTAATTGTGTGAAATGATTTACTAAAAAAACTTCTAATTTGGTAAATTTCTAAGAGTTGGGGATCTTGACAGCCACAGGCTGCTTAACCCCCTTCACTTAATTACGGCGATATATGAAATAAAATTATAAAACAATAGTAGGGGAACGGAGCTGTATATAGGCTGTGTGAGTATTTCAAGAAATTGTGTAGGCTAGCTCAGAATATAGATAAGTGTAGGTACGTGTCCAACCAGTTTTGAGATAGAAAACCTGATGACGAAAAAATAAGCGCAGATAAACCTGATGATTATTATAACATCTACAGGAGTTGGTTGTAAAATATCTGCAACTAATGTTGACTGTGGGAAAAGATATAGTGGAAAAAATATTAAATCGACAAATGTTCAACTGCTGGGGGAACTTGGCAGCCACAGGCTACTTACCCCTCTTTACAACCACTGAATGTTGGAGAAATAGGGTATATAATTGAAAAAACAATAGAAGGGGACCGAACAGCATCTAACAAGAAAGAACAGCGCCTATGATCAAAGACAACAAACATAGAAACAAGAAGAAAATTACAGCACAGTATGCCTATGAAATACGGGCAGTAGGAAAAGCAGACAGAAAAACGGTAGCAGGCAGACTTTTGAAATGTTGTGCTTCAGATGTATGAGGATAATAGCATGGATAAACAAAGTTAATAACAAATAGGTTATAGAAATAGTAGGGAAACAAGAATATCTGTGGGAAAAAATAGCAGAAATAGAAGGGCAGAATACGGTCTAAAGCATTCTTGGAGAATAGTATATGATATATTATAAGCAGAGATAGAAAAAAGGAGGTAGATGTATACCTAGATCAGATAATGATGAATGCAGACTGAGCAAATTTCAGGGAAATGTGTAGGTTAGTTCAGAATAGGAAGCAATGTGGGTACGCGTCAAACCAGACTGAAGACCTAATGATGAACAAGGTATTTTGTAACTTCTTATTTTTTGTGTATTTGGTTTTTCAGCATTGATTGATTAATTTATGTAAATAGTTAGTAATTTATTTATTTGTTTACGGGAAAATGATCCCCACCACCCTAGTCAGTTCAATTATCACTAAAAATATGTAATTTGCTTCTTAAACGCAAACTTATAAGTATGAAAACAGTTAATACAAACATGCTTAGAAATACAAATGAAAGCGCAAGCGCTTACTTTTACAAATTTTTAAAGAGTTTACAAAGGTAAAGTAGATAAATGTATATTTTTGATTTTGATTGATCTAACTAGTTCAGTTTGAAACAACCAACATTCCCTTTGTTTCAGGTATCACATCGTCTGGTCTGTCTTTCTTCGCATTTGTATTTACATAAACTTAAAGTGGATGATTGTTAGTCTAACAGAAGTCAAACCAAACAAAACCCAATTTCGGCTTCCAAATGCTTAAGCTTTAGTCCCAACTTCAAGTTGAATTGCGAGAACATTGTACTAATATGACGCAGACTGTGAACAATTAAACTTTTTTGTTGAAACTGTTTGTAAAACTCTATGCGAAAGCAATTCCGAAACTACTGTACAATGTCAGATAAAGCTTTAGATGCCATAAAGGTAGTTTCTGCCATCACGTGTATTTCTTACAGTGTATACAAATATACGGACTACTACTTTCACTATTGGTTAATTAGAGTGAACGACGTGTATCCAGGGATTTTCAAACAAGTTTGCTCTACAAATAAATTAAGCTAGATGGAACATTGTAGCAACAGTAGTTTTCTGGACATGTCTCCATGGAGGCACATTCGTAACCAATTTTCAAGCACTTTCAATATAAAAATACATTCCTGATCCTCTTCCTATGTTCAATTTCCTACAATGGATACACATAAGTCTCACACACTAAAAGTCGTTAGGATCTTCCAACACATAACCTATTAAAGATACGCGGAAATTTGTATGCGTTCAAGTGTAACGAATAAATTTTGTTTAGGCTCAGAATAGCATCAATTTATCCAATTCACTGGGACGTTAAAAATAACGAAAAAGTAAATGGGATTTTCTCACTTCCTAGAATTGCAGACTAACTGCTGTCTAAACTCGATAGATGCAGTAAAAAAGCTTCTATTATTTTTAAATTAGTTTTCATTATAGCTTTAGTTTATGCTTGCGATGTGCGTCGTAAGTTCTAGCTACGCGCTAAAGATTATAACGCAAGCGCTATGATAATACCGAAAAATCTGAGGGTAAAGTATCGTATGTGCAACTAAAATTGATTCACAATCATGAGTATCAAACTGAATGTTAAACACACTAGCAAGCTACAAAATTATACTCGCAAATTATTATTAGTAGTTAGATACAGACTTAAGTTTAAGAAATCAAAAAAAATTTAACGCGTTAGGCTACTTTAGACATAAACCAGATAGGAAAGAAAAACTTAATTCAGGACGAACAGAATAAAGGTGGAAGCAATACGTGCATAAAGCATGACACTTGAAAATTTCGTTGCATAAAAGTACTTCAAACTATAAGCTATAGCATTATTTCTTTTAAATACATTGCAAACGTAATAATCCAGGATGATGACTTATTTTGAAACCGCGAATAAAAACAAAGCTAAATGTGACAAGACGCCACGTATGCGTTTCTCAAAGAACGATAATTCAAAATAGGCAGTTGCGACACAATAACTTTGTATTTAGCATAAATAGAATATCTTTCTTTGCGCGAACGAAATTTGCAGAACGAAAAATTATATATAATAACTAAACACCACAAGTTCGAAATTAAGTTTACAATTTTATTTAGAATGCTAGAAATGTAGTAATACGACTATGTTAAACCTTTGCTGTAGTCAAGTGCAAAAGATTTACATGCGATTTGTGGATTTTGACAAACGCATGAGCCCGAATGAAAACAACTTAAAAGTTAGTAAACGAAATATACCTTCAAGATGTAACGTGACTTTTCCAAAGAAACAAAATTAAACTAAGCGCAGGTTTTTATTTATCTTTCCCTGGACCGTGTGCGTGTCGGGATAAATGGGCTTTCTGTGAATATACTCAAATGAGTGAGTTGTAGCTGTGTTAAGGGAGCTGTTGTTAGATAGAAGAAAAACATTTGAAAACTGGTGTTCCTGGATATACTTGAGCTTTAAAGTTGAGATTGAATGTTAATCCGGTAGTAAAATTGAGCTTTTTTCTTGCTTATAATTTATAAGCATTTACAACTGGATTGTAAATATAAATTATTTGTATTTATTTACTAGGGAAGCAACAGATTGAGAAAGTAACGATTTTGTTGAACTATGAATTAGTCATGAAACTAGTTTTGGTTCTTCTTAATATTCTTTGGGTATTAAACCACTCATAGTTTTTAAAATTATCTTTATTAACGTTTCGATCCATAACCTAGGATCGTTTTCAAAATAATAAGCTTCAAGTTTGAATTTATGACATAAATTGAAGGTGACTTTGATTTATTGATGTTTGAAATATTTGGTTTGAGGACACTAAGCAAAATTTTTAAAATTTAAATGAATAATTGCCTTCAATTTGGTTACCTGGGACCGACTTTTTAGGTACATCGCTTAACGTGAAATGAGCTGATTAATTTTATTGTAAAATTCAATAACTTGGGAATTGGAAAACATTTTTAACATGTTTCTATTTATACAATTTAGAGGATGGTTATTAAAGTGTGCATTGCATTATTAAAGGCTTAAGTAGTCGTTTTTATATTTATTTTGAAGGAAATCATTATGATTTAGGCTACCTCTTTGGTAGATTTTAACATTGTTCTGAGGTAACCTTATGGTGGGTTTACACTTGTCAGATACCAATGTTGTTCTATGAAGGTTGTATATGGATCTGAGGCGACCCTATGGCGGGTTTACACTTGTCAGATACCAATGCTGTTTACAGGGTTGTTATATGCTTCATCATCATCTTCATCTCAAAACTGGTTGGACACGTACCTGCACTTATTTATATTCTGAGCTAGCTTCCTTCTATTGTTTTCTAATTTTATGTTTTATTTCACTAAAATTAGAAAACAATAGAAGGAAGCTAGCTCAGAATATAAATAAGTGCAGGTACGTGTCCAACCAGTTTTGAGATGAAGATGATGATGAAGCATATTAACAACCCTGTAAAACAGCATTGGTATCTGACAAGTGTAAACCCGCCATAAGGTTACCTCAGAACAATGTTAAAATCTACCAAAGAGGTAGCCTAAATCATAATGATTTCCTTCAAAATAAATATAAAAACGACTACTTAAGCCTTTTAATAATGCAATTGCACACTCTTTAATAACCATCCTCTAAATTGTATAAATAGAAACATGTTAAAAAATGTTTTCCAATTCCAAGTTATTGAATTTTACAATAAAAATTAATCAGCTGATTTCACGTTAAGCGTATTGGCTACCTAAAAAGTCGGTCCCAGGCGTAACACAAATTGAAGGCAATTATTCATTTAAATTTTAAAAATTTTTGCTTAGTGTCCTCAAACCAAATATTTCAAACATCAATAAATCAAAGTCACCTTCAATTTATGTCATAAATGTCAAACTTGAAGCTTTTATTATTTTGAAAACGATCCTAGGTTATGGATCGAAACGTTAATAAAGATAATTTTAAAAACTATGAGTGGTTTAATACCCAAAGAATATTAAGAAAAATACTATACAAACCACAACAAACATACAGGGAGTATTTAGTTTTGGTTCAACTTACCAATGCTATAACGTTTTAAAATAATAAGAAATATGTGCGTATGTAAGGTTTATTGGTGAAACTTAGTGTTAAAGAGTGACAATAAAGTATTTTTAATGGACAATGAAATGATAAAAGGAAAAGTTGGTTTTAAAATGTTTTCTAGGTATTGTTAATTAGGGCGCTTCCAGAATAGGATTTGTAACGGATTTTATTAATCTCTATCAGGCCACACGCATGGGCGTCAGTGTAACTGTTTTTCTTGGTCGCCAGTGTAACTGTTTTTCTTATACAGTGAAACAACTTGTTTATAAGGCTGGCCTCACGTTGTGAGCCAGTGAAACTTATTGTTCCAAAAATCTTCCGACACAACTAGGGGTCTATTCCTTGGGTAGAGCTATGAGAAGCGGGGGGTAGGTCGAAATCTGTTTGCAGATCAAACTTACTCTAAACCAAATAGGCGCCACCAAGTCCTGATGTAATTCTGATAATTGCTTAGCATATTTCTAAGGGCGGACGTAGAGACCCAAAGAAAAAGGATCGCATTCGCTGACAAAAACCTGTCTTAATAAAATAAGACGCAGCTCCTGTAAGAAATTGTAATAGTTAAATAAATAAAAAAGTGGAACACCATTTGTGTCCAGCAAAAATACATAAAGAAGTAGTAAAAAGGTATTTCCAATATAAAATTGGCATCAATTTCTTACTCATAAGGGTTTTAGCTTTATGTTATTAGATTTGATCAAAATAAAAAACTTTAATCTTGAACCAATTGTTTACTAAAAAGAATCTCTTTTAAAATAATATGACTTGTAACAAAAATTTAATCATTAACTGTATCAATCTAAAACTTTCATCTTTCATGTGTGTCTTAATTATTTTCAATCAAATATTTTACTTCAAGACATGAACTTGTTGTACAAAAAAAAGGGTTCTAACCTGTGCAGATCTGTTCAGGCAGATAACAAATTAATAGTTTCCAACAATGTTAGCATTTGAGTTTTCTAAATTACATATACAAATTTTAATTTAGATAAAGCTGATCACAAAAATAGACACGTTTACATGTATTGTACTAAAGCTGTTCTAAGCATTTGCTTTCAAAATAACATCTGTCAGCAGTACAAAGCAGAAAAATATATGACGTCAGTAACACCAGTTGACGTTACCGACGATTCATATTGAGCAAAGCGTGTTGTTTTTAAAACATTAAATCAGTGAACTTTAGTTTGACTGCTGGTAAATCCAGTTCAGCAATTAGTTGAAACTTTTATAACGTACTTGTACTACGCATCAAAGCAAGTTAACGTGTTCCTAGTTTTGAAACACATAAAAAGAACTTATAGCTATCTACGAACCAAAACTGCATGTGTCGCCTTGTAACAAAGAAAGACGGGATCCACGTTATTTCAAGCAACAATAACAGCGTTTGTAATTTGAAACAAATTCATCCAAAACAACTTCTATAATGACTTCGTTCCACGTGTCGAATCAAATCCTGTTGCAATACATTCTGCAGCAGTTGTAATCTCGAAGTTGAATTACGCCGCCTTCCAAAGGTAGCATCTTACATGTGTATACTTTACTGTGTCCTTGTGTGTCTTAAAAGTTGCTTCCTACTTGTCGTCTTCTAAAGTTTGCATTCTAAGTGTCGCGCTAAATAAATTATCTCAAATTATACAAGTTAACAAAATATATACGTTACCGACCGTTATTCGAAAATGTGTTCACTAATTGAAGTGGATTCGCAAATTGACGGCCTGCAATCTAGGGTACATGTTGATACTTCTACCACGTGTCGCCGACTATCTACCAACTAGCTCGGGCGGTCGAGCCGTCCGGAGGGGAATAATCAAACAGAGATGTGCTTGTAAATAGCTGTATATGACACAGATATTTAACTATAAGTAGATTATTAAAGGACGATGCAAGCTTAACGTATTACTTTTGAAGTTGAATGCAAATTATTGTTGTTATTAATAAAATTGTTACTTTATTCTTAAAATTATATGGAGGGATTTATTATCGAAAGTAAAATTGTTACAGATTTAGAATGTCTTGTATATCAATATTGGAAACTGGTAATATTATTAATGAATTTAATATTTTTCTCAGAATTTTTTATTAATACCTTGCCATTTTGATGTCGGAAAATTAGGTTTTTTTAGGAAAACATTTGTATTTATATTGCAATTATGTAATGTAAATAGAAGTTTGATCTATGTTGAATTTTATTTAAACTTATCTTTAAAGTAGTTAAAGCTTGTATCAATTTGTGAAAGGATAGTCAGCCACCCCAGTAATAGAGTCGTATTTGGAAGAAGCATTTTATTTTAAAAATTTCCCTAATATGACAAAATTAGTGTGGGTTTTTAGCTGGTAAATCCTATAGGGTAGTACAGTTTATGATCGACCGGCAACGTGGTACGTTTAGTGACCGAGGCTACATCTTGTAGCAGCTTTAAGAACACGATGCATGCTAATTATAGCGTTAACCTGCCAAGGTTAAGAATGGCCTACAATACGGCCCTAGAAAAACAAGTCTTAAACCTGGCCAGTTTGATGTCAGAGAATTAGTTAGGAAAATATTTGTTTTTATGTCACAATGATGTAATGTAAATAGAAGTTTGATTTAGGTTGAATTTTATTTTAACTTATCTCTGAAGTAGTTAAAGATTATATAAATTTGTGAAATGATAGTCAGCCATCCCAGTTATTGACTCGTGTTTGGAATAAGCACTTTATTTTAAAAATTTCTTCAATATGAGAAAATTATTGAGTGTTCTTAGGTGTTGTAGAACAAAGCAAAGTACAATGTGATGAGATTTAGAAAACTAAAAGCAACGGGACCTCTTTGAAATAACTGTCCTCCGTGTAGGGAAAACATCGAAGGGATTGCTAAGACCAAACGGTTTGGCGTTCATTAATTATGGCAATAGAAAAACCTCTTAAGGTAAGTGGTCCTAGTAACGTATTTTTGTATTTCAGCCATTTCAAAGGCTTATTCTTATTATTTTTATTATTTTTTTTCTTCTTAGAATACACCTCCCCATCACTGTAGTTAGCCGGGGCACCTTTGAAATTGTTACCGGGTTCCGCTCCTTTAGGGCAAAACTAAATTTATAACGAAACAATCATTTTACACGTAACATCACTATGCGAACAATGTTCCTGACAACAGGTCGTACAACCACGTATTGATCTTTTTGACTTGCTCTCCTTCTCCCTCCATGATTAAACCTACCTATTATAATTAAATGGGCACATCTCAGACACTTCCACCCCCCCGAATACCAAATTTAAAACTAGTGTTTGGTTACAAACCCATTATCTACCTTTCTACATTTAATTATGGAATACAACACATAGTCAGTGTAATATTACGAGCAAAAGCTCAGTATCACCAACATACTAACGGCAGTAACCTAACTTGCCTTATTACGACAGAATTTTACTAAATTATAAGAATTTGCACCGGCAACTACCAGTACATGAAATGGGCGTCGTATAACAGAAATAACTTAGCAATTGTGCCATCAATGGCCGAAGATTATTAACGCTTCTCTTAGAGCATAAAATCACTTACTCTCAAGTTGATAACCCGATGCCCCTTGCAATATTTCTCTTCGCGTGGAAATGTAAATGGACAATAAGTGCAGAGCGATTGTTTACCACGGTAAGGAGGCTTGAAACATATATGAGGAGCTCGGCAGGCAAAAACAAAGCTATCTGGTTCGAACCTTTTGTCAATTCACAAGCATATAACCTTGGAAAATGAAGAGATTCTAGATTTCTTTAAAAGAATAAAACAGAAGGATTCTCCGTTAAATATACTTTGTGGTGGATCGAGCAATGATTACATCTACCTTGTGTTACGTGCTGAATTGACGTTACGTTGCGTAATTATTTTTGCCCTACAGGGAATCGAGTGACGTAACAGTTAATTGTGTATCGGCTAGCTTTCAGTGGGACAAGGTGGGTTCTATAGAAAGCAAATATAATACTCTTTGAGTATACAAGTTCTGACGCTTCTACGAAATACCTGTATGTTTACCTTCAAAAGCCTTTAAACCATTGAACCCTTTGAGCGCTATCCCACCTGAAGTAAAGCTAATTCTAATCAGAAAATGGATTTCCAATAACTAGATGGCGACTCTTGCTGCCGCTGGAGTGGATGGAGTTCCGCTTATACCTTAAAATTATTACCCCTGTTTAAAATATATAAAAAACTCCACTTCGTCTACCTATATTATTAAACATGATTTTTAATAGTAAATAACAACAAAAGAAATGAGTAATAATATTTACATCTACTTGGAGAAATGCGTGTTTCTTTAAAAGAATATAATATCATTAATGATTCAGATTAATGGAAATTTGACAAACTGAATACGTGCCAAATTCACTTTTACAATAATATCCTTTTCTTTATGAGAATTAAATTTTACAGTAGCTATAAATTGCCCTTCTCGCGCAACGCAATTTACGTTTTGGCCCTTGGGAACGGTCTTTTTATAAACTTCTTCCAAAACTTCTTGTAACAAATTTTATTTCTTATACAGAAATTACAATGGAATTTTGACAAACTTGTATAAATTAAACTAAGTCGAAATAAAATAATAATTGAATTAATATTAGGGCGAGTAGCCTAAGCAAACGGCAATGTTAAAGCTGAAATACTCAAGACTGACTGATGATCTTGGGGCTCCCGGCGTATTTATGTTGTCCCTGCCCCTCACATGCCTGTCTGATGATCTTGGGGCTCCCGGCGTATTTATGTTGTCCCTGCCCCTCACATGCCTGTGGGAACTTGCAGAGTTCATGTCTGCTTATTTCTTAATTCTATTCATTATACAATGTAACAATCTTGCTTTCTAAGTAATCGCGGTTCCTTAACCGTCTGTGACCTGCACCTGCAGTATCACTTACGTCTGGAATACAATATATTACATCCGTTCTCACAACTTGCTTGTGAACTTTTAATAACTTTTCTGATTTATCCTTGAATTTAAAATGTTGCGTTTAACTTAAGTTTCTTTGTAATTTTTTAATAATTTCTATTTATTTGTACATATATAGATTGGAGGATACATAACTCGCGTTAAATAAGTGTGTACTTGGTAATCATTTTTAGTAAGCGTTACATCTTATTATTATCATCAATCACAGATGTATAACAATAATTCATTAAAAAAATAATTAACTTCACACTTCAAAATTTTTCTGTCCTCAAAGCTCTATCGGCAGTCAGTGCAGGAAGTGTTGCAGATAAAATCCAACTGCAGATGAACTACAGCATTCATTTATTCAGGTTACATCCGCGTTTACTCGCGAACGGAAACCCGTTTTCGCACTAATGTCCTGGGTCTAAATATCGCTACATTCTACTATTGTACTTGGTTTTCAATGACTTCCGTTTGTCGATCGATGTGTGGTACTTGATATCTAATTTCGTTTTTTATAAGTGAAACTTTTCATGGTTATTGCACTATCATCTCATTCGCACGGGTTGTACATCCAAACCTTTATTTATTCTGTTTGTGTAATTCCTATCTTTCTTCCTACGATATTGCATGCAATATCGATGGCCTGAGTATTACTAATTTGGGGTATATCAGTCTCATGGTTAAGTATTCCTTGAACTCGTATAAATTTGAATAATTAACATTTATATGAAGGTTATTTCCCTTTTCTATTTGTATTTGTGTTTTAATTTATTGTGAAAGGATATACTGTATCGATATTTACCAACGTTTCTATTTAATGTACCGAGAGCTTTCCTATTTATACCTTTATGCTAATTTATTATTACATTGAAATAGTAACGTCGTTTAATGTAAACTATCAAAGCTTTTAAGCTATACACGGTGTTTTCTTGCTTTAAGCTACTTTAACCGAAATTAATTACTCCTTTCTTACCACCTAATGTTTACTTAAGTAATGCTAAAGCATTGCAGTGTGTTTTCCATTTATAGCATTTAGGCGATGCTTTTGTTTTCTATAAAAACAAATTTAATTAAAAATTTTCATCATGTACAAAATAATTTGAATTTCGCTTAAGCAACCCCGTTCAATCATTTCGGGTTACGGGCTTTATATTAATTTCATTTTCTTAGCCTAATCTAATCTATACTGTGGAAGTGTTAATAGACACATTACTGGAATGCAGATATTTTACTTGTGTTTCTTCTATACTACATGGTTAACTTTATTTTCCTTTTCTACATTCTCAGTCGCTTTAATACTATCGTTCATTATTTTAAGCCTGCATTCAAAAACCCTCTTGGCACTTAGATGGTTATTCAAGTTTTTGAACTATCTTCAACACAAGAAAACCATCTTATGGGTCGAAGGGAACAACCTACGTACTCATTTTAATTGGTTTTAAATTTAGTAAGGGCTTCTGTTCTGACATTTATAGCTGTAAACGCAGATCAACGTAGTCGCCTGAGGATTGAAATTTTAATCGCTCAGCGAGACACCACAAAGCAAACATAATAATTCTCTCTTTTATTTTTTAGACGAGCTGAGCTATATTTGAACTGATTCATGTCATGGATTCTTGACGATAATCACGAAGAATAAAAACAACAAATTAATATTAAGGCAAATAAAAGGGTATTGCAAAATATCCCATGCTCACCTGTACCAAGCACCAATACTAATTTCGATTCACTTTCACTCAATTAACGATTATCATTTTCGATAAACCGCTCACGATTGAAGGCTCTATAACTGAGTGTGGCAAAGGCATATTGCTTCTGCATATATAAAGCCTTAGTGTTGATGGCAGCAGACTAAACAGTGATAAATAGACTCAACGTCAGCGAGTGCAATACCATTGTTATATTCTCGTCATTACCGTCATGAAATCTTGATGCCGTTTGATAAACGGTTTATTTATATGGTTTCATAAAGGTTGTGAAAACACTAATGTCTGGCAGTAGCATTTTCAAGCCGGGCTGCTCTAAACACTTATTTCTAATAAAATTTTCTTAAACTTTCAAAGCTTGTTTTCAACGTAAAACTATTGATCTCTCGTTCCGAACAAATTTGATTACACAGACCAACACGATGGTGGTTCGCGATGTTTGTTGGTGTCTTTTAAGTATTTTTGGTCGCTGAAACCAAATTTGCATTCAAAATTAAGATATTCGTTAAACACGGTTTACATTGTATACCATCTCTTATGTATAAATTTGGCAATAATGACCTGAATCGTAACAGAGAGGTTTAGGCCAGCTCGCTCTATGGCGAGGGGTGAATTCGATGAAAGGGGTGTACAACTTTTAGCACGTGCAAGTGAATTGGAAAAGGGTCTTTGAACTGTATCGAATAAAATATATAGCGCCAACTTACCTGGCGCTTCTATCTTAGAGCCTTTTGTAAGAATTTTTTTTGATAACCGCAAATCCTTTAAAATTATTCATTAAGTATGCTGCATTGTCTATTTAAATAAACAATAAAATCAGGCGATGTAAATAAATATTTAGATCGAGGCAGAGTAGCCCAATCACGAGCCGAAAACTATTCAATAATACTGGGTTAGCTACTATTAGTAAACGTTGGCCGTTTGAATAGAATCATCAATGTCAGGCGATTTTGATGTTACTTGTGCGCATTGAGCAGACGATTCAGTCTGGTGCTACCATTTGATAAAGAAGCACGATGCAGTTGAACTAGGTCCTCGCCAGCAACCTTCGTGTAGCGATAGTCGGTGCCGCTTAGCTAGGTGCAAGATGTACTTGATTTACAGTGTATTTTAATAATGGTAAGCAGATTAATTTATTGTCAAATAAAACTAACTAATTTTGTTATAGCGCTCAAACGTTCTATGATAATTTTCTTGTAAGATAGCATTCGAAAGCTCTATGAATTTTTTGAAAGATAGCGTTTAAATGCTCTATGAATTCTTAATAATGAATTGTCCAAATTTGTTAATTTTGATTTTACTAAATTTATAAAACGTGCTTGGAGGATTTTTTAGTTATGGTCTTATAGAATTTCCAATAATAATGTTCTTAAAGTTTGCTGTTTGTAATTATCAAGTATATTATCCGTAACGTAGTTGTAATAATGTTTATTCTGGACATTCAGTAAAGATAAGACTGCGAGCTTACAAGTTCAAATACCATATTTAATTTTCCGAATCACCCTTAAATTAACTGTTTTTAAAACAAATTAAAGAATGTTGAAAATGAAGTATTTTGAATAGCCTGTTTTATGGTTTGGTTTTGTTTCGATTTGCAAAGATGAGATGCACTTCAGGTTCGTGTAAATGGTTCCAGTAAAGTTCCAGTATATTACGCAATAAAATGTGGACAGTACGTTGACGTCAGTTGTTTGTCAAAGGATCGCATGCCAGCACATTTGGTCCCAACAATGTAATTGTTTCAATGTAGCTTTGAACAACACTTTTCAAGGTAAGCTTTTCTTATCACTTTGACATGACGACAGCTGTTCGCATATCTTGACAATGAGGCGGATTGTCGAAAACAACATTGTAACAATCGACGATTATTGTTTAACTGTGTAATTATGAAAACTTTTTCTGTTTAGAATTTATCACAATTTGAATTAAGGGTTATGCATGATATTATTACCAATAAATATGAATACAATAATTTAATCCTAACAAAATATTTCATTCAAACTCAATCATACCTTAAGTAATTATGAGAACTAAAATTATTAGACTTTGAAATTTTAATACACACTTGTAAACCAAGGTAACAGATCTGGAATTTTGGGTAATTAATTTGAAAAACCTTGTGAAAATGTTTGATTACATTATTGATATTTTTAATTCTTAGTAGAGGCAGTCCTAATTTTCTCATTCAATAATTGTGTTGAATAAATAAAACTATCTTTGAGATGTATATTTTGCACATAAAATTTTATTACTTACAAGGCAATATTTAATTAAAGGACAACCATTTAATTCATTTGAGTAATAGTTTTATTTTGAACAAGTGAGTTCAAGAATAGGATAATTAAATCAAAAGGTAATAAAGCATAAATACCCTTTACAAAATTAATGTTTTTAGCCCTTACTTGACTAAGGAGCACTAATAACACTTTCAAGAATTTTAATGCCTAAACTTGTGTTTATAATAGTGTTCAAATAATTGATATTAGTAGATACTCTTTTTCTTTATAGTA
Organism: Platerodrilus igneus; assembly: GCA_036346225.1. Classification (NCBI taxonomy): domain Eukaryota; kingdom Metazoa; phylum Arthropoda; class Insecta; order Coleoptera; family Lycidae; genus Platerodrilus; species Platerodrilus igneus. Next base: position 1,139,238 of record JARFIW010000482.1, on the reverse strand, counting down.
TAAGTTAACAAAAGTACCCCTATTGTGTCCCTCTTTGCTATATTAATTATATTATCTTTACAGCTTCTGCTTAGGCAGTAAATACGATATTCCTCTCTAAGGAATTCCAAGTCCCCCCTTAGGTCAAACCCGTGTTTGGAAAATTTAAGGACTTGGTGGCGCCCCTCTTGCACTCCTATTTTAGTATTATTAGAGTCAGTAAGTGAATAATGTTTTTGTTATAAAACCCACGACTACTGCTCATACTACCCGAGGAATAAACCCCTAAGCTTAGTCGGAAGATAGTTGACATTGCATCATCTTAAGGAGACCATAACCTTAAGTTCACTCGAGTACACCATAAGGTCCAGTTATTGATTGCACTTTAATAGACAATGAGTTGTCTATGAGACCTCTAAAATAATTATTATTTGATCCGACAGGCTGGTTGAACACTGTTTATATAGACTTTTCCTGCAACACTAATCTAAACTTAAATAAATAAAGAATTTGCAAGATTTTCATTTACCCTATATTTAAAAATTTGAAAATCCTAAGTTTTAACAAACGCCACCAACACAAATTACCTAGATTCTACCTCTAATTGGTGGCCAAATTGCGTATTACTTAAATTTATCGAATTAATTAATAAATTGACTGTCTCTAAATTTCTACAAAAACAATTGAAGTGCTTAGTTTTAATGCAATTCCCTGTGTATTCTGCGTGCACCACATAAAAGTCTGAATATTGTTGTATTAGGTAAAAATAATAAAATATGTATCAACAAAATACAAGCAAAAAGGACGCTATAGCTTTTCACTTACAGCATGCAGTTAACAGACATAGTTCGACCATACTTTACTATAAAGCAATATAATTCCAGATGTAATTAGTAATCTCTTAGTCCAACCAGCTAATGTTGCAAAAGCTTCCACCTACCTAAGTACGCTTTTATTTTAGTACGGTACGTTATTAATATCAACACTCTCAACAGCGTTTTCGGGAGCTTTTACTAGCAAATCCACCTAGAAGAAACCTTGCCGCTCTGTTGAATTACTTCATGCTTGTCATCGCTCAAATTTGACGATTCTCTATCCGCCCAAAAGGCACGTCTGATTGTGTTTTGATTATTTTCTCTATTTGTGATTCTAGGGTATACATAAGTTTAAATGTCCACGGAGGGGTTTACGTGTCGTTATAGTATCCCATCAACTTAGTTCGAACTTGCACTCTTTGTTAATTTCAAAGCTGCTTTGATACCTGAGAAAGCTATACGTAGAAATAATCACGCCGTATGTTTACTGTTAGCATCTGCATAGAAGTTTTGGTCCTACGTATTTAAAGTTTATAAGTTCCTGTCTGGTTAATAATTTTTAAAGGTTTCGGTTACCTTGGAATGCATGAGAATGTATTTGATTCCACACTGGTAAAGTGAAACCTATTGTTGTTTGTCAAATTGATGAAGTCCAGGTTTTTTTTAACTGCCGGTTTTGAAAGGAATGCACTATGTATATTCCCATGGATTTCAATAATATTTTTTTAACAATACCGCAATAATGCTTTTTTAAACTGTAGTAACCGCAGCTTTTATAACATTGTTTATCTAGTTTTTTCTACGGTTCCAAAGCTGCTAAAATCAAAAAAAGTATTTCCCTATATACCCTATATGCATAACTAATACGCGAATGTTACACATATTGTAACGAACGTAACACGGCGTGTGACTTCATTGAACTGTAAATAGGACATATTGTATAGCGAAGCTCTAGAAATTGCTGAAAAGGCCGGCTTAAGATATACAGGATGTCTCACGAAGAACCCGACAAACTTCTAAGGTGGTTTCCTTTCATCAAACTAATAAAAAAAAGTTCATATAAATATATGTCCGGAAATGCTTTGTTAGCGAGTTGCAAAATATTTCGCCCGATTTTCTGAAAAAGAACGAAAATAAAGTCAAACTGATTTTTATGGCGTTAAGTTAGGTGTTAAATTTATTGGATTCTATGTAAAATAACCTGAAATATTGAATAAAACATGTCCCAGACCTCTAGGATCACCCATATCTGAGATAGACAAAAATACGCAAAATTCGGTCTCGAAAACCGTGCTTCGTTTAGATTTGAACTACATTAACTTCGTTAAATGGGTAATAAACGCGCAAACTTTTGAAACAAAACTTGTAGTGAATTTAATTCTGAAGAGAATGATGTAAAATAGGCCAATAATAAACAAACACAAAGTTTAAAAAATTAATGTTTAATTAAATCAACACATACGAAAAATTAGACAGAAAATGCAATATCTGTTTATTAAATAAACGTTCTACGTAAAAACAAAATATTTTAATTGCTGATTCCTCTATTCCAATTTCCAACACCTAAATTAACGCCATTAAAAATCAGTTTGGCTCTATTTCCGTCCTTTCCCAGAAAATCGGGCGAAATATTTCGCTAGTTGTAACTCGCTAACAAAGCATTTCCCCACATATGTTTATATGAACTTTTTTATTATTTTGATGAGAGGAAACCATCTTAGAAGTTTGTCGGGTTCCTCGTGGGACACCCTGTATATACGCCGCGGACGGGATGGACAGCAGTCGATATCATAAACACGTCTATAAATAGATGTAAAATATAAATAATGAAGAAAATGTTCCAAAAAATAAAATATTGCAAAGGTGTGTAAATTAAATGAATTCGTTTTGTTACGGATATTGAGAGTTTACAATTAAATCTCACAAAAGGACAATAATAAGGTTACATAAAAAAGGAAAAGTGTATATTAGTTGCGGAAGACACCACCACAAGATGAGTGGAATTATTTGCTATGGTCCAAGCCACAGCAGAAAAATGTATTACTCATAGATGAGATATTTTTCGATATGGAATTTTGAGAAAAACCATTTCTGATAAAAGCATTCAATTTGTCTCAACCATTACGTAGCAAATGTGTTACATATTAAACATAGGGAATTATTTTCACCTTTGTATCACCCTTCAGCCACTATAGTTGAACGAAAAAATCAAGACTTGAAACCTCGTCTTCTCGGGAGAGATCATAGTAACTGATCAGCGAAATTACCGTCTATACGGTTTGCAATTGATTTAATGTGGAACGAAACCATTGGACATTTGGCTATTTACCTTATGTGGGGTAGAAATTTAAGAACATTAGACAAAGCCAGAAATGATATATGTCACCTGTAATTGAAAGTAGTACTTTTGTACCTTAAATAATGCGCTATTCAAAGAAAATTGCTGTTTGACGAAACAAAGTCACAGGTCAAGATAAAGCAATATAAATTCACCGAAGAGTGTCCCTTAGTAGTTACGAAATTTCGCGAATAGATTCAAGCGGTGAACGTTTGGGTTAACTCGAGTTAGTGAGAAATGCGCCGGTACTAGCATTGAGAAAGAAAGATTCGCCGCCAAAAAAACAATGAGACGTTAATGTGGAGAAAATTCAAATCGATGAACTTTTGAGGATCGGGGCGCATTCCGTTCTGAAAGTAAATACAATTTAAGATCTAAGGAGTATACGAGCATTAATAAACGTTAGTTTGTAAATATATGTTCTGTACCTCCACTTAATTACAAAATGTAAATGCTTATGTGAGGTTATTTTAAACTTCACTCGCACTAATCCCAGCAGGCCAACCGAACCCTTAAAATTGAGATGAGCACCCACCGATGTGTTACATTTGTATTTAGTGGCCAACAATTGTTTGTTAACAAAATATAAAATATGTGTCGCTACAGTACATACAAAGCTTTCAACATTTCGATACTTTCCTGGTAGGGTGAAAAGCTTTCATTCACGACCTTGCGTAGCTGTGTGTAATAAATACTAATCTCTCGTTTCAAAATACAATACACATGATTTCAATTACAACGGTCATATATTTCAATAAAAAAGTTAATAAGGCCTTAGCTACTACTGTACATTGTAGCAAAGTACAAAGACCGTGTGGTGTCAAACTGTCTTATCAAAATAGCTTTATGTTTAACACACGTTATATAAACATCTTATAAAATAAGCTTGAAATATGCTCCCTGAAAGTTTAAAATAAATAAGGGATGTAATTAAAATTCGCAGACACGTATGGCATACTAAAACAAAATAAATTTTAAAACATTGGTGTGCCCTTTTTATTGCTGTGATATAGCCACACGATTGGTGCTTTATTTTTATTCGTGTGAATATCAACCCCTTTTAAAATCCTATAATTTCTTAATTTTGTTTATCCACGGCTAGCTCACTGAATGCCCTACTTTAAAACAATCAAGATTGTTTAACTCCTTTTTTTCTATCTGTTGAAATAATTTAATTAAAACAATCCAAAATTACACAGTATAATGACTGATAATATGTACAGTTTTGTGTCAATTCAAAAATTAGCACCTGAATAAATTATTCACATTCACCAAGTTCAATTTTTCTAAAAGCCAGCAAAAATATCTTTGTAACTACTCTTAAGTACCTTTCGAACGTTCAAAGATGCTTTCTTGAATATTCAAATTTTCAATTGACCATTTTGTTGACCTTTACTAAAATATAATATATAGCAAATATTAAAATTAAAACAGTCTTTAACAAATGAAAAAATTTAAGATCTCTAACCTGCGTTTTCCTTGCTTGTCACTGGAATTGCCTCAGAGTATCTGTGGTCAGCACCCCTTATTTGTTACAGTTCGACTTGCTTCACTTGTTGGCCAGCATGATGAATTAGTGGTTGCTTGTATTTCTCCCTTGGATTTCTGGAGTATCTTTTACTAATTTTACGTTTATTTCCTTGTAGGTATTTTCGAAGTATCCTTTGATCTACATTTAGATCTTTATTCGGATTTTTATTCGAAGCCTTTACTAGGAGCTTTATTCGGATCTTTATTCAGAGCTTTATTCGGAGCTTCATTTGGATCCCTTTTCGGAGACCTAAATTTGTTAAATATTAAAATAAAATTCAATTAATGGTTTATCTTACGTTTACGTGTAGAACGGCTATTCTTCGTTGCACATATTGGCACTTTCAATTTTTCACTTTTAATAAATTATTTACTTTTCACTAATTGTTACTGGTACGTAATTTTCCACCTTAAGTCGACGTGGTTCGTGCCTTGTTGAAGATAGACTGTCCATTTTCGAGTTTCCTAGCGTATTTATAAGCTCTTATTTGGTTTTCTTAATGTTAATTATATTTACAGTTATCTTGCGACCCTTATGACTTAATCTACCCTTAAACTACCCTCTTATCATAGCATTATATTTATATATTTACTTAATAAAATCGAAAGCTTGCCAGCTGCATAAGAAAATAATGATATTGTCAATCAATTATACCTTAAATAATTTTCCATTCAATTTTTTTATATGAATGTAGACATATCAAATTACAAAGCTTGCATCAAAACTCGATTGATTTTTTCACGTAGCATTTCAGGGCTAAATATTTATTGTCAAACTATGATGGCTATTTGAAACCATTAAGGCGTACTGAGACGTCTTGATTGAAGTTGCCTTTATAAACTAATTGTGATCAAATTTAATCGCCTTGAATATTTTCACTTGTGTAATTCCGATTTACTACAATGCTCAATATTGGGACTTTCCACATTTTGAAATATGACTTCAAAGAACCAGAAACAAAAGTGCCAAACCTAGCAATTGAAATTGTTAATCAAAGACCCTAAGAATTATGCGAACTAAGAATGGTTTGGTGCAACTAAGGAATTTATGTTTTAATTAATAGAGTTATTTATTATTTGTAATTATACTTCTAACTAAAGATGCGTAAAAGTTCTGAGCTTTAGATTTCATACAACCGAAATCACAATTTAAAATTCGTTAGTTTTCCCGCTCTTTTACGGTTTCACAACGTCAACATTTGGTCTTTGAAAATACCATGTGGTTTGACGTTTGATGCACATAACTTGCAAAATCAGTAGTGTTCAGGATGGCAATAACAAAAGAGCATATTCGATTTTCCATCTACTTAGCGTTTTAACTAAAGAAAAATGCTGCTGAAGCCACTGAAATGATTTGTGCTACATATGGAGACAAAGCCGTAAGTCATACTACGTGTAAAAGGTGGTATCAAAAATTTCGCAAAGGAGATTTCAGTCTTGAAGATAAGCCGCGTGCTGGAGGCTCTCAAAAGATTGAAACAGACGAACTGCAAGCATTGTTGGATATAAACTCTGCACAAACTGAAAAGGAGCTTGCACAGCATTTCCATACCTTTACATGCAATGGGAAAAGTTCAGAAGGAAGGCAGATGGGTTCCGCATGCACTGTCCGAAGACAACAAAAAACCAACGGCGTGACATCGCACTCATCTTGCTTACAAGGTTCCGGAGAGAGGATTTTCTAACCAATTCGTTACAGGCGATGAAAAGTGGATACTTTATATTAACCCGAAGCGTAAAAAATTATGGGATGATCCTGGTCAACCTTCGACATGGACTCCAAAGCCCAATATCCACGGCAAGAAAGTTTTGCTCTGCATATGGTGGGATTGGGGAGGTGTATTTTATTACGAGTTGCTACAGCCGGTTGAAACAAATACGGCAGACTGCTATCAGCAGCAATTGACCATTTTGAGCGATGCCTTCAAAGAGAAGAGGCCATTTACTGGCAAAGGACGTCGTAAAGTGATACTGCTTCATGACAATGCCCGACCACATGTTGCGAAAGTGACTCAGAACCAAATCTTTGCGTTAGGCTGGGAACTTCTCCCGCATGCGGCGTTTAGCCCAGACATGGCGCCTTCTGATTATTACCTATTCCGGTCGCTGCAGCATCACTTGACTGATACACACTTTGTGACACCTGAAGAAGTACGAAAATGCATTGATGACTTTATCGCTTCGAAGCCAGTGAGCTTCTATCATCAGGGAACTCACAAGCTGCCCGAAAGATGGCAAAAGGTCATCGATGCAAACGGGGTATATTTTGTTGATTAATATCTTTTTGTTTGTTTTTAAATAAATATTGAATTTGCAAGAAAAAGCTCAGAACTTTTTTGTACACCTAATAATTAAACAAACCTTATATATTAAGTGGCATAAACCTGAATAATGTAGAATTCTGCATAATTTTTTTACGAGACAATATAAATTTAAAGCAAATTTAGTTACGGCTCTTAGAAAAATCTAATGAAGCGCACATCTTGGAATAAGCTCAATTTACCACAACCGGAACGATGCCTAAATTACAATTAGAAAAGTTTATGAACATAATTAACTTCAAACCCGATTGAGTTTGATTAGCACGATAGTACTACCTTCGTATAATTTTAAGCTCAATTTAAGCGGTAAGAACAAGTTTTAATAGCTTTCCTTCACCAGTTTGTGAAAATAGTTATGAACTTTGTAGTAACCGCAACTTGAAGATAATGTTTGAGTTTTCTATGCGAATTGAAAGTCAAACTGTTCGAATTGAAAATTAAAGCTTTTGGCAGTTACTTCATAAAAACAAATTATCTCAATCGCCAAAAATTTCATGAACATAGGGGAGCTAAATACCGCTCAAGAGCTGTTTAGCGAAGGGCTTTCATTCGTCAAAATAGGTATTTGATTTTGTACCTGTCACAGAGTACGATTTTTGTTTGCACATTAAAATATGGTCGCTGTAGATTAAACTCCTTAAACATCGCAAACAAACATCCAGAATTTATTGAGCAGAGCTTAGGCTCTAAAATCAAGAAACAATATATCGAACGCATGGAACAAACTTTGTTGCAAATTAAATTATCTTCTTGTAAACAAAGAACAATTCATATACTTTGTTTCTTTTCATTTGCCCCCAAATTAGTTACCAATATGTTGTTAAGTTTTGCGACATTCCTTTAAAATGTTTATAATCATAATTCATTTCAATAGTTTCTGTATTGATAGATCCCACCAATAGGATTACGATTATTTCCTTTAAGAAGTATAATTTTTAGTTACATACACTTTTGAACTAAGGTGGAATTATTTTCGTAATTTTACATTGTCCATATTGTCATTATGGCGGTTGTAACGTTAGAAATAATCTCAACGCTACTCTGTATTCTAACTTAGTGCAGTTATATGATTCATTTGCTTTGATTAATTATGAATAACGTTGGCGCTTATGACATTATCGTTTTGGAACAAAAAATGCTCACGCGCTAAATTAGGCGGATGCAAAAAATAGGAATGCCCATTTCTCTTGATCAAGTTAATGTTGCTACATTCAATTTTTCATTCCTAAATATTCTCATTCAATTTACGATGTTCTCAAATATTTCAACATCTCTGCTTCGATATTTTGTATAACTACCAGCTAAAGAAAACGCCCCTGATCACACTTTATGATTTAATAAATAGATTTCTTCCTATAAAACTCTTGCTAATACAATTGAAAACATGTAAAATGTCATTAGTGTATTTAATGTAAGTGAAAGTACCTCAATCTATCTTTATTGCTTGATAAAACACCGCGAATGTACTCTGTTATTTACAATCTTTGCTTTTTGAAAGAATATGTTTGCTCTGTATATAAGTAATATTGTAAGTTTGAATAACACAAATTTTCTACATGTGTGATTAACAAAGGCAATTGTATTTGAGTTGCCTGTTTTCTTTTTCTATTTTGCATTAAAATGACTCTAGAAGTGTTCTTTTGATATGTGGTACATTAATATTTGAATTGATTATGATAGCGTTTTCAAACTTGGGTTCACTTTGATCCTGCTTTTCATCCTAGCATGTACTTTATGCGTGGTTGATTCTGTTACTCCAAGAGCGATGCACATCTTCTACATAAAGCATATATCTATTGTACATCGACTCAAATGCTCTTTTACATCGGCCCGCTGTTGCAAGTATGGTCGCAGCCTTAATGGTCCAAACTACCGTAAAGATGACCCTTCAGTGAGCGAGGTCATGCTGTTTCGCGAGTTCGCCGGTGTAGATGCAAGATAGAGCAAGATAAGTATCATTGCACATGAAGGTAAGTTGTGAGCTTTTCTTTTGTATCGTATTTCTCCACATTTGATGTTTGTGCGCAACAAAACCCGCTTTGAAATTACCTTCACTAATGCTTCTTAATACTTTTCCTTAAAATGATTACTAGAATTTGCTCTGCATTTCATATTTTTAACTGAACACACTTGTTATAAGAAACTATAGGCACTTCTTCTTTCCGATTAGTTTTACATGTAACAATATGACACTTTTTTTAAAATGATTACTAGAATTTATTCTGCATTTCATATTTTTTACTGAACACACTTGTTATACAAAACTATAAGCATTTTTTTTTAATTTCATGTAACACATAAAATGCGCATTTCGTATCTCCAGTATTAAAATTGTCCGTAGGTTATAATTTCCTTTTCTTTGTTGATTTGAATACAAATTTTTATTATATTTGTAAATAAAAACTCGATGGCTGGCGATGTCCTCTCTTTGTCTATGTGAACCACCCTACTCTCTGCATTTATACGTAATCATAATTCGTGCGGGCCCTTCGCTTTTCTTTCTGCTTCTGTCTGACCTGTGCGTGTTAATATTAGAAAATTGAGAAAAATAATCTAAGTAATTTCAATTAACAGTCTTAATGAAGTTCTTCGAATTCTGTCAAAGATAATCCAGAATCATTTTATGGAGAGATGGTTTTCTTCTGTTGAGCACTTCGTCAAGACCACTGCACGCAAAACATTCAAACTTGAGTAACTACAGCTAAGCTTTGAATAATAAGGTACCAAATTGATTAATGTTATTAGTCAATAGCGTTCGGAGTTATAGCGTACAAGGTTGGTGAATTTTACTTTTAGGAGAATTTGTTTCTTTAAGTTAACAACTTCATATTGAAGATGTATCTTAATTAAGAACATCTAATTTTATCAACGAAGTCTCAGAAGTTCCGAACTGATTAAAATGAATTCAGCTCAGAAGATTTTTAATTTTAGTTGTTTCAAAAACATGTCTACAGCCAAATGACCTCAAGTATTTATAATAAATCTACTTTAACCGTATATTAATAAATGTTTTATTTCTGAATAACTTTCATTCAATTTTTTTATATGAATATAGATATCAAAACTTGATTGATTTTTATCACGTAGCATTTCAGTACTAAAAATATTTATTGTCAAACTATGATGCCTATTTGAAACCATTAAGGCGTACTGAGACGCCTTTATTAAAGTTGCCTTTACAGACTAACCGTAACAGTATGCGACCAATCATACTCTTAGCTAACTGACTAATAAGTACGTGGATGCAAATAACTAACACGCACGCATAAAACACCCCTCAACAAATAATATATTCGTCTAACACCACTCGAAATATAAATAAAACCATGCGAATTTACAATACAAACAAACAACTGTATAAACAGAACTCCAAATACTTGAGCAAGTCACTTCTTGTTGTTCTCACTTTAAGAAAGTCACAAAACTCCTTGCAGGAAACTTAAGAACAGTGCAAGATTGAAGTCCCGGAGCTACTCGTGCACTAAATGCGTTTTTCAGATTATGTCATTGTAACTCCCAAATCCAATGAGATAAAATGAAGTTACTTCTTATAACAGTTTGGACACGCCCTACTTCCAAAGATACGGCCATCAGAATGCTTTTGGACACTTATTGAGATAGAAACATGAAATCCGAACGGTTTTCTGCCAGAAAAACTAATCAGGAGTTGCAAAAACCGCAGATTAAAAATTTAAGAATATAATAAATTAAAACCTTTGATCCCTGAAGTTATTTGCGTTGACAAAGCATTTGCATAAATAGTCATATACCAGTTTCCTAGTAAAAAATATTATGTATAATTTCCTATTTATTAAAGTAAATCAGACTAGACGTGCAAGCAATTTTCCCAAGTTTAAAACGACGTTTACTGCGGCTAAACAATTTTAAGGGATCCGAAACTGTTACCATGTAATTTTTGTAAAACTTTCAATCTGATATGGGCTATAATACTCCTCTTGACATAACAGGTTGATTCGTTTTACGACTATAGATATAATTTAGAATACGTGTAGACATCCTTATAGCAGTTAAATATTAAACATTCAAACGATAATTAAGAATCTTAATAATAGCTTAAATAGACGCTAACCCCAGCACTCCTAATATACTGGAGGGGTATGAACCAACTACACTCCTAACCAACTAACACATAAGCACGCAGTATGCAAATAAATAACATGCATGCTTAAAACACCCCTCAACTATTAATAGACTAGCCCGACACCCCTCAAAATACATAATAGAACCGTCTGAATGTACAATACAAAAAAACTCAGGATACAAAAAGAGCTCAAAGCTCTAAAGCAAATACTTCTTAGTTCTCCTGTTTTAAAAGTAGTCACAAAATTTTGAAAGAGCCTAAGAATAGTACAAAAGACGAAAGTCAACAAGCTAGTTGTGCAGTAAGAGTTTTCTTTCAGATTATCTTGTTTTGACCACCAAATCTAACGTGATAAAATGAAGTAAACCCTTATAACCACACTACGAACGCAGAAGTCCACCATAGTTTATTATGAATTCATACATAGTACGCCATCTACATTAGAATAGCCAAAGTAAACTTTAAGTGAACTTCTATTTGCTTGTATCTTGATTCAATATCCCCCTTCCCGGCGCATGTTTGTATAGCTAATATTGCATCGTGGAAAAAGCCATTTTGATATCAGATGTAATCCGAATACCAGTATTATCCAGAGCCTGCAGGTTTTTAATTAAACATGCCGCCCCAACGAATAGTCAAGTGGAGTCAACGTATACCATAAGTTTAGTTTTGGTGGCAGCATCAACCTAGGATGGTTGTAAATATATTTTTACGGTAAGAAAATATTTCGCAAGCTTACCTCAAAATTCTATTCTCTCGTTTGATTTCAGCGCAAGTTTTTTTTTAGTTTAGAAGTTTTAGAGATTAAACTACCAATTATTGAATATGAAGACAATTTTAATTCCGAGTTTTAAAGTATTAAATTCAAGTTACACGTAATTAAGCAATGGAAATTAAGTATTATAAAAAAAACAATCTTTAACTATAAGACAAACACGAGACTGGAAGGCAGCTTCAATTGTTGCTAGGCAGGAAAGTGGAAACCCCCACATGGGATTGGTTTGTATAAAGGTCAAATCCGGACCCCTGCGTCAGCCACGCTCAACTATAAGAGTAAGGACGCAGATGTTTAAAAAAAATTTAAAAAAAGGAAAACCGGCCGCCAAGCAGATAAGCCAGCGGTGAGTCATTCTCCATTCTTATACCTATATTCTTTTCGAGGAACCTTCACTTAAAATGCACAAATAATTTTTGAAGAAGCTATACATAAGTTTGTTTAAAATTAATTCTCGAAATTTTGCAAAGGTTCATAGATCAATTAATTTGTTTCACGTAAAATTTAGTTTGAAAATTCAGTATTTGGATAAGGCATAATTGACCTTAATATTTTTCAAGGTATTTTTGTAAGATTATGTTTGAAGTTACAAAGTTGTATTAAAAGGTTTGCTTTACTAAACATGTGATATGATAAGAATTGTTTGCCGAATTATTGTGTATAACACATTGTGCTAGTACACCCGAAGTATAGCTCAATATCGACAATAAATATTTTTCTTTGACCTTTGATTTTATTAAAGATAGCTATTAAAACTATAGAGCCATAACCTGCGAAATTTTTTTTACAATATTTAATTTGTTTCTTGTACACTGAACAAGATCCTATTCATGTAGCATGAAGTCACTGTAACATAAAATGAGAGTCATATATTTCTTGTGGAGAATTGAAGTAGTTTATGCAATTAAAAAGAATATTCCACGAATGCTTAGAGATTTATATAAAATCATAATAACGAACCTGTTTCGAAAATCACCATATAAATAAGTTTATATAAAAGATGTATATGTGCATATTTTTTTTAAAAATTAATAGAAAAATAATAAGTTGTTATAAAATTTTTTTTCTTTGAAGTCCGCAATAATTGTCCTACAGAAGCAAACAGTTTATAAATATGAAATTGTAGTATTGAAGAAAGATATTATTGGTGTTGAAGTTAAAAGTTTTTTTGAAAGTATAATTTTGACTAGTGGATTTATTTATAATTTTTTTGTGATAAAGTGACTAGGCTCTAACAAAGCCCTAGTTTGAACATGTTTAGGTGTGGTTAAATTTTCAGATAGCACGAGATCGTCGTTCCCACTCCAGATTGCAGAGACCAAAGTAAGTATTTTTGTTTATGTTGCTCGTCTTAAATTTGTTTCTTTCGAAGATTTCCGTATCTAATTTTCGGATAGTTTCTTATCAAACACTCATTAAGATACGGTGGCGTCCAATAAAATTTCTTTTGTTTTATCGTATACTACGACTCTAGCTCATAGCTCTGCCCTAAGTTGAAGAAGCTTAGCTGGCTGGAAGATCTCTTTAGAGGGCCCCTTTTCTCTCAAAACCGTTCAACATCCTTTTTACCCTGGGTTTGACCGTCAAACAGGAACCCCTCGTAATCTATCGAGGCTCTGCATGGTAGAGCAGACATATTATTTTCCTATTGAAGAACTTAATAGGTTACAATATCAATATATTTTTAACCCGGTTTGTAACCAACATTCCTCGGTTTTTCGAACCAATGTTTGCTTGGTCGTATCGCAGAAACTTGCTTCATCGTTAAAGAACATTTGGTCTGGCTGCCGTGTTGAATGTAGATTAAGCAAGGATGAGAAAGTCACCCCTTGTAGCTACCCACACCTTTCACAGCTTGCGTGAAAAAATGGTATATGATGATGACCGATAGCTGTTTGTTTTACACCTGGACGGTATGCATATTGTCTGCATTCTAGAACTGTTACGAGCAACCCATTAGGCTATAATATTTCTTCAATAATTTGGGATGTTTTTATGTAATTGTATGTTTCAGTAACTTCTAGTCAGCACGCATTCAGTTTGCAGCAATATAGTAAATATTCAGTATATGTAGGTTTTTGCCGTTGGGTATATATGATTACTATTAATTGATTGCTGTGCCAATACCTACTATTATTAGTTACAACGTTTAAATCCACTTACTTTTGCTATCCTAAACTATGCGGCAATATTCAAGAGGTGTTTACGGGCGTAGTTCTTTTGTTACATAACACTCTGCGATGTGATTTTTACTAGATATAATTCATATTTAAAGAGGAGTGGAGGCTAAAGATGTTTGCACTCAAACCAACAATTTAATATTGTATTGCTATTTAAATTCCTTTAAATTATTTATTAGAGTTATATATTACGCGTGTTTGTGTTTAATTATCTTTTCAAGTACAGATATTCGAAGAAAAAAGGGAATTGGTATGTGTGTACTTCGTTTCGTCCTTTAGACTCTTCAATCGCCGAATGTGCTTAGCCTGGAAATCGCTTTCTTGCTCTTTCTCTCCTTTCCTTTGTTGCCACGTAATTTGGGCCAATATTCTTTTACTCATTTCGTTCTTTTCTTACTGGCCAACTTCCATTACGGGTAACAGGATCAATAGAAAAGTATCTAGTAAAATAAATACAAATAGAAATAGATATCGGTGCCTTATATCGCTTTAAAATCAGAAAAATTGTAAATATGAATCGGAAAATAACAGACATATCAAAGTTATTGGTACTAGTTCACAAGAGTTCCAGAAATCGCAACCATGGTGCGTACACCCCAATAACCACATACTAATAAAGTTAATGCGTTGAATCGAAAGAATACCGTAGCGTTCGGTAAAAGTGTGGGAACAAAGTAAGTATGCAGGGATCCCTGGAATAAAAGCTTATAGGAAACGACGGGTAGCAAAAGAGGGGGGACAAAACATTATTAGACAGCGCACAGAAAACTCTCGAACTAGATCTCGCACTGCGGACCGATGCAACGTTGCAAAAGCAGCTACGCAAAGCTAATGGAACAATATCCAAACTCCGTGGCTTTTTGACGCGAAGAGAGCATGTGATTACCGGTATTGTTAAAAAGTGAGCTGTGTTGGAAGCTTTCATCAACCACAAGTTGAATTTTATCTGGAGACGAGTCTCTCCCTAAATGTTGATGGAATCTCTAAGACAATAAAACAAAAACTGTAAGTCAGTCGAGTTTCTTGTTATTCATATTGTAACCATCACATGCTGTTTGTTGTATTAATTAACTGGAATTGATCGTTAACATATGTAAATGCGTAAATCTAAGTAGTAAGTAGGACTCTTTACGCGGGTGCACGCTTATGTAAATTTAAAGCAATGTGAATTAAATTATTACACATAGTAGCTTATTATTATAGAAGAAACGTAGTAAGTAAATTTTACAATGACCAACTCTCGATAGAGTGATATCATTGTTAATCATAAGTTATTTTCTTTTTAGTTAAACGTGTACTAGTTCAAGATAAGAGTAGATCATAGTTGCTGGTTTTTATCTATTTACTGTTTGGAAGATCATGTTTTACAATATAGGTTAAAGCCACGCAAAGTGGAGTTCTATATCTCTGTTTATTTTAAATTAGTAGAAGGTGAAATAGGTGTAGTCATGGCTCCATCAACCCTTGACAGTAAAAGCAACTACTCCAATAGTTACCGCAACATCTACCTTCCGGGTGGGCTTTATCAGTGTTGATTCCTTTCAGATGGTTTGGCGTTCAAAGGCTTCACATAAACAAGGAGAGTTTAAAAGCACCTTCGGATAAGCGTAAAATATTCATTAAGGTTTAAGAATTTGTGTACATCTAAAAATAGTATATTTGTTTTCACAGAATCTACCTCGCAACACTGAAAGCTAGCCGGTGCACTAATTTACTGTTTCGGCACATCGCCCTCGGTAGAGTAAAATTAATTTGGAATGTAGTATCAATTCAGTACGCAACACAGCACTTACGCTGCAAATGACATGCGGGGTATTAGGTTTAGGAGATGGCGACAAAGTGGACGCTTCGGCGACGTTGTGTGTTGAACGCTTCGGAGATGACGACGTGGTAAACGTCTTAGAGAGGGAGACGTGGCGAATACCTTGTAGATCACGACGTAGACGTCTTGGTGATGGCGTTGTCCCAGACAGAACGATGGGCCATGCGTGGAGTCGATGGTGCCGAGATTGCCAAGGAATTATTAACGGTGTTGTCACATGGCTTTAATTTACCTACTCCTTCTGGTCCCGAGACTGTTCCGAACATCTAGAAGGTGTTGGACAAGATCCGAATCTGTCTACACCTTATGTGAACTTTGAAAACGAACTGAAAAATTTGCAAAAACTGTGCTTCTTTATGCTATTCGGCGTTAACCAATAACTGTCAAACTTTTACTTTTGGGATAGAGTAAGTGTAAAATCACGCAGAATGAGAAATTATAATAAAGCAATGAATGAATGACCGCTCCTCGTAAAATTTCTCTATATATAATAAAATTCTAAATACGTCATGTTTGGATTTCCTTGTAGATTATGTTCTCGAAACCTTAGTCATTGGATGATATAATAATCCACTGCAATTTTGCTTCCTTATTTGTTAGTATAAAGTTATTGTAGTCGTAGAGAGTCTTCCACTTTTTGTTAATGCATTAAAATCAATCGATGTTATCTCTTGATTACGACTTCTGTAATGTAATTAGACCTATTAATCGCGCTATCTCATCTGTTTTATAGCCTCCAAGCAGCAGCGCTTCTTCGAATTGTAGCGTTTATTCATACAAGATAATTATTTTGCTTTGACGTATATGGTTTATGACTTTTTGAAGTCTCTCGAAGGAAATGCTGTATTCTTTTATTAAATGACGTAAATATTTGAACATTCTGGACTATTTTTCTTTCAATAAATGTAGAGTATGACGTTTTCAGTAAATAACGCTTATTTTGGTATTCTTAAAGATTGATTTTCACTCTAGCAAAGTTCGAATTTTAGCTTTGTATATATTAAAGAAGATAGTTCAAAATCGAAGTTACTTATAGTGGATGTTTTTCGGTCTACATACGCGTAACAAAACTTTGATTGTCCAGGAGAATAATATCCACGCACGGATTTTAATTTCACAATTAATAAATGCTTTAGTGTTTTCACTAATTGAAATTTATTTAGCATTTTAAACTGCATCAGTCTCGTTCTACGATAAATGCACTAAAAATAATATATTATGTATAGATGCTGCGTGCGTTCGTACGTACTATGTGCTTGCGTGCGTGCGTGCTTGTGTAAATAATATTAAACTTTCTAACTTAATAAACGGTCGATGTTGTGTGTAAAAAGTGTATTTTAAGGATTCGATCTTTTCTTAAATGTTCCATAAAATGTTTAGGTTCTCAATATTATGGGAGTTAGCAGATAGTAAATACCAATGCAACTAATATTTTCCCTGCTAAACCTACAATCCAGATACTATCGATGCGATACTTCATAAGATACGAGGTTAGAAGCTGCTCGTAATTTCAACGCAATATAGGAAAAAGCAATCGAGTGCAATATTTCAAATTGCCCCGCAAAGCTGTAAATTTACTTGAAAATAAAGTATAACTTTATATCCATAAAAACCGCAGGTGTTCTATAAGCGAGATAGGCTGATTTATCGCGGAATAGGTCCCAAAGGCCAAAACTTCTGTATACAAAGAGTTTATTGTGATCAACATATGGCAATAATATGAATTTTTACCTCAATGATATTCCATTAACGTAAAATGGAAAAATAGCAGCGAATAATGATCTGCAATTGTTTGATAAAATTAACACGAATTTTACTGTAAGTTTTATAATATTCATCAGGTTTGCAAATATTTTGCCTTTGCGGAGATGTTGCAAATCTGAGACTCTGCTTAAGTGCAGTCATTTTAAAATAGACGCGTTCGTATGTTCGTAGTAAAACACAAAAGCACTTGGTGTGACCAATAAAATGCTTTTTCTCTTATCATGCTTTTAGGCCAGGGGTGGCAAGTCTTTTAGCTATTGGGTCTACTGTGTTTGAACTTAAAAAACTAATATATTATTTATTAAAGGGTTCTTTTAAGGGTTTTAAGGACAATTCAAAACACAAATGTGCGTTTATTTGAAATAAAAAGTCTTCGAACATTGATATCGGAAATTTATCAGAATACAATGGTCTCATAACACGGAACAAACTGAATAAATATTCATAAACACTATTATAAAATCAAGTATCTAAATAAGTAATTTTTTTACAAAACAGTCATCAATCCATTTCAGAAATTTCCAATCCCAAATGGAACTGTACAAACATGCAACCGAACATTTTCCTAAATAACTAACCAATACGCATGTAGTCTGCAAATAAATAGTATACACGCAAAAGACACCCCTCAAGTACTAACGGACTCGTCCGATTTCCGGTCAAAATACAAATAGAGTTTTTCGAAAGTACAATACAAACAAAACTCTGTATAAAAGGACTTCAAACGCTAGAGCAAATCACTTCACTTTGTTTTCTCTTAAGAAAAAAACCAAACCTTTTTGAAGAAACTTATGAATAGTGTAAGGCAAAACTCACCAAGCTCCTCGTGCACAAAGGGTTTTCTTTCAGATAATCTCGTTGTGATTCCTAAATCTAATGTGATAAAATGAAGTGAATTCTCATGACCCTACGGACAGAATACCGCCATAGCTTGAATCGGTCCATCCCGAAACCACCACTACATTAGGAACACCTCCTAGAACACGTGACGCCAACAAGCACACCAGGTTTGGAACCCTCCACCATCAGCTCGTTTTAATTTTAATAATCCAAGCAAGTCGTCCATACGCCAGCGTCCACCCACCAGCCGCAAGGTACCGAAGCTATAGAAATCGGACTATATACACTGTTACGAGGTGCCGTAATACAGTCAGTGTAACCCGGGCCAGGGTTACTTACAGCCATAGACATAATGGGCCTACACGATATCAGACTCAGGTCTTCGTCCTGAAGCCGTTACATCTAATTTCTTAAGATAGAAATTCGTTCCGATACTTTACAAACTAAAGTGTTATCAGCTTGCACTGTAATTACGCACACAAAAACATTTGTATTTATTTTCTATGCGTGTCATGTCATTCCGTTTCGAATAGATCTACACCTTGACGAAGTTCAAGATTACTAGAGCCGTTGGAATGTCTTGTGTGTTCCAGTGAACTAAAGAGCCAAACTACTGGTCCAACAAAATAGTAGGGTCTTTAGTAAGAAACCAGACTAAGACAGGTCCCCAAAAGAGGGCAGCAGCTGTTTCGGTACTGAGAGTGGTAGAGACCATAGGATTCCGACACGATCCGCTTGAAAAATATTATTAGGCAAGCATTTTCCACAAAAATACACCCTCGTTCGGATGAGAGGTAAAATTGAGGTCCCGTGTGTGTGTTGTCACGCACGTTAAAGATCCCTACCTTGCTTGGAACAGCAAGGGTTCGGCAAAATTCCATATTTTCCAGGTAAAAAAACTCGCTTCCTGGCCAATGTAGTACCTTGGGGAGGAGCATAGGAAAATCACATGTAAGGTAGAGACCATAGGAGGCGGATCCGTGGCGTAGTTGGTATGCATGTGACTACTATGCTCCAGGTTCCGGGTTCAAATCCCGACATGGTCCGCTTGAAAAATGTTAGGCGAGCATTTTTCACAAAAATACGCCTTCGCTGGGATGAGAGGTAAAATGGAGGTCGCGTGTGTGAATGTTGTCATGAACGTTGAAGATCCCTACGTTGCTTGGAACAGCAAGGGTTTGGCAAAATTCCAAATTTTCCTGGTCAATGTAGTACCTTAGGGTAGAGTATTGAATACCAAATGTAAGGTAGAGACCATAATGGTCGGTATAGCATTCTATGATACACTACTGCGATGTCGAAAGCAATGCGAAACCACCACATTACCTCCCAAGTACATAGCGTACTTAATTTGTTTTAAGACGATGGCATCCTCTGGGGTATAAGATTCCGGAATTAAAATAGTCCCCCATTCGGATCTCCCCCCGGGAGGGAACTGATTCGGAGGATGTGATAGGAAAGTTTATAGTAGGAGCAGGAAACATTTTGCGAGTCGGAGAGTGAAATGTCAGAAGTATGAAGTGAGTAGCAAAGCTATAAAACTTGAAAACTGAAATGGATAGGTTAGCATTAGACATAGTAGGAATCAGCGAAGTTTGATAGCCAGAGGCAGAGGGGTTTTTGAAGTGAAGACTTTAGGATAATTTATTCAGGATATTAAGGATATTCGGGTGTGGGGATAGCTATGCGAAAAAAAATAGGACACCGTGTAGAAAATATTACAAAAGAACGAAAGGGTACTCATGGTTAGATTAAAATATAAACCGGGAAATACAGTAATAATACAAGTATACGTTTCCACCTCTAGCTACAGTGACGAAGAGGTACAAGCGATCTACAAAGATATCGAAAACATACTAAGATATGTAAAAGGACATAAAGATTTAATAATTATGGGGTATTTTAATGCAGTGGTAAGCGAGGGTAGGGAAGGAGCGGTAGTACATTTATTTGGTTTAGGTACGAGAAATGACAGGGGAGGTAGGCTGGTAGAATTCTTTCGTCGAATTATCAATTTTCAGACTAATCTGCTCAAACTTTTTGTTCGATTCCGCACTCATTTGCTCCAATTTTCGATTTGTGTCCTCTCTAACCCCGCTTAACGTCTTACTCATCTGATCAAATTTCCTATTCGATTCTTCCATACTTAATCTCATTTCCTCTAATGTTCTGTTAGATTCTTCATTCATCCTCTCTAACATTCTCAAAATTAATTCATTTCCAGCTTCTCCCGATTCCGTCTTCGACTGATCCCGACTACCTCCGGCTTCTTCCATTTTTGAATTTTTATCACACATGACACTATCGTCACTTCCAATTTTCACTCATTGGCTCCTTAACCAATCCTTTCTCTGCATACGTTCAAATCACTCACACACACACTAAAATACTCTTAAATTTATACCAAAAAAAACTGAAACTCTCTCTCTCTCTCTCTCAGATCGCCAGTTTCCTGGAATAAAATCACTAAGATTTTACTTGGAACTCGAGCCTCACTTTTGGGTCGCTAAAAGATTGCCGTGGAACTCGGGTAAAATCCTACCAACAAAATTATTTTCGAAAATAATATAAAATTTTCAAATTCGAAAATAGAAAAATTTCCAAAAATTTAAATAAGTCAAAAAAATATTGCTTACCCGTTTTCCTCTCTTCCTCAGTTGAACGGCCTTCTTCAACTGCTTCCGGCTAGCTCATTAGGGCCTCCTTTTGGATTGCTATATTCATTCATAAATCCTATCATTCATACACACGCCCAATAAAATCACAAAATACAACAAACATACAATCTTTTATATATTCCTATTTACAAATGCATCATCATCATCATTAGGTCTTCAGTCCTGGAACTGGTTAGACGCGTACCCTCATTGTTTCCTATTCTGACCTAACCTAAAGATTTTCCTGAAATTTGCACAGTCTGCATCTATCACTATCTGATCTAGGTCAACATCTACCTCTTTTTTCCTATCTCTGCTTGTAATATATCCCATATTATTCCCCAAAAATCCCTTAGAACGTATTCTGCCCTTCTATTTCTCTTATTTTTCCCCAGATATCCTTGTTCCCCTACTATTTCTATAACCTATTTGTTATTATCTTTGTCTGTTCATGCTATCGTCCTCATACATCTGAAGCACAGCATTTCAAAAGGCTGCTACCGTTTTTCTGTCTGCGTTTCAGACTGCTCGTATTTCATAGGCATACTGTGCTGTGCTCCACACCTATGCTTCCAACAATTTTCTTCTTGTTCTATGTTTGTTGTCTTTCCTCATAGGCGCTTTTCTTTCTTGTTAGATGCCGTTCGGTCACCTTCTATTGTTTTACAATTATATACCCTATTTCTTCGACCTTCAGTGGTTGTGAAGGGAGGTAAGCAGCTTGTGGCTGCCAAGTTCCCCCAACACTTAACCATTTACCGATTTAATATGTTTTCCAATATATCTTTTTGCACAGTCAACATTAGTTGCAGGTATTTCGCAACCAACAACTAGTTGTTTATACTAATCATCAGATTTATCTGCGCTTATTTTTTCGTCATTAGGTTTTCCGTCTCAAAACTGGTTGGACACGTACCTGCACTTATTTATATTCTGAGCTAGCCTACATAGTTCCCTGAAATTCTCACACAGCATGTGTATACAGCTCGTTCCCCTTCTATTGTTTTGTAATTTTATACCCTATTTCACCCAGATTCAGTGAAGGGGGTTAAGCAACCTGTGGCTACCAAGATCCCCAACACTTAGATATTTGCCGAAATAATGGTTTTCCAGTAAATCCTTCACACACTTAACAATATTCGAGAATATTGCCCAGCCAATTCTTGTAGTTACTTATAATAATCATCGTGTTTAAGCACAGTTATTTTCTCGTCATTAGTTTATCCATCTAGGGATTGGTTGGATGCGTACCTCCATTGATTTCTATTCTGGGCAAGCCTACACATCTCCTTGAAATTCCTGCAGCCTACATCTTTTACTATCTGTGTGCAGTAGTCTAACCTAGGTCTGCCTCTTCTTCTCTTTTTTCCTATCTCTGCCTCTAATATATTCCGCACTATTCCCTCATGCCGTAGTATGTGGCCTATCATCCTATCTCTCCTATTTTTTACAGTTTTCCACATATTTCTTTCTTCCCCTACCATTTTTAGTACCTCTTCGTTCTTAACTTTGTCTGTCCATGATATCTTCATCATACGTCTGTAGCACCACATTTCAAAGGCTTCTATCTTTTTCTTGTCCGCTTCTCCTACTGTCCAGGCTTCACAGCCGTACAGTGCTGTGCTCCACACATATGCTTTAGCAATCTTTTCCTTGTTTCAATGTTTGTGGTCTTTGAGCACAGTAGTTGCTTTTTCTTGTTAAATGTAGCACGACCTCGTGTTAATCTTTGTTTTATATCTTGTGTGCTTTTCCCATCTTGCGTTATTTGGCTTCCTAGGTAGCAGAAATCCTAAACCTCTTGTAAGTTCGTGTTACATACTTGTATTCTTGTTTTTGATTTATTTTCCCCACCTTTGCATACTAGAACTTTAGTTTTAGTTCTGTTAATTTTCATACCGTATCTCTCTGTTGGTACTGTTTCCATTTCATTAAGAGCAGCGGTTTAAAAATTTAAAAAGTAACGGAAAAATACACTTTGACTTTGAGAAACTAAAGGATAAAGACATCCACGAAAGATTTGAAAAAAGTCAAATAAATTATTGAAAGATATCTGGTAAATTTCTTATACTAAGGAAGTAGAAACAAAATGGAATACCATTAAATCCAGCTTGGACATGGCGGCCAAAGATATTCTGGGGTATACACAAAAAGAAAATAAGAAACCATGAATAACAAAAGATATCCTGAATTTCATAGAAGAAAGACGAAAATACAAAAATAAATCAGATGAAACAGGAAAACAGAGATACAATGTCATACAATGGGAAATTATTCGCAAATGCAGAAAAACTAGAGAACAATGGATTGATGAAAAGCGCAAATAGGTAGAAACTAAGATGAAAATAGGAAAAACAGACAAAGCATACAAACTAATTAGAATCAATTTTAGGGATATAAAACCGCATAGCAAAAATATAAGGGACCCGGGAAGAAATGTCATTAAAGAAAATGTAGAGAAATTGGTTAGATGGCAAGAGTATATAATCGCTGGACAAGCAGTAGCAGAACGTCTATTCCAATTTGTAGACTACATGTATGAGACAGACGAGATACCCAAACAATTCAAACATAACATCATAGTCATTATACCAAAAAAAGAGGCTCGGATAGGTGTGAAAATTTTCGAACAATAAGTTTGACAGCACACGTGTCAAGAATATTAACTAGAATTGTACAAAAACGAATGGAAAAACGAGCTAAAGAAATACTAGGAGAAGATCAATTTGGGTTTAGGCGAAACAGAATAACACGGGAGGTGGTTTTAGCTCTGAGGGCGATAATGGAAAAAACAATAGAAAAAGGAGAAAGCGTGTATATAGGTTTTGTAGATCTGCATAAAGCATTCGACAGTGTGAAATGGGAAAAAATGTTCGAAATAATCAAAAAGATTGGAATGAGGTTTAGGGATATACGGATAGTATATAGCTTATACAAAGAACAAACAGTGGTAATTGAATCAGAGCAGTAACGTAGAGAAGTAAATATTAGGAAAGGGATGAGACAGGGATGTGCCTTATCACTATTAATGTTTAACTTGTACGTCGAAGAGGCAATAAAAACTGTCAAATGCAGGAAAACATTTGGAACTATTATGCAGGGACAAAAGATCAATTTGCTTAGATTTGCAGATGATATAGCGGTATTAGCATCTAGCAAGGAAGAGTTAGAAGCTGCTTTTAATGAAATTAAAACAGTTCTAACATAGAGATGCGGTATGTAAATTAACAAAAATAAAACTAAAGTACTAGTATGCAAAGGAGGAGAAAATAAATTAGAAACTAGAATACAAATAGGAAACGTGAACTTACAAGAGGTTAAGGATTTTTGCTACCTAGTAAGCCAAATAACGCAAGATGAGAAGAGCACAAAAGATATAAAACAAAAATTAGCACAAGGTTGTGCTACATATAATAAGAAAAAGCAACTACTACGTTCTAACGCAACAAACAGAAACAAGAAAAAGATTGCTTAAAACATATGTGTGGAGCATAGCACTGTACGGTTTATAAACCTGGACAGTAGGTGAAGCGGACAGGAAAGCGATAGAAGCCTTTGAAATGTGGTGATAGAAACATATGATGAAGATATCATGGATAGACAAAGTTAAGAACAAAGAGGTGTTAGATATGGTAGGGGAAGAGGAAATATGTGGAAAACAGTAAAAAATAGGAGAAATAGGATGGTAGGGCACGTACTAAGGCATGAAGGAATAATGCGAAATATATTAAAAACAGGTATAGAAAAAAAAAGGTAGACGTAAACCTAGGTTAGAATGCATACACATAATAAAAGATATAGGCAATGGGAATTTCAGGGAAATGTGTAGGCTAGCTCAGTATAGATAAAAATGGAGGTACGCGTCCAATCGGTTCTAAGATGGAAAACCTAATAATGAAAAAAATAACTATACTTAAACCTGATGATTATTATAAGCAACTACAGGTATTGGTTTTGCAATATTCTCAACTAATATCAATTGTGGGAAAGGATTTATTGGACAACTATTAATTCAGCAAATGTCAAATTGTTTGGGATTATATTAGCCACAAGCTGCTTATTCCCTTTCACACACCATTGAATTCGGTGAAGTAGTGCATATAATTAGGAAACAACAGAAGAAGAACCGAGTTGTCTCTAGACTGTGGGAAATTCAGGGAACGGTGTAGGTTAGCTC
Organism: Platerodrilus igneus; assembly: GCA_036346225.1. Lineage (NCBI taxonomy): Eukaryota > Metazoa > Arthropoda > Insecta > Coleoptera > Lycidae > Platerodrilus > Platerodrilus igneus. The sequence goes on along the minus strand of JARFIW010000482.1, from coordinate 1,113,938 downwards.
AGAATAGAAATAAGTGAAGGTACGAGTCAAAACAGTTTCAAGGCGGAAACTTATGGACGAAATTGGTTTTGAAATATTTTCTAATAACGTTGATCGTGCGGCAAATACTCAAGTGTTGGGGGATCTTGGTAGCCTCAGGCTGCTTAAACCCCTTCATATACCTCGAATATCGGGAAAATAGGGTATATATTTGTAAACAAAAGAAAGGAAACCACACTGCATCTAACGAGAAAGACCAGCGGCTATGTTCAAAAACAACAAACATAGAAACAAGGAGAAAAGTGTTGAAAGCGTATATGTGGAGGAGCATAGTACTCTATGAAATAGGGGCTGTAGGAAAAGCAGACTGAGACACACTAGAAGCCTTTTGGATTGTGGTGTTTCAAATATATGAGGATGATAGCATGAGCAGACAAAGTTAATAACAAAGAGGTTATAGAAATATTAGGGGAAAAAGATATCTGTGGAAAACAAAAAAAAATAGGAGAAATAAAAGGGCAGAAAACGTTCCAAGGCATTTTTGGGGAATAGTGCGGGATACCTTACAATCAGAGATAGGAAAAAAATAGCTAGGGGTAGACCTAGATTACACTATTGCACGCAGACAGTGAAAGATGCAGACTGTGGAAATTTCAGAGAAATATTTAGGTTAGGTTAGAATAGGGAAAAATGAGAGTACACGTCCAACCAGTTCCAGGACCGAAGACCTAATGATGATGATGATGTCATGTCCTTGGTGTTAATGTATAATAAGTGCATATCAATACTTTAACCTGTAAATAAATGTAATCTCTGCCTCAACGAAACATTTACAAGGTGATTCGAAAGAACAGAATACCACAGAATAAAAAATGCAATTTAAAAAATGCTATTAACTTACATAAAGGCATATAACATTGATTCTACAAAAGTTTGAACTTTTCATTAGGTAAGTATTAAAGAAATTATAAAGGAAATAAATTTTTATAGTTGAGTAATTTAATTTAATTACAATAAATTCTTCACGGCATTACATTTTTCAGACCAAAATCTACAAAATGCTTTGCAAGATGCATGAAATTTAGGCAGGGACCGAATTCACGGCGGACCGCCATTTGGACATATTTAGACTTATGAATATCACTGAGATTCGAGTATAGAAACAGAATTAATTAATCCCGGTGTTGCTACGATATTTATAAGTAGTATAGGTTCTAGCTTGGCTTCTTTCCCAAGTTTACTAGTTACACTATCGTTTGATTCTCTAAATGTTATACCAAAACAATCTTCATCTGGGAACTATCTGATTAGTTCTTTACCATTGGGCGGTCTTACTTTGTCTATCAATCGGTTGTTTCTTAATTAGATTGTTTTGAACCTTAATTTTGACTGATTACAAAACTCTTGGACTGAGCGAAAAAGCAAGCAAAGTTTAACGAAGAGTTGATGGTATAATAAGAAAGTACCATCCCTACATGATACTAGTAGTTAAATACAACGACTTGTCCAAAATAAAAGATAAATAAGGGAAAGGGCTAGAAAATTAATTCTTAAAACTTTGCGAAGATTTTCTGTAGATATAAATAAACCCAGGGTAAAAGAACGTACACAAAAGATTCTAGAAAGAAGGAACCCTCTGAGATGTGACAGCCACGTGAATTATCAAACTCCAAAAAAGTATGAGACGGTCGTTATTGTAAAAAAGTAAATGGAACAGCGCCACCGCATTTAGTTAAATAATCGAACATAGAAAATTATTCCTAGGGAGGACGCGAAAACTCCTGGAAGACAATAAAGTTGGCGAGATAAGCAATACTTAAGGTTAATGTGCTATACCTTAGTAACTGTGCGCCTATAAAGCTTCTAAAAACATTATATGGTACTACAGTATACTACATTTGATTTTGTAATGCTCCACCCGAAGGTACTACATTGGTCAGGAAGCAAGTTTCTTTACCTGGAAATTTTGAATTTTGCCGAACCCTTACTGTTCCAAGCGTGACAACACACACACGGGACCTACATTTTACCGTTCAATCGAACGAAGGCATATTTTTGTAAAAAGTACTCGCCTAACATTTTTCAAGCAGACTGTATCGGAATTCGAACCCGGGAATTTGGGTATAGTAGTCACATGTATACCAACTACGCCAAAGAGCTGCCCCTATGGAACTATATCTGAAATTATAGTTTATCATATACCGTACAATTTGAGCACACTTTTATGCCTCAGCATAAAAGGTATGTCTTTAAAAAAAAAAGATGAATCCCGATAATAGTCAACATAAACAACTTACGTTTATTTTTAATTGAATGATAAATTTATTTATCCTTTCTAAAAGGAAGAATATTATGACTTGAGTCTCCTCAGATTAAACACATACAAGTCAAAGTAACAAATTCTCTATTATTTTAGGAATCTCAAACTTAAATTATATCTATCAACGTGGAAATCAAAATATATACTCATTAAAAGCTAAAGGAGTGGGAGAAAAAAACAACGCATTCTTTATTAAATAAATATCGTTTCAATTTAGTTTATCAAAAATAACATTTTGGCGTAATTCCTCTCAAATTAATTAATTTGTTATACATTATATTATGTTAAGTGCCAAAGATATACAAAAACTTTAATAACTGATACTTGTGCACAACCAGTATTACCAGAATTTACAAGCTGCTTCAAAGAAAACACAACACAATTTGGTAGATATGTGTCATGTTTACAATCCAGTATAATTTACTTTTATCTTTAAGTTTTATCAGAACGTCACTTTTACAATTTAAGAATAACTATGAGAATTGCTTTTACGTATAATCTATTTTTACTATTTATATTATTACAAAAAACTTTTACCAAGGTTACTTTGAGTACAGGCATTAAAAATTTAACACGAGTTTATTTAACAATAAGTGCACAACATAATTTGTACTTCAATTAATTAGAACAATAAGTGTTCCTAAAAAATATAATTTTAGGAAAATTAGAAATTATTTAACCAATAAAAAGAATTTTAACTACAGGTTGAAATATGAATTCTAGCCTGCTTATTTCATGAACAACAACAAAACAATTTTGGTATTTTATACACGTTGTAACTGATTTAATAACAAAATGAGATGGACCACCATTATCAGACAAATTGCATTTCCATGAACTTACAATGCTTTACAAAATAGTTGCTCCAGCATAAACAAATCTATGTAGGGGCCAAACTTTATCTAAACCATCTGCAGTCGTTAATAGGCATTAGGCCATTGCTGTCCACTCCAACCAAGTGACGGCAATTGTGATTATTATCTAGCACCATAACTTGCACTAGCCAATATTTTTTTGTAAACTAAATCAGAGGTAGCTTGCATCCAAACAATTTTTGCTCGTTCTACACCAAAAGAAATCAACCCATGAATAGGTTTAAATAAGCACAGACTGTTATTAATGAAAAACTATAACACTGATTCTCAAAGAGTGGAATCTAATTTCCTGTCTGACTCAACTGCCTGACTACCTAATTCACAGAGTTAGTCTTAGAGACAGGAAATAAACCTAGATTCCTTCCATGGTTAGAGTAAAAGCTCTCAGCACCACGTTTATATTTCAATTGGTACTATATTCCTTGCAAATGCAGTTTCAAGAGGGAACAAAGAAGCATTTTGAAGATGAATGAGAACATATGAACTAGAGAGGAGTAAATAGTATTGTATACATACAGGTTTAATTTACTAAATACGTTTGAAAACACACCGATTACAAAAATATGTCAATTATTTTAAATAGGAAAGTGTTTATATAAAACTAAGTATTAAATATAATTCCCTTAATGTTATTTTATCAACAAAAATGTTATAGAAAATCGTTAAAATAAGTTATATTGAAAATTACTGCATGAATTAATGCAAAAATATGTGGCCGTAATAGAATCCCAAAACGGTGTATTTGCAAAATTGGAGAAATATTTCCACATACACATTTGGATCAACTAAAAAATTTGAAAGCGTTGTGTCGATGTTATGGAAGGCATCCAAGACAAAATGTTGATAAAATTAGGTAGTCAGCAAATGCGTATTAAGAAAAAAAGAAAAAAATGTTAAATATGATTTCAAAATTAGTTAATAGTTTTAGCAAAACCATTCTTTTAGAAAATTCTGTACGTATGATTTTTTTCCCAAATAAAGGAACTAGTTAGCTCAGAAAACAATAGAAAAATGGGAAAGCATGTATATAGGGTTTGTAGATCTGGAAAAAGCATTTGACAATGTAAATTGGAAAAAAATGTTTGAAATACTCAAAAAGATTGGAATGAGTTATAGGGATAGACGAATAGTACATAGCTTATACAAAGAGCAAACAGCAGTAATAGAATTAGAGCAGGAACGTAGAGAAGTAAACATTAGGAAAGGGGTGAGACAGGGATGTGCCCTATCCCCATTGATTTTTAACTTGTACATAGAAGAGGCAATGAATACTGTCAAATGCAGGAAGACATTTGGAATTACTATGCAGGGACAAAAAATTGATATGCTTAGATTTGCAGATGATATAGCGGTATTAGCGTCTAGCAAGGAAGAGTTAGAAGCTGCTCTTAATGAAATGGAAACGGTTCTAACAGAGAGATACGGTATGAAAATTAACAAAACTAAAACTCAAAGTTCTAGTTTGCAAAGGTGGGAAAATAAATCAAAACAAGAATACAAGTATTTAACACGAACTTACAAGAGGTTAAGGATTTCTGCTACCTAGGAAGCCAAATAACGCAAGATGGGAAAAGCACAAAAGATATAAAACAAAGATTAGCACAAGGTCGTGCTACATTTAACAAGAAAAAGCAACTACTGTGCTCAAAGACCACAAACATAGAAACAAGGAAAAGATTGCTTAAAACATATGTGTGGAGCACAGCACTGTACGGCTGTGAAGCCTGGACAGTAGGAGAAGCGGACAAGAAAAAGGTAGAAGCCTTTGAAATGTGTTGTTACAGGCGTATGATGAAGATATCATGGACAGACAAAGTTAAGAACGAAGAAGTACTAAAAATGGTAGGGGAAGAAAGAAATATGTGGAAAACGGTAAAAAATAAGAGAGATAGGATGATAGGCCACATACTACGGCATGAGGGAATAGTGCGGAATATATTAGAAGCAGAGATAGGAAAAAAGAGAAGAAGAGGCAGACCTAGATTAGACTACTGCACACAGATAGTAAAAGATGTAGGCTGTAGAGGTTTCGGGGAGATGTGTAGGCTAGCCCAGAATAGAAATCAATGGAGTTACGCATCCAACCAATCCCAAGATGGATAAACTAATGACGAAAAGATAACTGTGCTTAAACATGATGATTATTATAAGTAACTACAAGAATTGGTTGGGCAATATTCTCGAATAATGTTAAGTGTGTGAAAGGATTTACTGGAAAACCATTATTTCGGCAAATGTCTAAGTGTTGGGGGATCTTGGTAGCCACAGGTTGCTTAACCTCCTTCACTGAATTTCGGTAAAATAGGGTATAAAATTAGAAAACAATAGAAAGGGAACGAGCTGAATACACATACTCCCTGAAAAGAAGAAAACCACCAAAAACGCAAAATCAAAGAAGCTGCTTATATAACCCTACATAAAAATAACTGAGTTGCAAACGAATCCGTGACTTTCAGTAAACAATGGATTCCATTACTAAAAGAAATAACAAAAGAAATAACAAATGAAAATCAAATGCCCACAATATCTAGGTAGCATTGCAAGTTTTTCCTGGGTTTTCCTTGCAATATTAACATGAAATACAGCCTACATACATGATTTCTATTTATACATAAAATAACTAATTACATAAAAATAAGCATATTAACAATCCTTGTAAAACAGCATTGGTATCTGACAAGTATAAATCCACAATAAGGTTACCTCAAAACCATATACAATCTTCGTTAAACAGTATTGGTATCTGACAAGTGTAAACCCGCCATAGGGTCGCCTCAGATCCATATACAATCTTCATAGAACAACATTGGTATCTGACAAGTGTAAACCCGCCATAGAGTCGCCTCAGAACCATGTTAAAATCTACCAAGGAGGTAACTTAAATCATAATGAATTTTCCCCCTCAAAATAAATATAAAAAAACGACTACTAAGCCTTTCAATAATGCAATAGCACACTTCTTTAATAACCATCCTCTCAATTGTATAAATAGAAACATGTTAAAAAATGTTTTCCAATTCCAAGTTATTGAATTTATATAGAATTCACCAACAAAAATTAATCAGCTGATTTCACGTTAAGCGTATTGACTACCTAAAGAAAGCCGATCCCAGGTCGCAACACAAATTGAAGGCAATCATTCTGTTAAACTTTACAAATTTTTTGCTTAGTATACTCAAACCAAATATTTCAAACATCAATAAATCAAAGTCACCTTCAATTTATATCATAAATGTCAAACTTGAAGTTTTTATTATTATTTTGACAACGATCCTAGATCATGGATCGAAACGTAAATAAAGTTGATTTTAAAAACTATGAGTGGTTTAATTTCCAAATAAGATTAACCTGAATACACATGCTGTGGGAGAATTTCAGGGAACTATGTAGGCTAGCTCAGAATATAAATAAGTGCAGGTACGTGTCCAACCAGTTTTGAGATGGAAAACCTAATGACAAAAAAATAAGCGCAGATAAATCTGATGATTAGTATAAACAACTAGTTGTTGGTTGCGAAATACCTGCAACTAATGTTGACTGTGCGAAAAGATAAATTGGAAAATATATTAAATTGTCAAATGGTTAAGTGTTGGCCTATGAGGAAAGACAACAAACATAGAATAAGAAGAAAATTGTTGAAAGCATATGTGTGAAGCACAGCACAGTATGCCTATGAAATACGGGAAGTCTGAAACGCAGACAGAAAAACGGTAGCAGCCTTTTGAAATGATGTGCTTCAGATGTATGAGGACGATAGCATGGACAGACAAAGATAATAACAAATAAGTTACAGAAATAGTAGGGGAACAAGGATATCTGGGGAAAAAGAGAAATAGTAGGGCGGAATACGTTCTAAGGCATTTTTGGGGAATAGTATGTGATATATTACAAGCAGAGATAGGAAAAAAGAGGTAGATGTAGACCTAGATCAGACAGTTATAGATGCAAACTGTGCATATTTTAGGGAAATCTGTAGGTTAGTTCAGAATAGGGAACAATGATGGTACGCGTCTAACCAGTTCTAGGACTGAAGACCTAATGATGATGAAAGGAACTAGATAAAACAAAATTTAGGTAATTTGATTTTCACTACAAAACTTCATCCCAGAATTTTAATAAATAAAGTTCAACTTTTGGCTTTTCTGAGTATTATAATATAAACATGAAATAGAAAAATGATTAGGAAAATAAAAAAAATGTAACTCCTATGTAGAAGAAAACTCCCTTTAGTCATTCTCCTAACTGGGTAGAATTACGGAAAAATCTATTAGTCTAGAATGTTAAAGAAAGTGTCACAAACATTGAGGGATGAGGAGGTACTATTGCCCAAAGTAAACAGATTGGTTTTATTGAACATGGTTCTGAAAATAGGTGGTTTCGGACATACAAAATAATTTGTATTTACACAAATTTTTTAGAATTTAGATAAAACCAAACATATTAATAATTTTTTTGAACAAAATATGTCTCTCTGCCGCCAGAACCGTCACACTTTTTCGAAAATTCCCGCATTGACTCCTTTCTCGTGACGTACTTGAAGGTAAACTCCGGAGATAACTTGGTTGCTTCTGACTACCTATCTCAATGTCCCGCTTTGATTCCACATACGGACCGGACCGTTTGAAAAATATTAGGTGAGCATCTCTTACAAAAATTCGGCTGCGCTTGGTTGAGAGGTTGAAAGTAGATTCTGTGTGTTTGTTGTCATGCAAGTTAATGATGCCCACTTTGCGTGATATGACAAATGTTGTTAAATTCCAACTTTTAAGGTAAAAAACTCGCCTCTTGATCAATGTTATACGTTCGTGTGGAGCATTTGGTAATTCAAGTATACAGTATGCTTGATCCAGCTCCATCGGGTGGGAAATAATATGTCCCGCGCGAGAGCGCGTACGAGTGAATGTGCGTTACTATGCACGTTAAAGATTCTCTATTTTGCTAAGTAACGCAAGGATTTGTTAAAATCCTAAATTTACAAGTAAAAACTGACTTTCTGTCAAATGTTCTAGCATGGGGTGGAAACTAGAGGATATTAAATACACGACATTCTGTGTAATCTAGTGTTAGAATTTAGTTTTCTGAGAATTACCCTTTCTGGTTGAGAAGTAGCTGTTTTTATTCCAGGGGAAGGAATGTGAACTAAAACCTCTCAGGTTTTGTAATTGAAATTTTTAATCTTCCCGACAAATCAGGATAAGGTTGAAAGCGTTCCATTAATATTATTCCTGTGTTGATTTTTCGTATCATTAACTGCTTATGTGGCAATAGTGCTTTATAAATAATATAGTGGAGTTTTACCTGTGAATCTTTGCCTTTTCTGTATCGTACCTTCTCTTGTTCCTGCGAATGTTGTAGGTAGCTTCAGTGACGCTACTGCAAATATGGAATAGAATAGTCGAGCAAACCCACGTTCTGTTGTAATAAAAAATTCTTTCTTGTTTGATTTTTTATTATTAACTTTATCCTCGTGACTATCAGCTAAAAAATTACACCTTTAAATTTCCTAAACCCTAACCTGATATCACAAGGTCGAGAATTTCTTCTTATTAATGTAAGCCCAAGGTAAAGTTGGATGGAGAATGGCTTGAGATAAAGAAAAACTTTTAAGACATAAACGGCTAGTCGAGTGTTAGCTCTGGGTAGATCATGAGCTTGGGTCATGGGTTGTTAAAAGACCAAAAATATATTTAACGAGCGCCACCGTATTTTTCAATACTATAACCAACAAAATTTAACTGTGCTTGTATTAGGGGAATGCGGAAACCTAATGTCAACACCACTAACATAGCCATAAAACCCGAATTTCACTCTTTAAAACACACTTACCAAGACCTCAAACACCAGATGTCATACAGATGTCTCGGCTTGACCTGTGAACAAACAAAGGTACAACATGGACACCATTTGTGTCCTCAAAAATATTTGCCAAAAATAAAATAATAGAATTTAGGCTTCTAAAACATATACCCAGGGAATTTGTTTTCATTACACACAATTTCTAATCGGGGATGACTTGTAAATTTTTTTTTTTGAATTCTAAATAATAAAAAGTCATTCAAAAACAAAATAGATTCTATTCGGATAAATTTCTGGATTCAAGTAATTAAACTATTTAAATTCGTATCTCTATAAAATTTTCTCTAAATTATTTTTCTAGAACAGAAACATTCTAGCAAAGTCCTGCATTCAAAATTAGAAAGATCTCTGAATTGATCTTTTCTATAAAATTTAAATATATTGACTTGGAATTTCTAAGTTACTCATAATACATAAATTTCTTTAAATCAATGAAGTACTTCCTTGATCTTCACAATAAAATTTAATTATCAAAGTGCTGATATTGTAGAATGTAATTACTCTAAGTTATTTTTATTTAACAGTAAGTACGCGAATTTCACATGTCGATGAAAAATGCAAGTTCATGACCTCAAAATATTTAAACATATTTTAAATTAAATTAAGACGACATGTGACGTCTAGATAGGACAACTGAATCTATGTTTTTTATATATCTGACATAAATAGTATATTGTACAACGAGCATGGAATGATGCCCATTTCTCACGAGTATGATAAATTGCAGCACGAGCTAAAAGCGAGTGCTGCAAATCATACGAGTGAGAAATGGGCATTTCATGCGTGTTGTACACTATACTTTTTCTACGACTGTAGTACGTACTTTTTAAATGTGATACCTTTTTTGTTAATATTATAAAATACATGGTAAGTATAGGAGTATACATTTTATTAATATCATAAGGTTATAATCGTTTGTGAATATACATAAATTTAAAGAAAAGTACAAATTTATCATAATAAAAGTAAATAGATTGATTTAAGTTTAGTTTTTAGATTTATTATTATTAACAATATTAAAGGTTACGTTGCAATTATTAAACGTCGTTGTAGAAGGTGTTTTCCCAAAAACTAAATTTTCTTGACGTTGGAAATTCTTGTCTTTGGACGTTGATGGAACATTTGATGTGCTATCAATTGAATTTTGTATTATGTTGCCTACATTCAACTTATTTGTTAAAGAATCGGCTATATAGTTTTCGGCGACTGATGTTGATTTCCAGCCACCGTGCCTTTTTAAAGATGTTATATCTTCTCCAGCATCTACAAGAATAGTGGCGGAAGATCTCCGGAAGCAATGACCAGTATATAATTCCGGATTGGGTAGTTTAAATACGTTGCAATTTGCTTTCCCATAGCACCAAATTTATTGATACCCACTTTCTGTGTGGTGCATTTTTCTTTCTGATAATTTAAGAAAAACTAGGATCGCAAACATTTGATGGACGTAGATTCCAGTATTTTTGTGATTTCATAAAAATTACTCGTTATCGTAAAGCTGCGTATAATTTTTGTTTTCGTGTCGGGAACTGTAACTAATATCGCAGAACCCAATTCCGTGAAATGACTAATCTTCATCTGATGTAATTCCTGTCTGCGACAAGCACCCATAATTCCCATAATTAATGCAGTCTGTAACAATATAAAAATAGCTATAAACACGCATTATTCTCCTAAGTTAATATTACATACTTTTGTCAGAAGAAACTGTTGATCCGGAGCCTCAGTAATAAATTGATTTATTTCCTCTGTTGTAAAATTTTTTGATTTTTTTGATTTATTACTGCTTGACTTCCGTTTGAGAAACGCTCTTAATTTTCCATACTTTGATATATCTACATTATGATGGATGGTGAGACTTGTTCTCAACATACAATAATGCGTCCACAATGTCGGAGATTTATACTTATTAGATAATTCATAAAAGTACGCAATTAAAACATTTTCAGAATAAGATGTTGTCTTTTGATCTCTTCGCCAATCCATAAACGATTTATAAGCAGTCTCATATTTTTTTTGGAAATTTCCGGTAATAAATTTAATGTAGTTGCATTTGCAGCTTCCACAATATTTGGAGGTGTCGGTTCTAGTTCGCTTTCACTATCACTAGCCATTTTTTAAAGACTTTGCAAATACTTTAAGATTTTAAACGCTTTCACAGTATGAAATTATTTATTTGACATTTGTTGGTTTATTATTTTTTTCATAGTCCACCTTTGAAAACTCGGCCGTCATTGGAAATAAGATGCAAGTGCAGGGCTACTTGATTAATAGAAATATAAGCGCAACCGTGCAAATTGAACATTCCCGCACTGGTTGCTTAGCAACTTGCCTAGCAACGAGTGCGGGAATAAAAACCTGTATAGAATGTAGTAGATTTCCCTATCAAAACACACCTAAAATAGGCTCGTTCCAAAACAGTCGTAGAAAACTGTCATTTACAGCTTTACCAAATGTACGCTTTGTGTACGTGTAAACATTCTGACAATAGATTTGTTATTTAATTTGCTGTTTCATTAAAAGCTTTTTACGTTACTCAAATTCTTAATGTTATATTCTTTATAGCAATTTAATTAATGTTCAAAGTGATTAAATCCTAAGGTACACTCACGTGCTACGAAACTGCTTTGAACGAAAGATATGGGACCTTGACATCGGCTGTCGGAAATTTCCATAACCATCGAATATCAAAATTCTTCGTAATACAGCGATTGCAAAAAGAAACCAACCTCAGCTTGATTGAATTTAATTCTCCAACAAAATTTTAGCTCCAAGATTTACTTGTCTGATGTTATTTATTGGTGAAGTTGAAATATACGGAACACATGTAATTGCCTTCTTAAAATATTGTCTTAAGATACTGCGTCAGGATATTGCGTTAAGATATTATATAAGATATTATATAAGATATGTCCTTAAGATATTGCATGTATTAATGATGTCAAAAGGGGGCTTCCATCTCCTTAGGCCTGCAGGGATCAACGGAACTGCTCTGAGTGAAGCTTATAGAAAATCATGCTCACGCTACAGCTGTTAGGCTCGACCTCCAGACACCAAGAATCATTCAATTAATCTTCTTTTTCTAACACTGTTAGAAGCCACGTGTTTACACACGGCCATCTCGACTCCACTTATTCTGCAGAGCAGCTTGCTCGTTCGAACGCTGATAATGAAGTGAACAAATTGACAACTCGACAGAGCTTAGTAACGAACTTTAGAGCATAAACGTAAAAGAATCTATGTGTTATTATCAATTTTATGTATTAATTTCTATTGGACGGTAATTCACAAATTAAATATTTTAAATTATAGCTGTTTTATTTTTATTTTAAAGAACGAAGTGTAACTACAAAAAAAATACGTTACACAGTATGACGTAGATAAACAATAATTATTGATTGTCTAGCTGGGCAAAATTCAGTAATTCAAAGGATTAATTAACTGCAGTTTCCTTAAGACATCAAAATTTAGATGGGTAAAAGGTACGCAAGCTTATAATTAATTTACATGATCATGTTGTAAAATGAATTGAAGACTTGTTTTGAACTTCTGTGAAATCTATACCTTCTAGGCAAGTCGTCATTAACTACTGCACCTTTGTTTGTATCGTAGTATAACAATAACTATTTCGTAAACAGGCTAAACTAAAATTACAGCAAGTAACTTCTACAAAATTTTTCAGTACAAAGTTATATCTCAAATCTTTGGTAGAATAAAATATGAAATAATTAAATAAAATAGCTTCTGCGGTGTGCTACGCTTGTACCTTATGTCTCTCAGAAGTAAACCAGATTCTTGATCTAAACTTGAACAGCCTTGTATTGAATAATATGGTATAACATAAATTGCATGTTTACCTAATATCGTTGACAAAACCATCCGTTCTTATTTTTCGAATAATTCTAAAAATATAATTAAAAATAACCTTTTCTCCATCTTCTACATTAAAAAAGTTTCTTCTTTTTAATCTGTTACCCCACGTTGTTGGCACTAGTAACGTTATTTGGTGGTGGTTGTGAGAGAAGGGGGTTTATTTTTTTTATATTGCTAATCGCTATCATACGGAGGTTTTCTAAATATGACGATGTACCAGGATGAAGTTGGTTGACAAAGAGCTAAGAGATTTAGATAAACGTCTAACCTTGAACATTACTTCATAGTCCTGGCATAAGACGCGGTTGTGGGCCGATTTTGTTTCATCGCTCAAAATATTAAAAGGGAGGGCGACACGGGGTTTACGTTATAACGACAAAAAAACAAGAGTCCGGGGAAAAACGCAGAAACATCTTTGACTCTTAAACGAATCTCAACACTAAAAAGAGACTGTTCTACCAACCCTTTATGGGGTGATTTTCAGAGTATTTATATCTTCGAGCTTCGTAGCAGGTCCGAGTGGCTTTAACCAAGATCGGTTTTGATTTGAAGAAAGAAAGTTGTTGTTCATTTAAGGAGGACAAGGATTTGACAGCGTCCATGAGGATGCCGGTGGGTGATTCTAAAGAAGTAGGAAGGTCAATATGAATGAGGAAAGCGGCGTCGGCAGCGTAGGCAAATGTGGAAGTGTGTGTGATGTTAGGGTGTAGAAGTACGTTGAGTGCGAGGTTCCAGAGAATGGGAGATAGTCGGGAGCCTTATGGGTAGCCTTGTGTTAAAAATTAGGTGATGGGGTGGAAGGTAAAGGATGAATTAGCAGTTCGAAAAGAAAGATAAAATTTAATTATCATGAATAGATTTAATGAGAAGATGGGTGTTTGTGCTGATTGAGCAGTTTAGGCCATCAAAAGAAACACAGTCTGCGTGGAAATCTAAGAATAAGGCGATAACATATCGGCGTGGAAATGAGAGAGTGGACAGTGCGCTTGGCACTGTGGCCCGGGTGGAAGTCATATTGGTTGGGAGATAGTAAAAAATGTTATTCAATGAGGTGGCTGTTTAACCTAAAGAGAGGGATACCTGCTCCAGGAGTTTTCCAAAAGTTGGTTGAAGAGCTATTGGTCTGTAGGATTTGAGATTTTGGGGTGGTTTATTTGGTTGCAGGATGATGGTGGTGGAGGCTGTTATGAATGGATCGAGATAGATTACTGAGAATAGACATTAGGAGATGCGTAGAGTCTCGGAATAGGGACCAAGATATCTGAAGGATTATTTTGTGATATGGTCGGCATCTGCAGTTAAGTGGGTAATTGTGATGTATTGTACGCAGGATTGTAAAATCAAGAAGGCCATTTTAAGTTATAATTTTAATTTTCTGCTATTTTCTCCGACAATAGAAAGAGCTGACATTTTGTTAAGGTTTAGATGGCTTTGGGATTGTCAATTCTGGCCATGTGCATAATTTTGACTTTCCAATGTAACTGCAAAGCGAACATTTTCCAATACGCGTTTTGAAAATAATACTTTGTATAATCTTCGAGTAGCCCTTACTACTGGAAATATGACTTTTTGTTGCTATAATTGTGAATGATCTTTATTCAAACATAGTTTCAAATTAGTTCTAATTTTCAAAGGTTTCTCTCATTATACGTCATAGAAATAATATTGTCAATAAAATCCTTAAATCTCACCATCTGTCAAAATAAGATATAAAAGTACACATAGTTAATAAAATTAGAAACACCGTTAGACGCTCTAGTTACATACGGGCAAGCATGAACCAACTACGGTACTTTTGTTTGAGGTTATAGAACCAGGAGCGAATACCATACAATCTACTACGAGTGCATTATGGAATAGGAATTTTTGAACATCCGGCTAATTACCGCCAAAATTCAACTGTGCGGTACTAATGTTTACATTAATAATTTATAATTTACATAAAATTAATTTTAAACTTATATTTCTATTTTTTATATCTTGCGTTAATATGCTCCTCAAATATTTGCTTTCCTACAATACGTCCTATAGCTTGTGCGTATCTGCAAATGAAGTATTGATTCAACACCATTATGGTCATTTTCTCATTATACAACAGTCACAGAAAACCTAGATTACGTTTTATATAAAATGAAAGTTTGATAGAAAGACAAAGCCCTTTGTGTAGACTCCAATTGTTTCTCCTGCGCTGAAAATTATTTTACGCAACAGCTATTGTTGGCTTCTGGTTAATTTAGTAAAGCTGCTTTACGAAATAAACATAATGGTTGTGTGGAGATAATGTATACATAAATTATGAGATAAAGCTTCCCTGTACAGCAGAAACTTTGTAACGCGTTTGCGTTGCTTTAGATAATAATAATATAAGAAGCTATAAGTATTAATTTAGGAAGGACACCATAAATGTGGACGCACCCTGTGTATGAAAGTTTTATAAACAATTAACACTAATTAAGCATGATATTTTGAATCATAATTTTAATTACGGCTGTTTGTTATAACCGAAAGCAGTAAAAATAATTTTTTTCAAAATAAATTGACACGCTTAATAAAATACAAATATAACGCATTAGTCATTAATCCGGACAAACGCCACGACAAATGAAAATTGAAGCACTAAGACGCCAAATATGCGTTGTGATTATAATAGATGATCACGATAGACTCAAGTTGTCCGTACTGACAATCAAGAGCGTAGGAAAATGCCATAATTGGGAAAGTTAACAGATAAGAAAGGAAAGAAAAAGCTATAATAACCTTGTACTAAGCGTACATTAAACATGCTACATTGTGAGAACGGAACGACATTGAAATATTACACGAAGAAGAGAGAATTGTTATACAACGATTAAGACCGACAAGCAAAAAAAGGTACAAATGACAAAATAATAACTCAAGTATGCAGACAGAAGGTCACACACGTAGCGGGTGTCCAGCGTCAAACTTTTAAACTTTGCTGGAAAACTAAAGCCAGGAGGGTTTAAGCACGTGTGTCGTTGAACTTACATAGCATCCATCGGGAATTAAATAGATAATTAAATAATTTACGGAAGAGATTATGAACTGGTTTCATCTTACAACAAGATGACGGATTTTATGGTAATAGAAATGGTGTAACCTAACTAGTAAGTAAAACCGTTGGTGCCCCTGGACGTCCTTATATAGTGTTTAGAAAAGACGTCATCATGGTCAATAAGGGCAAAATCCTAATTCGCAGTGATTAATTACAAAAGCGTAAACGTTCTTTAGTTACGTTTGGAATATGACGTTACGTTTTGATTGATTACGCATAGACATTCTTGCAGTATTTAGGCAGAAATTTCAATAAAAATAGTTGTTTACTTTGTTGAAATAAATTTGCACAAATTCTTAATATGAAAGTACTACAAGAAATTAGTCACGTACGCATTAGTTAATTCGCTGAATAAAAGACAACTTTTCATGTTACAGCGATATTCAAACAAATTTGGTATCTATCAAGAAACATTTGGGGCGTTTAATACTTACTATAATAGAGATTCATGCCTAGACAGTGAATCAGAGCGCTCGACGATTAAAATGTACGTTGTAAGCTGAAACGTTTGTTATTGGCTCAATTTGCATAACTAGTAAAGAGTCACATTTGGATAATACAGTGAACTGTTCAAAGGCATTGTTGTTTAGGATCTGATTTAGACGTTACATATAGGACTAAAGTAGCCTTAAATATTCCTGTTGATTTACAAACAATTGAAGCAATTGAAAAATACTCGAGTTCTATCAATATAAGTGCTAGTATTGCGAAAGTTATAAAAATGTTGATCAGTAGTTTGTTTTTCGCCGATTTTAAGATTGTAATTATACCTACTTATTTTATATTAATTTATGTAGTGAGGTTGTTTTGAGCTGCAACTATTACTTAAAATACTCCTTCAAATATTCAAATTACTTCAATTAAAATCTGTTAGAGCTAGTTCTACAGAGATTAAATTCGTTGTAAATCAGTTTTTGACTTAGATCTGTTGAAAGTTTTGTTTAGCTATATCAAAGAATCAATCTTTGTAAGAAAATTTGGTGTTCAAAGATGAGAGCATTAAGAAACCGTTAGGTCTGGAATTAATTCAAGACCACTGAGTTCAAATGTCAGATTAGTTTTTAAGATTCGTGCTTTTCTGCAAAGCGCTTTATGAGACTATTTAAATGATCATCTGGTATTAATTCTATCGTGAAAAGTTGTAGCTTTAAGGTTTAGTTAACTCAAAATATCACACAGGAAATTATTTATATAATAAAAGATAATTTACACGTATCCTTCTAAAAGGTATATGTTTTTAAGTACAGTAGTGAGCATACTCTGACACTGAAAATTCAATATAAATTTATTCAGGGTATAAACTGAAACTGGTAATTTTTTATTTTTATTAGATTTGAACAGCACAATTTTCATTTTTTTCTATATTATTTTTATCGGTAAAAATTTATACCTTAATAATTTTAACAATGGTTAATTTACTGATCAATTTAAGAGGAGAGCCCTAATATGTTCTACCAGTTGAAATAGTCGAGCAAATGATTGCTTGAATTGAGATATGAGATGTTATGTCTGTTGTATTAGGGAGTTTAATCGATATCACCGCAGATATTATTGGCGCCCCAACTATAGTGACTCGATTTTAGCACACAAGATAAAATTGATGACATTATTAGAGTAACTCGATTTGAAGTTTAGGCTTGATTTTGCTTTGTAAAAAGATCACAGACTAGAGGTAGTAGTCAATTAGATTTGGTTAAAAATTCTATTTAGTGTACATTCTTTTTTGATAATTTTTAACAATATGGAAAGAGAAAAGTGAGAGCAGATCTGCGTATGAGGCACCCAATAAACTTCTTAATAAGTAAGAATAAAGAATTAAATCGAAATCATATACAGGAATTAGAATATCATGAAAAATTAAGTCAAAGATTGAGACACGAGTTAGAATAAAATTAGAAAATAAGTCAATCAGAAATTTAAGAATAATCAAGAAAATTCTGCCAGGAATTAAAACCAATTAATAATAGATTATATAATTCAACATTTTTCAACAAACGGGTTTAAAAAGTTGTTAAATCGAGTGTGAAGGAGGTAAAAATAGAAAATAGACGGGATGTTGGATGATGTGGACGCTGCTGTAGAAAATCTACAAGAAAGTGTAGAGGAAAATGAGGTATATACAAGGGTGAAACCTAGTGAAGAGGTACAGGGAATAGTTAACTCAAGAATGAAGAAGGTAAAGAAAAAAACAGTAGAGGAAAATGAGCAAAATATGAAGGAAGTAGAACAAAGTATAATGATATTAAATAAAAGAGTTAAAGGTAGAGTTGGACAATTTAAAAAGAAGATAGAGAAATTCTGGAAGACAGTACTAGGTATATTAAAGGTTATATCTTTAAAATAATTTTCTTGAGATATGAAAAACAATCATAAACTAATTTCAAATAATTCAAAAGTTAGGGTAGCAAAGAGAGGATGATCAACGTAAATTAAATGTAGACAGATCGATGCGAAAGTCAACACCAAAATTTGGTTTAGGTTTATGGTGATGGAAATGAGCACGCACTTGAAATTTAAACAAAAAACTTTGAACTATTACTGGGGGGATAATAGGCAACATATACCTAAGGATAGTTTGCTAGTAGGAAAATTTAATGATATTTGGGATGTCGGAGAAGGAAACGCTCGCGACAGGATCGTCATTATTAGCAGAAAACGAGCACAACAATAGAAGATGCGACGGAAAATGGCTGTGGAAATGCATTGGCAACTAAACATTTTTAGAAAATAAAGGGGTTGAAACGTTGAGTTGATACTGAGGCGGAAACCAGCTTGATTACGGAAGATCTTATAATGCAGCATAAAAATTTGTTAACAGAGAGTATGGATACTTTTAAAGAAAATTAATTAATAGCGCCGAACAATGAAAAGTTTGCAACAAGTAACTGTATGGTAATTTTGAATTTAAAACATGAATTTTGATTGTACCAAAACTCAAGTTAGCGTGTATGACGATGATGGAACTAAGCAAAAATAAACTGTTATTATTGAAGGTTATTGATATATGGGGTGGGATGATGAATTCAACATTAATAAAGAGATTGATCGCGTTAATATTGATTATATTGAAATAAGGGTGGGATTAATAAAGATGAATCCAATTAATTGGCCTGAAGAGGAAAAGGGGCAAATTGTCGTGGTGAAGTTAAGCTTTAATTGATGCAATGAAGTTACGGAGCAAATTATCTTTGTGAATTTCAGGAGAAAATTGTACAGGTAAAACTGAGGAGCCAGCTGATTGAAGAATAGAGACGATATTTGTGTAAGTATCATAGAAAAATCTTCAATACATGATGTTGATCTATGTGTTCGTGAAAATTAAGATAATAGAATGCTTTTTATTTTCAAAATTCCATATTTTAATTTAAAGAAAAAATGATGAGAAGAACGGCTAAATACTGATAACGCTCAAGATATAAACTTATATTTTGCATTAACTAAATGCAGCATTTATGTAGAAATTTTAGTAACAAGGACTTGTTTATTTTGCTGAAATAAATTTGCATAAATTTTTAATATAAAGTACTAGGAGAAAATAGGCACGTGCGCGCTTGTTAATTCAATGAATAAAAGTCAACATTGGTATGATGGCAGCTTAATTGAAAAAGATTTGATATTTATCGAAGAACATTCGGAGTGTCTAATAATAAATACGATAAAGATTCACCTCTAGAACATGAAATCGATTTTACAATAAAAAGAGCGCTTGACAAGTGGAATGCTTGTATTAGAGCTGAAAAGTTTGCTATTGGATTAATTTACGCGACTAGCAAAGTTTCATGTTTGGTTAATGTAGAGAACTTTCCAAAGGCATGGTTGTTTATAATCTGAAATCGACGTTATATATAGGACTAGCCTAATTTTAAAATGATTACTGTTGTTGTTCTACGAATAAGTGAAGCATTTAAAAAATACCGGAGTTCTATAAAAATAAGTGCTAGTACTGCAGCAGCTATAATGGTGTTGTTCGGTTGGTTTGCTTTTCACCGATTTTAAGATCCTAAGTAGACATGCATATATAAGATTATTTTGGTAATCGGTGTTTTAGGGCTTCAATTATTATTGAAAAATTCATTCAAGTATTATTTCAAATATTACCTCAAATCTTGGTTTAATTTTAAATACTGTTTATTATTCTGTTTATATCTTGGTCAATTTTAAGCAACTTAAATTAAAACTTATTAAAGATAATTCTACAGAGATGGAGTTTGTTGCAAATTTGTTTTTGGCTTAAGCTTGGTGAAGGTTTTGTATAATTTTTATTCAACAATCAATCCTTGCGGCAAATGTCGGTGTTAAAAGATTAGAGCATTAAGAAACCGTTGAATCTGAAATTAATTCACGGGTCATGAATTCAAATGTCAGATTAGTTTTTAAGATTGTTGTGTTATTCTACAAAGGATTTTATGACAATATTTAAAAGAGTATACTGCGTTAAATAATTGTATTGAGAAACGTTATAGCTTTAAGGTTTCTTAATTCAAAATTTTACTTAGGAGATTATTTATATAACAAAGGGAAATTTAAACGTATCTTTTTAAAATGTATATTTCTTAAGTATTGTAATAAGAGTACTTCGACCCTGTGAGTTCAATACAAGTTTATTCAGGGTGTAAGTTAAAACTTTGGTGATTTCCTTTTTGTATATTTTTGTGATTTATGCTGCACTAATTTTTGATTTTTCTCTATTTATCATCTGTAAATATTTAATTCTAAAAATTATTAGTAAAGGTTAATATACTAATCAACTCGAGCAGGAAAGTATTTTCATATTCTTGCAATTACGTTCGACATTTTTGTCAATTATATCTGACAGTGTTGAAAGTTAGTTTGATGTTTGGTTGCGTACATAATTTAGATTTGTGTAATTGTTCAGTCCAGGTGGCGAAAGCCAAAGATACAGGTTTGACTCCTATCCGGCACCTTATATTTTCAATTTCTGAATTCCTAGCTGGATTTGAAATAATCGTATAAACTTTGAATGAAGGTCCAAGTTATTATGTCATCTGATTAACTAATATATATATATATATATATATATATATATATAGCTGTAAATAAACCTCGCGTTGGAGCGCGGTTGATATTGCTGTAAATGCGGCCAAATACTTGAGGATAACCACAAATTAATGCTGTGATTTGGGTACAGCTAATTTTATTAATGAGAATATAATATGAAATATGACATCACTATCTTACCTTCTTTTTTCTTGTTGGGCTAGCTCAACAGAAATAATGTTGTGGAATTTACGAAAATGAAATGAAACATAAAAATCTCAAGATATTTCTGTGCATTCAAAAACCGCTGTTTCATACAAAAAAATTCTCTTACATTTATAAAAAATAGTTTGAGAAAATTATTTCTATAAGTTACTTAAAAATAATCCTTACCTAATCTTTGTTAACGGGTACAAAATGCTCTTTAATTTATATGTGAATAATTTGCCTATCTTTTATTACTTTGTTCGTGAGTGTAATTGGCTAATAACGCGGTACAGATAATTTAGTAAAGGTGAAGATACTTTGAATTCTGACCTCAAAAATTTGCTGGAAGTTATCCCTTCACAAATAATAATATTGAGAACTTATTTCAATTTAAGTTAATAATATTTAAACATCCTTATAATTTACTAACAAAAAATCCAACATTTATACTTATGGCTTTTGTGAAAGAGCGCGTATCCAAATCTTTTTTCCATAGTAATTAACGGCTTAAATACTTACTGGTTCGATCTCAAAACGGAAATAAATACCAGTTTACAAAAGTGAATTTATTTTAATTGATTAAAATTATTAATTGTGATAAATCGCCATTATCCTTCGTCAAATAATTGCGTTGGATAATTTCTATATTACTTGTGGAACACTAATGAAATAGATTTCAAATTACTCAAAACCTATAGTTTCATGCTGTAATTTGAAGCATGCAACTCTATGTTCAAAGTCGTAAAAAAATTAATTCTGAACGTCGAATACTGAATGAATATCAAATTTTACATGTTGTTTGGCTTTAAAAGGAATGACTGTTCCGTTCTAATTTAGTTCCTGTTTATATCCAAAAATTTTAATTTCACTTCTTTCCATTCGATTCCAGATTTATTTCGAACGATTAGTCACCCTGAATAATGTAATATTTAGAAGAATATTAAAGTTTAATGATCTAATTAGTGTAAAGCTGTCGCGGTTGTCACGATTTATGCCTATCGTAAAGCGTTGTCTATTCTTTTCTAATGCACCAGGTTAGTGGGCACAGTTACGTTTTCTGCAATACGTAACGCTATTAAACCGCGTTCTTATCTTAACTTTTTTTTAATAGTCGCGGATTCTTTAAATCGGAGCGTTTATTCATTGATTAGAAATAATTGGCTTGTAAAAAAGTTTCTAACTAAATGACGTATTTTCTTATTAAGCAACCAAAATTTCTAGAACTAAAGTGTTTGTTTGGAACTCAAAGTATTGTTTTTAACGATAATAAAAATTTTATTTCTGGTTTTAAACAATCTATCTGCACACCGAATTTATCTAGTATTTTTAAAAAGTGTATGTAACTCATTTGCATTTTACAGGAATTTGTGCTTAATAAATGCAATAAGATTTGTTTCCATGGCAAACTCAACATGTACTAGCCAATATTTTATACACGAAAAACTAATTAAGTAATTAATTAAAACTCGCATATATATTTTTAATGATTAAATGCAGTTTACCATTAAGTAATGCAGCCTATTAGATTTTCAAAAATAACGTACTTATTTTAAAGAAACTCGTTTACTAAGTACAGAATAATTATTTGCACAAAGTATCTCATAAGGGTAATTATTTTACACACGGCAGAAACGAAAAAACTTATCAATTGGTCTTTTAAGTTTACATTGGTTTCACAATCTTTCCAAATCCTGTAATAAATGCGATACATGGGATTTAATGGCATAATTAATAATGGACTGATGAAATACGCTTACTTTTATACAAAGTGAAGAATTAAACATTGGAAGATTTCAATTTTTTCCGTTTTCTTCTCTTTGAGTGGTAATTTTTTATAGACTTAGGCGTTGAATGACCTCTCGTGAGCTCTTTATCGCATCAGTATATATATATATATATATATATATATATAAATAAATTAAACCCACCCAAAGAAAAGAAACCGTAAAAAAATTGAAATTTCCGAATATTTAGTTGTTCTACCCTGTATAAATAAGCGTTATTACAAAACATAAAGAGAAGCCCAACTTTAAGACGTGTGTGTAACTGCATTCATTTTAGAGATCGTAAAACAAATAAAAACTCCATCTTTTTCATTTTCTTTCAGCAGAGTGAAATACCTTGTGCAAATTAATCATTAAGAACCCAATTGCGAGCTTAAATGCATCTTCGTAAAAGCAAAACGAGTTCCATTTTAAAATAGGTACGCTTGTTATTGAAAACGTAATCCGCTGAATTACTGAATACCATACTTTTATTAGAAAGCAAATTAATTTTAAGATATGAATAAAAACGAATCATTCTATTACCATATAAATATTCGCTCCATTAGCCGATATTGGCACAGAATAGTGCCAGTTTAATACATTTCTGTTTAAAACAAAATTACATTAATTTTTTTTAAAAATAACGCTCTAATCTTTAAAATATGCATTCCTACCCTGTTAACATACAAATCCATGCAAATATTATTGTATTTGCAAATAATAAAATAATTATGTACTTACAAAATACTAAATTGACTACGTGTGTGTAGATAACATTTAAATTCATTCTAAGTTATTAAATAAAACCATATTCTAGTATTTTTGGGTATTTTATTAATAAACAAATACGTCATCAATTACTAAGAAATGTTGTATAAATTAATTATCGAATAATCCGCCCTATTCAAGGACCTCGGGCGGCCACTAAAATGCAATAAAAGATTAGATAAGCCAGTTTATTTACCATATGTATTTAAATTAGAAGAAATGGGGCGCGACCATTAGCTTCGTGCATTGGAAAAGGATAAACCACACGTTTTACTATATTCATAAATCATAGCTTGAAACTAATTGGATGGTTAAAACCGTGATTTCTTCTAAATTCTTACATCAGTAGTGACTTGCTTCTAAATGAATTGGGAAGGATCTCGAGAATGACGTATAGAGATAATTTTTGTATATAAACTGGAACTGTATTAGAGGGGGTCATTCGTTCTTCCCTAAGCCAAACACTATATAACATTCGTAGTTTATCTGTACGAGATGGACAATGCAGATTTCCATGCTTACGACATGAAGCCTTTAAGTTTGAGTAGTTTGAAACATCGAAGTTATCAAACGCAATTATTTGATGAAACATCATTGTTTTGCAAAGTAACATGAAGATTAAACGATCTTCGATACAAGAGCTCCTCTTAAAGTAATTAATTAAAATATTAGAAATTGAAGGCGCACTTTTGCAAACTGATGGAAAGGTAAGATGAAAACAGGAAGTACCTAATACCGTTAATTACGTTTTGGATAAACGCTATTTGACAAATGTTGGTTCTTTCTTTGTTAATTGATAAGAACATTTGAATATTTTGCAAATTTAAATTAGAATAAGTTTTAAACTTTATTAATTGCAAAGGTTCTAAACTAACTAAAATTAAAAAATGTTTTCCTATATACCAACGGACGCATAATTAATGCATGAACGTGACAGTATGAGTAAATCGAACTGCACGATAACGAAATAGATGCAATAACCGCAATATTCTAAGATTTGGGAAATTTTTGTCTTTGTCACTACTATAACAATCGAACTAGTGATCCAACTGATATAATAGGTACTGCAAGGTAAGAGTTAAACCCTGCTGGTACACGCTAACTGAGGAAATTTATTAGTTTCTAATCGGAAATTGACGTAGCCGTAAGACATTTGCCTGTGCCTAAGATGACAAAAGTTTATTTGCTAGCTTTGGAGCGTTAGGGCGATGAATAGAGAGGTTTACTGTAAAACTAAGATATGAAAGAATTAAAGTTAGGCGTCACTACACCAGTTTAAAGACTAGTTGTTTTTACCCTAAGGATGATGTAGGAACCCTAAGATAAATATCCCTAATAATAAAAGGTTGACCATGGACAGTGTATGTTTGAAATAAAACAATGTTATGAAATAATAATAAAAAGATAATAATGTTTAGGTGAACCTTTGAAGATTTCACGAATTGATCATAAACACTCATGTACATCAAAAGTGCCTCAATAAAAAATATGTAGGCGCATAAAAACATATATTAATTGTTTAATAAATTTCATTATTGAACAAAACAAACAAATTGTAATAAGCATGTCTATGTGTGTCTATAGGAAAATCTTTTTGTTCAAAGTGCTTAGAAAATTTCGATCCAAAATATTAAACTAATTCGAATCTAGTTTCGGATTATGTTTGAACAAAGAATTTTGAATAAGTCTGAAGCGTTAAAAGTTTAATTTAGTTAAAAGAATCTTACTTTGATTACATGTTAAGCCACAAAATATTTGACCGTTGCTTTTAAATTAATGACCAAATCTTAAATCTTGAAGCTATTGACGTAATTAATATTGATTCAATTATGAAAATCAGATCTGCTTTCCTAACTAATTTACATGTGTCCTTTAAAACGAAATTCCAACTTCAAATTTTTAATTACCGAGGTGCTTTCTAATGTAAAAATATAACTAATACAAAATTGGCTGTAACGACTACATCAAAGTGTTTAAGAATCAAATTTACAACATTAGGAAACAAAAGTTGTCAAATATCATACTGCTGCTCTCTAAAAAGAAATACTAAAAGCTCACTACATTTAATAAAGCTTTTATGATAGTTCTGGCTCTAGAACATTTTAAATGAATGTGTATTAAAAATGTTTATAAGATCCTTGAAAACAAATGACCAACGTAAGAAATTTCTAATAATAATCAGACGCTATGCAGATGTTTTTAGTTACGCAAACAAAGTAACAGACTTGACTTACCCGTATAGTGAAAAACGTTTTTTTTTACAAACCAGGAACAAGTAAAATCCACGTGTTCCACGAAAGTCTACCCTTCGGAATGAGCTTCACAAGAATAAAATATAAAATCTTAAATCCTCTCCATAATTTTCAACATGGAAATATATAACTTGTACAAAATAACAACTGCATGATGCTTAATTAAATAAACCCATAGTCTAGTTAATTAATAAATTATTTAAGACTTTAGCAAACTAAAATCATGATAACATTACTTATAAAGGTGCTAATCCTAATTTTATAAAGTTAATAATATATAACCATGATAATGTTATTTTTAATGATGTTAATGCATAAGAGCGCTGTAAAAGAAGATATTAAATGAAGCTTTATATTTATTTTATACGAACCAATGGATAGAACGGAAAGTTAGGTTTTCTTTAGGGTATTCATCCTATCTACTACAATTATTTACAATTCACAAGTCGTGCTTCAAGATCACGAAGACCTTTCTAACTCGTGTATTACATGAACACGACTGACTCCGTTACATCTCGATGGTTTATTCGACGAGAATAATCGTACGCTGTAGCAGGCTTTTAGTGACCGCAGGAACTATGGCTTATAATATTAGAGCATTGTATATTGCGTAATATTAAACCCTACATGTATGTATTCTATAAATAAACGTTAATACTAATATAGTATGTGGATAGATGGCAATAATGCATAATAGGGTAGGAGTTTTTGAATATGTTCACCGGCATAATGCGATAACAAAGCTTTCATTTCGGATAATAGAGTTAAATTCAGTTAAAAGTTAAACAACTGTAAACAAATTGTATACACTCGTTTATTTTGAAACACATTGTAAGGATAATTTTAAACCGTAAATCGTGATTTTCAGTCATCTTAATTGTTCAATCAGTTGTAAGCACGAAGCTTATTAATTTTCAAATAAAGTTTAAGCTGCAGAAACAAAACTAAGAAACGCCTACGCGTTACTGCTTATAAATTTAATATATCAAAATTATTTGATTTTGGAGTTAACATACTTTTATGAGATTTTGCTCGAGTAAATATTATACAGCTACTGGGGAGTATAAATGTTTCATATAAATCTCACCCGAAGCAATTTCAGCTTAGAGAAGCTTATTTTTATGGAAACTATGAAACGGGCCTTTATTTACAAGGTAAACTGTTAAGATTTTCAATTTCCTTAAATATCGTTTTAGCGTTGTATATTCAAGGATGTTGCATAAGTGTTGATTACGTGCTGGAGCATGTATTGCATTTTGCTGAAAACTAACAGCTTAAGCATTTGATGCTACAATAGGTAATTTTAATACATGGTGATATTATGAACTGTACAGTTACACGTGTGATTACACACGATTTGTCGATTATTTTATCGGAGAAGAATTCGAGAACTCCTCCGATATAGAAAATAAAAGCCATAGTGCTTGGTAGTGTATATAAGGATCAAGCTTTCTGGTTCTGAACCATCAATTTATAAATAAAATCTTCATCAAGCACATAGCGCTTCGTAACATTTTTTAAATTGTTTCGAAGGTTTAAAGATAACATTTCGATCAAATCGGACAAAAAAGTCGTACATCGCTTTACTGCCACCTGACGTCATTCCGAATTTATTCCTCTTAGTTTATGTATTTCGTATGCAATAATATCCTCTTTTAGGTTTGATAAAGCGATTACCATAATATTTTGTTAACATGTATGTAATAGGTAGACCTACAACTATCCTCTAACTTATGTTTATATGATACTAGTCCAAGACTTGTAACAGTAAAATTTATAAGGTTAATAATAACTGGTCAGACTAAAACAAAGGACAATAAAGTAAGGACCTGCAGAAATCATGATTATGTATAAAAAGATAAAAGAAATTTAGAAAAACCGTGCTAACTACAAACGCGGAGAGTGGGATGATTCACATGAGCAAAAAAAGTTCATCGCCAACGATTTTCTATTTACACTGAACATAAACATTTCTATTTTAAACAAAAATAAATAAAAAGTTACTATTTAAAAAAAGAATTATATTCCACGGACAATTTTAATATTTGAGGTACGAAATGCGCATTCCGTAGCATAACATGTACGCCTAATTAGTAAAAAAGTAATGCTTATACTTCCGTATAAGCAAGTGCGTTAGGTATAAAAGTATTAAATGTCTAACAAATTATAGAAAGTATTTTTTTTTTTAAAAAAAGTAACAAGAGATACTAGCGAAGCACGTTTTTAAACGGGTTTAGTAATCTGGTTCAGCACCAACGTCAAATGCCGATATATAACAATTTCTTGGTATGCAACAAACGGAAACAAGGAACAAATCTCCAGGTGTCGAGATACTTATCTTGCAGCTAAAACCGTGAGGGTGAACCTTCAACACATCTTGACTTTGCTCACTGATGAAGCGTCACAACGGTAGCCAGATTTGTTGATGTAGCAACCATAACTAAACCAGCGGGTCTATGCAAAACTGCAATTGGGTCTATGCAGAAGAATCATTGGGCTTACGTCGAAGAAAGCTATTTGGGCTACGTAGAAGAATTGATACGGTCACTTCGACGGTAAGTTAAAAACTACATTCTTTTTGGTTCGCTATTTATTTACGTAGATTCTATTTCTACTCTAACAACATCCTGTATATCTTACCGTTTTACAATAAGTACGCTTCCTAACGATTTTCATTTCAACCAAATATGCTGCTGAATTTAAAAAGCTTATTCTATAAATTAAATAGTCAATACCTTGTGTTTAGGTACCCGTTGACTTGATACCCAATACTATAGCGCATAATAAATTCTATTATACTAATCATAAAGTCTCGTTAATATAATGGCTCGTACTTATTTGTTAGATTGTTTCAAGTTTCTAAACACATTTATATGTTTGATAACGCCGGCATGGATGTTAATTCGTGTTATCAAACGAATTAATATTCATTTTCTTTTCTGCATACTATCCAAATATAATTGTCATTCCCGTTCTGTATAAAATTTTCGTGCATACGCTGTGTGCTTCCTCCGGTGGACACAACAGTTCCTTGAATTTCCGCTTCTTGTGATATGGAAGGCTGCACCGGTTACGTAGTCTCAGGTCCATCTGTCCCGCTCTGGCCCTAAGGAGGGTGTGATACATCCAACACCGTGCGTACACGGGTGAGTGTTTTATTTCCTGCTCGTGTTGCGACTCCGTTTACTTAGACTTTAATATTTGGGGTCTTATATGCCTCGTCTTAATTAGTATGGTGAAGGGACATGTGTTACTAATTATTAAGACGAAGAACGTAGGTAGCCAATTCTGTGATTGTATTAATTTATCTTTTATATTTTTGCAGCGGTTTTTCTTTCCCCCTTTTCTTCGGAACAGCGCTTAGCTCTTCCGTATTGGTTTGTCGTCTCCCTTTTTGTGATTGCCGCGTTTTGTCGTGGAGCCTGATGGTTATGGGATGATTTTACGCTTTGTCCGTGTGGAACCTGTTGTAGATTGATCTTGATGGATATACCCCTGTCGTGGTCGCTGACGCTACTCGCCGTAGACATCAAGGCCCAGATGGGCTTGGACCCGCCTCAACTTGGTTAAGGTACTATTAGACAGCCATACAGGGTGAGTTAGATCTTTCATTCATTCATCACCAGTGTTTAAATAGGGTTGCATTCGTATTTTACTAACCTATTTATTTTTACGATTTATACCATCAATACTGGGTGTTCTGAAATTTATATTTACAAAAGATTTATCTATAAATAAATTTTGTGATTATTTCAGCCTTGTAATCCATGTAATTTTGCCGCTGGTATTAAATTGTGTATTTAATCCCTCTGAGTTTGGATTTATGAGATTTGTTTTTGTGGTAAGTGAATTGAGATTTTGGGACACTGGAAGGCTAGTGCTTTGCCTTGTGCTTGCTCGGAACCCTTGGGTCAAGATTCTAGATTTTTAGTAGCGGCTCCGACCCTGGCGCCCATTCCTGCTTCCGTGAACCATAACGGTCCCCCTTTCCGGAAGCCAGGCGCACACCCCCTCCTGCGGCTGAGCCTAGCCACCGCACTGCCTTGCATTTTGTCGCAACACCCACGACCGTTGCAAAACAGATACTTCCTCCGTACTTTCTACTGTTTTTCCTCCTAGTTCTGCTTCTACTCCTCAGGTCGTATGCTTTAATTGCGACAATTCTGGTCATGTTTCGACCGGTTGTACTCGTCCTAAAGTACTCCACTGTTATGGTTGTGGATATAAGGGAGTTACTCGCCACAATTGTCCACACTGTCATCCTACTCCTAATAGGTTTTCAAATAATCCTTCAAATTCTGCCCTCACCTCTAGATACCTAATTTCTTCTGCTTCTCACTCTACGTTCTCTCCTATATCTCATTCGGGTCATCCTGCTACTACTACTAAAACATACTCTTCTTTGGCAAATATAGCTTCAAACAAAATTTCTTCCGTTTCTAGTTCTACATCCTATTCTACTCCCCCTTCTGCTCGCTCTAATTATTCACTCTCACTCCAAACTGTGCCTCCACCACAAATACAACCCATACTTCGAATTAGTGACTTGCAGCTAGCTTCTCAAAAGGTTGTTCCCGCTTTCTTAAACATTTTACCCAAGAAGCACAAATGTCGCTGAAGTGACGATATCTTCTAATTTAATCAACAAAGGTCCTGTTGAAGTTCATGAACTTGTATTTTTAGTGTCTGTTGATGTTGTTGTCAAAATTTTACATGTTCCTGCTTTCGTAAATTGTTCTACTTAAGAAATTTCTGTCATGCCAGCAATCACATAATTTCTAATACGGATAGAGAAGGTCCTGTTGAAATTAGTGAACCCGTAGCTGTGATGCCTGTTGCTGTTGTCGTCAAAGTTTTACCTGATCTCGTTTCATTATCTACTATTGTTAAGGAATCAGTTCCTATTGTGGCTGAAGTTTTGTCTGTTCCTACTCCGTTGTCTATCAGTGATGAAGTTTTACTTGATATTACTCCTTTACCGGACGTTGATGAAACGTTGCCTACTCTTACTCATTTTTCTCATGCTGACAAAATGCTACTTGCCTCTGTTCCTTTAACTAAGGTTGGTGAAATCTTAGCTGATGTCCTGTTATCTAATGTTGCCGAAGGTCAACCTGATTCTGCTTTCTCATCTATTGGGGATGAAGTTCTTCATGATACTGTTTGTTCTTGTAAGGTGAATAAAATTCTGTCTAGTGCTGCTCATTTCTTTCATGTTGATAAACTTCATTCTACTCCTTTATCTAACAATGGCGAATTTCTACTTGACACGGTTTGTTCTTGTAACGTTGATGAACTTCTATACGATTCGGTTCCTTTATGTAATATGGTTGAAGTGTTATCGTATTCTGCTACTTTTCCTAGGGTTGATGCTCCTACAGCCAATGCTGTTTTCTGTCCTAACTGTGATACTTCTAGTCCTTTATCTAACGTCGTTGAAATTTTATCTACTTCTGTCTCTCTAGTTAACGTAACTGAAGCGTCATCCGCTTGTGTTTCCCTTCGTAAGGTTGATTATCGTACAGCCAATACTTTTTCTCTTTCTACCGTGGAGATTCTGACAACCCATGATGTTTTCTTTTCTACCGTTGACTTTCTTACCTCCAACCCTAACAACAAACAACTTTCTTCCTTAACTCGTTTCGGGTTTCCTAAACCACCCTTGCCACCTCTTAAACCGCGTGCTATAACTACTACATCCCCTACTGTTCCTGTTTGACAGAAAGCTGCCCAAAAGAGGCAGACATTCGTCTATGCTCCTTCCGAACCGGAAGATGTATGGCGGCGAAGTCATAATGTCCTTGATATCGTTTCGTTCTCCCTCTGGTGACGTAAACGTCTTAAGCCCAATGCCTAGTCTTCGCGCCCCAGATTCTTATGCTGATGTTGCCTTCCTTAGGTTTTCATTTTTGGACGTTACGATTTCGTTTTACTTCAATGTTTTGCTACGTTTTCTTTTGTTTTTTTTGCTTTTTCTGACTCTGTGTGGGTCCGGGAATAGAGTAGTCCCACGGTACGACCTGCCTGTCGTAAGAGGCGACTACAGCGGTCCAACACATACACACACGTGCACTTTATACACGTACACTACATCAACACACACACACACTTTATACACACATACACCCAGACACTTCATAAACACACAGTTCTACTTCGTTCTCCTTTCTTTCGTATACTCTATATACTCCTTGACCCCGTGTGGGTTTGGGAATAGAATAGCCCCACGGTACAACCTGCCTGTCGTAAGAGGCGACCACAACGGTCCAACACAACACATACACACACACACACACTTTATACACGTCTAATCCATACCCACACACTTCACACCATACACCCATACACTTTATAAACACACGGTTCTACTTGGATCTCCTTTCTTCCGTTCTCTTCTTGGTTCTTCTTTCCTCCGTTCGCTCCTTGTACTCCTTGATCCAGTGTGGGTCCGGGAATAGAATAGCCCCATGGTACGACCTGCCTGTCGTAAGAAACGAACTACAGCGGTCCAACACAACAACACGAGGCGTCGCCGTGGATCAATGTAGTAAGCGTAAGACTACGGATCCCAAGGTCCCGGGTTCAAATCCCGACACGGCCGACTGCTTGAAAAATGGCAGGTGAGCATTTTTCACAAAAATTACGCCCTCGTTCGGATGAGAGGTTAAATGGAGGTCCCGTGTGTGAGTGTTGTCACGCACGTTAAAGATCCCTACCTTGCCTGGAACGGCAAGGGTTCGGCAAAATTCTAAATTTCCAGCCAACAAAAAACTCGCCTCCTGGCCAATGTAGTACCTTCGGGTGGAGCATCGGAAATATAAATGAACAGTCCAACACAACACATACACACACGCATACTTTATACCTGCACGACACCTACACACATACACACACACATATATACACACACGCACGCACACGCATACACCTACTCATACATAACTATACTGGGATTCTGTTTTATTTTCTTTTGTACCATTCTTAGTTTTTTTTTTGGGTTTTGTACTTGGTGCTTGGTGTTATTCTTTTTTTCTGGTTGCTTTCGTTTCACAGTCCTATCCTTTTTCCTGTTGCTGGTCTTCTTTGCTGTCGGTCCCTAGTCCGATTGTGTTTCGTCCATCCGCTCCTGTGGTAGGTGCTTTCTAGTCCGTTTTTCTTTCTTTGGAAACCACGACTTAGTCGACTTTAAGTTCAGTTGGCTATTATTCTCTTTGGTTCTTTGGTTTTGATTACCACAGCTTGTAGTACATCGTTTCTTTTACCATAGCTCTTCCTCTCGTTCTCCCTTGTCGTTCCTGTACATACTTGAGGCTTGACCCTTGGGTTCTGTTTTGGCTTGTACTGTTGGTTTTCTTTCTCGTTTCTTCTCTAACTTTGTTTTTTTTTAGCGAGAAACCAATTTTTTGTTTGAGGTTGAAGACTTTACTGTTTCTTCACTAAAAATATCCGCCCTTTGACGATTTTTTCAGTGTCAATGCCTTTCCATCTTAGTCCTCATTGCTTGCTTCTTTTCCTTCCTTCTTTTTTTCTCTTTTTATTACTGGTACTTCGAGCCAGATGAGAGTTCTTTTTTTTATTTTGGGGTGTTTCTTTTTTTCTTTTTCTGTTTTCTTTTTGTTTGGTTTTCGTAACGAATTTCCTTTTAGTTTTAAACGAATATTTTTTTTTGTTGGGGTTTTCTCTTTTTTTTTTGGTCCTACCCACTCTCGTTACTTTGGGCTTCCTACCTACTCCCGTTACTTTGGTTTTCCTACCGTCACCTGTTAATTTTGCTGGGGGGGATTTGTTACGTTTATTTTTCTCTCAAAATTAAATGCCAATTTTTCTCCCTTGTTAATTCATTGCTCGTTCGAATAAATTTCGTTTCAATTCTTAAATTCTTCAACAACACCCTATATAGTGTAGCTGTTCAGTATAAGCCCGCTCAACATAATTTTAACTCAAATCCACTCTGCTTTTAAAAATGAAAATTTATTCGATAAATTAAATAGTGTTTTAGGTATCTGGTAATTTGCTAAACCTCCCGATAACATATAATTGCTTTCTCTGGTGTTTCCTATTTAAAGACTTGTCGAACTGATAGATCCTACTATTATTCGATAGCATGTTTTTAGTTTTGCTAATCGTGCTTCGATAACGCAAGGATTGTAGTTCGAACTCGTATTATTTGAACCCATTTTGAATTTGATTTTGCAGCTTGTGCGTTGAAATATTTTCTAAATCATTCGTCACAGTACTTTAAAAGCAATGCACTTTTCTTTGTTCGACAAGTAGGAGGTATCTGCGTGTATTGGTGTGTTTTCCCGCGCTTACCCATTTTAATCCGATTCTCTTTTTAGCTATTAGCAGGATCCAAATTGGTTCTTTCTTTATGTAGACCAACTGCTTTTGTCTGTAGACCAACTGATTTTGTCCGTAGACCGCTTCTGCAGTTACGGTGGCAGGGTGAATGGATCCTGACGACCATGGCGTTGCTGTGCTGACTCACGCCCGACGGCTTGCAAGCTAAGTATCCAGACACATACACGTATACAACTTGTTTTTTTTTGGGCATATCAATGGCATATTCCGTATCAGCGTTTGGTGTAGTTACGTGATAAGAAACGTGACACTGTAGAACTATTGTTTGTTGCAGCGAATCGATATTATCGCTCTACAGGTGTGATGTTCCATTGTTAAACATGTTTGACAGACACGCTGATTCTTTTCTACTGATCGGTTTATTTTACAAACGGTACCATGTACAATTTAAAAGAATGTTTGACAAAAGCTCTCACATGTTATATTTTTCCTACTGATTAGTTTATTTTCCAAAAAGTATTAGGCGAAGTTTAAAAAACGCTTGACAAAAGCTCCCATGTTTATTTACTGCTGATTACTTTTATTTTGTGTAAAATACGAGATGCGCACTTCGTATCTAAAGTACCAAATTGTTCATATTACCTATTTGTTTGCTTTGAAATAATAACGCTTAATTTATTTCTTTTGCTTGTTTGTACAGAATCTTTTATTTATTTTTATTTGTTAAGAGATAATCGAGGGCGATGTGTGTTTTTGTTTCTTTTTGGTATGTAGACGAATCCCCTCACTCTCCGCGGTTGGTAGTTAACCTGGTATTTACTTTTCTTCCGGCTACGTCTAGGTACGTAGCAACTTGATTGAGCTTCTTAAAACGGTAACCAACAATTTTACAGTTTGTATTACGATCATTTCGATATTCGCATTTTTGATGAAAATTCTTAATTTTAATTATATATTATAATATGTATCAAAGCTTAAACAATTTTAAAGGATTTATATAGAAGCAAACAGAGTATATCGACACAAGAGTGTAAGCGTTTCATAACAAATCTGCCCCAAGCATTTTCTGCTTACAGAAGCTTATATTTCAGAAAATTGGAAAACGGAGGGATGTTTAACTATTCACAACGTACACTGGTAAGATTTTATTTAATTGCAATGTAAAAGCAGATTAAATATGTTACAATGCCGATATGTGTGTGAGTGCAACCGAGCATCTACTGCAGTCTGTTGCAACTGAATCACGTATTGTCATACCCAAAAACCAATATGTTATTTATTTGCTTTTACTTTATATAGCGTTGATATATGATACACACGCTTTAATACACGTGACTTATGATTGTTCTATACGAGAGGAGATTTGTTAACTTCTACTGGACAGGAATGAAAAAGCAAAAGCATTTGAACAATACATTGAGTATCAAGTAGGTTTTCTGGACAGTCAGTTAACAAATGAATTATATTCGACGGCACAACACGTGATTTTCTGCTTTGGGTTTTCTAATTATTGATTGGATTGAAATTGTACGTGAATGGTTTCAATAACTGTACATATTTTAAATTTAAATGCCCTTCTGAATAGACCTATACCTTGAAAAAGTTCTAGAATACTAGGACGGGCAGAATGCCTTGCATGTTTGTAACAGGCCTCTCGTAATTTAATAATAAGTATTCTATGTTTAGTGAATTGTTGTGTTAGTCTTAGGAGTAAGATTCTAAGCGTTACTTGATGCGGCTAGAGGAAGTGGGGTGTGCTAAGCGAATGTGTTTAATAAGGGAGTGTCGTCTAGAATTTGGTGGAAAATAGGTGTACTTACTCGAAGTTGCACGGTTTTGCGAGTATCGCGGTATTAAATTAAGTTGTTCATGTCGATGTATTTGGGGTGAGTTACCCTTTTATTCTGTTTAGTAATATTGGTCTTGGGCCCATTTAGTTACGTTTTGTAAGAATTATTTTACTGTTTCTATACTGCGGGATTGAACCCGCCACTTATTGAATTTATAATTAAATGTTTTCACGTGGAATGAACTTTTAATTTTTAATAAGGCGCCCACAAACAAGAGTCTCTTGCTGCAACGATAAGTTCCAAGTAAACAGGTAAGGAACGTCACATCTGGCGCCCAACGTGGAGCGATAGTATACTGTTACGTTGACTATCTCCGAGGTATGAAAACAAACGCACTTCAAGGTTGTTTAACTACAAAAACATGCAAGGAACATTCATTTTGTAGTGTGTAAAATTAAGTAAGGACAGGAAGTATTAAATTTTAGTTACGATTATTTAGAACTCGCGAAGGGGTGAAATTCGAATACAATAATTACTCTGTTGTTTGATAAATAATAATCTGCGGTTGATTAATTTGAAGGAAGTATAGACAGTATAATTTATTGTAGGGGCAAAGCGATTATACTATAATAAGGGATTATAAACTATTTTAAAATTATAGCCAAGCACAACGCGTAGCCAAACGAATAAGATGGAGCAAGAAGGTCAAGATATCGGCGACGTTTTAAAACAATTAACAGCTGTCTTGAATAATTTAGGTACGAACAATCAAAGATTGACGGATTCGATCGAAAATATGAACGTTTCAAAGTCCGCAAATATGCATAGGTTAAGTGATGATTTAGGCGTGGTTTCACAAAATGTAAAGAAGAGTACGGAGGTGATTAATGTGCCCGTTTAATGGTTTAATCGAAGAGGGTACAAACAACGAAGTTCCGATTCAAGGTAATGCTAGTATTAATAATATCAATAGAAATTACGTAACCCTTTGGAAGGACGGGGGGGTTACGAATTTACACTTTACGCCGGAGGGCTCTATTCATCCAGTAACTTTTATAAGAAAATTGGAAACAATACTTCAGGAAGCGTCTGTTCCTGAAAATCGGAAGATATCCTTTGTGGTGAATTGCTTGCGTGGGTCAGCCCAAGATTGGGGGGTCCTAAAAGAAAGTAGAGTAAAAATTTTTGCTGAATTTAAGAGGTTATTTTTGGAAAGATACTGGGGTATAGAGGAAGAACGAAACCTTTTTCATAAAATCAATTTTGGGTGTTACGAGCGCAGATCGAAAGCAGATTACTTTCTAAAAATGGTAAGAGATGCGTGCTTTTTAAGGAAATATTGCGTGAAGAGGATATTGCGTCAATGTTGACTAAACATTTTGCAAATGAAATTCAACGAGGAATTTTAAATTGCGGTGCACAAACTATTGAGGAAGTCGAAATTATTTAAGGAAAATTCACAGTACGTATGAAAACAACTCGACAAATTGGAGGGATAGCAATACAAATCCAGAAACTAATAATACCAGTAGGTAGGTTCACGACGAACAGTAACTATACGACGGCTACGCGTCCTATTATTAAACCAAACAATTATGGGTGTCAGCAAGCCGGGAATAATCAAAGTTCGAGCGGGGCTTCGATTTCAAATCACAATTCTTCCAGTGAGTCACAGTCACAAGTGGCGACAGTATTTTATAGTGATGGTTCAGATCTGCCTTTCGAGGTAGAACTAGAACCAAAGCCCGTCAATCTTGTTCCGATGTTAAACGTAAGAGTAAATTCGATCAATGTTGAGGTTTTGGTTGACTCAAGGAGTCAAATAACTTGTGTGTCCAAAATTTTTGTAGATAAATTAAGGGA
Source organism: Platerodrilus igneus (assembly GCA_036346225.1). Taxonomy (NCBI): domain Eukaryota; kingdom Metazoa; phylum Arthropoda; class Insecta; order Coleoptera; family Lycidae; genus Platerodrilus; species Platerodrilus igneus. Next base: position 1,076,017 of record JARFIW010000482.1, on the reverse strand, counting down.
GCTCGGGGAAACGGTCCCGTATTTACCGTGTAAGTCTATCACCTTAGTTGAGGCCCTTGGTAATAAGAATTGTGTCATAGGGAAGCAAGAATTTCTGAAATTTTGCTTTGAGAATTTTGAAATATCATATTAGTGCATTGTGGTTCCAAACCTGATCCGGAACATCTTTTTAGATTGTAATTTCCTGGCAGAAAACCAGATAATTATTGATTTTGCGGAACGCCGGTTAAAGGGAAGATTCGAAGGGGTTACCAGGGCACTAAATTTTTGAATAGAGCCTAACCCCGATAGGTACCTAGTCCTGAGTGAGGTAGAGGTTCCGGTTAAAAAAAATTATAAAGAGAATGTAGTAGTTACTCCCTACCAGGAAGAGGAAATTAGAGCAGCCGTTATGCAGACTGAAACTTTTACTGAAGGAATTACCATGGATCCTGCTCGGATAGCGGCGATTCAGGAATTTCCCATCCCACAGAATTTACGACAACTTCGTGCATTCTTAGGTGTTGTGAACTTCGATAAACGGTTTTGTGGGCATTTAGCTTCTTTAACCACACCGTTGTTACACTTGCTAAAAAATGGAATTAAATGGAATTGGGGAGTTGAACAACAAAGTTCACTCGCAAGGGTCAAAACAGCTTTTTTATCGGTGGTATTGCTAAGACACCCGGATCCACAAAAGGCAGACTCTTCAGGCTACGGGTTGGAGGGTTGCCTCTTTCAAAGAGGTAATACGGCAAATATACTTCGTTGTTTAAAAAACAAATATTTGAAAAATGTGGGGAAACCGGAGCTGATCTTGTCAGACAATGGGAGTCAGTTTGCGAGTTTGAAATAGAAGGCTTTGCAGGCTAAGGATATTAAAGTATCCCATACGTCCATGCATTATCCTCAAGGAAACCAAATTGAACGGGTTAACGGGGAAGTGGGGAAACTGCTGAGATCATTATGTCACGCAGTTCATACTAAATGGGCCATGGTTTTAGATATATTGGAGTGTTATTTAAATCGGGTCGTTCATAGTTCAACCGGGTTCAGTCTCCGAGAGTTACATTCTGGTAAGGCTATGGAAAATTCCTACCGGAGGTCTGTGCCTTTTCCGGAAAATTCAGTCGTTAAGAAAAGTACACAAGAAATGTGGGTTTTAGCTCATATTAAGTTGCAATCAAGGGCTGAAAACCGCTAGCATTATCATGACAGGGATAAAAGGATTAGAGAATTTAAACCGGGAGATCGGATGTTAATCCGTACTCATCCTTAGTCTTTAGCGGAAGATCGGGAGATTAAGAAGTTTTTTCATTTGTATTCGGGACCAGCTACGGTGGTCGAAAGGAAGGGTCCCAATTCATATGTATTACGGGACGATGCAGATGGCCGTTGTCTGGGACCCCATAATGTGTTTAATTTAAAGTCTTTTTAGGGAGCGCCATTCTGGGTCACCTCTACATCCAATCTAGTATTAAGTTTACCCAGTCTAGTTGAACTTAATAGGGTGGTAATGTAACAGGCCTCTCGTAATTTAATTATAAGTATTCTATGTTCAGTGAATTGTTGTGTTAGTCTTAAGAGTGTAAGATTCTAAGCGTTACCTGATGCGACTAGACTATTTGTGTTCTGCTGCGGATTTGGATAGCCATGACCCTACCCCACCCCGAAGAATATCTTGAAAAAGCTGTGATAGAGATCGTAAATAGTTAATTATTCATTTTACCTTCACGTGATTTTATGCTTTAAATATTGTGCAGTAACGTTATTCAACCATCGAATTCGCATTAAAAATATCTTATTTAACTTTAAAATATCTTTATGTATTAAAATGTAGCAATTAACTTTGTTACAGAAGTATATGGCTTTTAACTATTAAATTTGGAAATGCCCAGAAATGATGGAAATCTGTAACAAATTAGTAGCGCACCGGCTACTAGGTCCAATTTCAAGCTAAGTTACCAATAAAAATGATTTTGAATGGCTTTCAAACTGTCATATATGCGGAAACTCGTCTAGTCTAGCGAAATCTCTTTGGGCGACTAGTATTCCCGAGGATTTTAGTTACGTCGTCCTTTTGGTGGAACAAAGTCCTTTTTACAAAATGCTACGCCATACGTTTAAACGAAGAATACAAATTTCAGCTCACTGGGTTACGTAAATCTATTTTGGTATTGCAACCTCTCAATTTTCCTGTAAACAGGTACACATACAAAACTTTAAAGTTAGCTAAATCAATTTAAATATCAAGGGTATAATAGTATTCCCGTAAACAAATACACACGCACAACACACACACAGATTGGTCCAGCTATAGTAATTTACAACACGTTTCAAGTTTTTAAATAAACTTGCAATACCCATGCTTTATATCTATAATAACATTAACAACCTACTTTACACTATCGGTGGCCGTTATATAATTTCATCTATATGTATTCGAACTAGCGGCATGTAAAAATGTCATCAGCAAAACAGTATAGAAAATTTTACCGAACAACTAACTTACAATTGATTCTTACTGCAATGAAGAATTCTGAAAGACAGGATTAAATTAATGTGCCATCGAGCTTCTCATTTCTAATATATACTGCTATAGAATCAATTCATCCTAATTCTGTGCTGTTGCGTTCTGTCAAATATCTGCCGTTAGCAATACGTTCACTCTTGTTTGCTAATTCAAAGCAAAAGTGGAGTCTCATATAGCCTGTCAATGGTCACTCCTACATGTATATTCAATTATGGCTCGCGAATAATAAATCCATGGTTTTCTGCTCATTGTCTAGCGTTCATAATTTTCTACCCAGTCTTCGTACGTTCGAGGAGAGGGGGTTCTCATTGTAAAATATTTATAGTGCTAGTGTAGAATAACCTAAATCAGAAAATCATGAATACATATCCATGGGCATAAAACGAAGAATATTGATACGCGTTAGTTTTCTCTAATGAAAGAAAGTCACGTTGATGACCTTTGCGGTTACACCAGTTGGAAATTCTAGATATTTGAATAAAATGACTGCGGTAGTCTTCATTTCGGTATAAATGCTCTACTACTATACCCGAATCTAATGTTGATTTTCCTACATATAAACCTTGCACATTTTTACTGCAAGGACTGCGCTGATGCAGACATACGACTAAACGCGATTGGCGCATTTAACGGATTTTAATATTGTTTTATACCAACGTACAAAATGTCTTTTATGTTAAGGCTATCAAGCCTATCTTTCTACTAAAATAATATGAAGTTTGAAAGAAGCGTCAGTGCTATAATAGATGGCACAAAACTATATTATTTGAAAGTAATGACATTTCACGATTCTAAAAACGGCTGGTGGTTAGAGAATTCAGCGGAGTATAAAATCTAGCAAATGTCATTCAATTCTGGTTTTATATCTTTTTGCGTTCACAACCAAGATATAGCCCTTAAGTAGGTATTATTCGACGCGTTCAGTCTTATATCGCTCCGCCAGTAAAGTTAAAAAACTTTTCTTACAAATATGCAATCGATTAAAGCAGTAAGTAATTTGATTCTCAATGGAGAAACGCCGTTGATGTCGCCTAAGCTTTCCTTAACTTATTACGTATTGACGTTACACAAAAACTATGTAGAGAAAGATGGCTGAAGTAATGGAGAAGCATTATAGATTTCGGTGACTCATATTCTCTTTATCATATTTGGTTGCAGAAACCTCAGGCTGATACATTTTTTTCAGTGGAAAGTAGTTTGCAAAGAAAACGGTGCAGAAACAATAAAGATTGTGATAGCACGGTAGTAAATTACTTTCATGATCATCAATCTAAGTATGCGATATGAGATTTAGATGTGAAATAAAGTAAAAGAAAAAACTCTTTTGTTTTGATTGGACGTTGGTTTTAAGTTATTAGTCGTTAGTGTTTCTACTTTGCGTAACTAAATTTTGTACGGTAGATTAATTGCCGTGAACCGTGTTGCATAAGGCTAAGCCCGTTAGCAGTGTTACTAATTAACTGATGAGAAGCAGGGAGTTGTTAAATTTATGACGGTTGCTTTTTAACTTCATGATTTGATATCAAAAATCATTATTTATCAACAAAAGTGGCTTTTATTGTTTTTCAAAATATCTTCAATAAAGGTCAATATATTTTTTTTCCATGCGTTTGAATCAACTTTCCAATCACTTTTTCCTCTCCGATTGAGACACTTCTAAACATGTATTTGAATGCGTTAACCGCTTTTTCGGGTGTCAAAAAGCATTGCCTGCTCAATCTATTCTTGATATGCAGGAATAAAAAGAAGTCATTGGATACCAAAACACAATTATACGACGGATGACACATCAAATCATTTCGAGTGCTTAACAGATCACTTGTTTGAGTTTATTCTTGAGAGCTCACATTGTCGCAGTGAGGAATGATCCATCTTAAACGGTTAGTTTTTCTTATATCTTCAAAGGCTACTGACTAACAAATGGTTGAGTATCGTTCAAAATTGGCCGTTCAAAGTTTCCTTAAAGGAACGGTGTTACGTAAGATTTAAGACCTGGAACAAAAGAAACGTTGCCTGTTTGTACCGCGGCTAGTCAGAAGCATAATGGGTCGGGTTCTGAAAGCGAGATGGTACTAATATTTTGCTGAGCGCCAAGGCGGGCTCCGCGCAAAAAGGCAACTATAATATAAAACCAACCTTACCTGCCTAATTGGCTGATCCAGGATCCAGGACTAATACAGTATTGCCCGAAATAAACAGTACTGAAACTAAGTTGGCGGTGTTTTTATGCGTGCGCTGTCACACTCAAGTTAGCTAGTATAGACCTGTCAAGTAAACCTCAAACAAGTAATTAGTAAGGCCTAATTGTTAAAAATGGTGTTAAGTACAGAGGAGAAAGTGTTTCTGGTAGAGCATTATTTTCGTTCATACGGAATCGGCCGACATAATGGTGCAAGTTTGCTATACGTGTCTGATCAATTCACACAAAGGTTTAATAAACGTTCTCCAAGTAATGCTGTAATTTTGAAGGTTATTGAAAAGTTTAGAAATACAGGTAGTGTATTGTGCCAACGAAAAGGAAACTCAGGGCGTCCCAGGACAGTTAACAACAACAATAACCATGAACGTGTTTTTGAGCAAATCTTAGAAAATCCGAAAGTCAGCCAGGCAAGGACAGCGTTACAACTTGATTTAAAAGAACTTCCTTTCAAAGAATCCTGAAGGAGCTGGGTACATTTTCGTATGTGATTCAGGTACATCAACAACTACATCCTCGGGATTATCGCAGTAGAGTGGAATATTGCGCCAGAATTATCGCGTTACAGTATGAAAATCCTGAATTTTTGAAAATGTTTGGTTTTCAGACAAAGCACATTTTCACTTGTCAGGCTATGTGAATCGTCGCACAAATCGATTTCTGGGCTTTGCCAGACCCGATGAGGTTCAAGAGGTTCCTTTACATAGTGAAAAAGTGAGTGTCTGGTGTGCTGTTTCCGGACACGGAATCATTGGTCCGTACTTTATCGAAGAGAATGGTAGGCAAGTCACACTTAATCAACAGAGGTACAGACAAATTTTAACACGATTTATCCCTGATCTACGTCAATTCTGTCGTGCACGTAACTTGGCATTTCGAAACCAATTTTTTCAGCAGGACGGGGCAACTTGCCATACTGCTGCCGCAATTCGTCAATTTCTTCAAGAACATTTTCCAAGCAAATTCATATCACGATTTACTGACTTCCTTATCCTTCACATTCTCCAGACCTCACACCTCCAGACGCATACATTTGGGGCATGGCTAAAATGCCGTTTTCAAACGGGCACCACAAACCATCGATGAATTAAAGGATGCTGTTAGAGTCTTCTTCGCAGCCCTGAGACAACCCTTATTCAATAACATGACCAGAAACTTAGAACATCGTTATGAAGTCTGTTTCGAACGAGGAGGTGCACATTTAGAACATATAATAAAGTGTCAATAATATGTATTTTTTAAATATACAAAACAATTACAATTTCAGTACTGTTTATTTCGGGCAATACTGTATTACTGTAGATATTGTGTGAACTTCAGGTTTATGAGAACTACGATTAATATTTGCACACGCTATATAAATATGTATATATTGTAAACATTCAAATTAACACTGATTGAAGGGAAACAGCTGATTGCACCTGCAACTCCTAATAAGTCGCATAAAGTTAAAAACCAGTACTAGGAGTTGGTTTGCGCAAAACAACACTTTATATATAGCAAAATGTATATAGGAAAATTACCACTATAGGCCCTTTCAACTGCTTTAACAGTGATAATGGAACAAAGTGAAATTATTATTTTTATATATCAAAAGTTCAGTTAGTTGCAAAGTAAGCAACTAAGTCCGTCGGAGTATTCTTTATTCTTCTCAGGCCACTTACGTAAAAAAGGATACGTTAATACATACTGTTGTAGTGTTTTGCTTTCTGCATGTAGCACTCGTCCCTTGCTGTAGATATGTAACTAAACGATCAATGTACAACTAAATAACAAGAAATGTAACATCTGGATAAAACTTGTATCTGCTGTACGTGCACCAATGCACGAGAAACCCCCACACCATTAATACAATCACTGCCTATCTTCATAATTATGTGCGGAAAATCGGGAAATCGGGAATAAATAATAACAAATAAACAATAACAAATAAATCAGAAACCCTCATTAAATTAAATCAATAAAATAAACAAAGATAATAAAATATAGTGAAACCGCGCATCCCCCCCAGGACTTGAAAGTGAAGTGATAGTGATAGTGATTGTGATCCCCCCCAAGAACATTTAGTGCATACCCACCAGGACTTTAGCAGTGCACCCCATCCTCCCCTTAGAAGTAAGTTACAGTTAGATGAAAGCAGACGACCAGATCTTCGGATGCAGGAGAATTTTATCATGGAGGTAAGACTTAAATTGTGGCGGCTGTACTCGCACAAGCATTGATTTACATTAATTAGTTTTTGAAATAATTTAACAAGCACGTTTTGTGTGTAATGGCGCTAGCCGACATATGCTTGTGGGAGTGCACCTGATATATAGGGTTATGCTTTTGCTATTTTGTGCACTGCTATATGCTTAACGCTTATTAGACATTTATTTATATATTTATATAATTATATTTATTTATATTTTATATTTACACTTTATATTTATTAGCATGTATTGTAGTATTTTGTGGCATATTTGTTTTGTTTGACATTCTGTCGCCATTTTGGTTGCAGTATATATTTGGGAAGGACGAGCAGAATTGAGAAGATTGTAATCATAATATAAATCAGTTAGGGAATGATAGGGAAAGCTAGGGATAAATTTAAATTAGTTAGCTAGATTTGGATAGTTTTAAGACGACCCTTCAGGTCGCACTGGTAAGCAGAGCCGGCGTCTGCTATCCGGTATTACGGATCCCCCCCCCTCTCATTTTTGCCTGTGTCTTGTTGATCGGGTACACTCCAAAGTCAGCGCTAGGGATTCCATTATTTACAACCCTGTTTTTAGTTTTTGTTTTTAGTTTTTGTTTCAGTTTGTCAGATTTTATGTTTGTTAGATTGTTAGAGCTTGTTAGGTTTGTTAGATTTTTAGGTTTGTTAGATTTTTATTTAGTTTTTTATTTAGGATGGATTAACTATGAAGTTGGAATGAATTAGAAGCACGATTATTTTCGCGTTTAAACCCAGTGTAGTACCTCCGGGTGGAGCATTGGGGACGTGGCCGCAAGTATAGCGGCCCCTTATTCAAATTATAATAATGTACGTGCACCAAAAATACAATAAGGCAATACCAATAAAGGAAAACCAAAACGAGAACCATAACCAAGAAAATACCAGAGACGAGAATAAACAAATAAATAAACCAGTGGATAAAAAAACCCTAAAAGCATAAAATTGATCAATGCTCAAGCAATTATACCAGCAAACCTTCAACGCTAACCAGTGTAAGAGTTTAATAATATTTTTATAGCGACGCTATCTTCAAACAGGTAGCAACGTCAAACAATTCCTAAAAATACAGATTATAGTAATTGTACGTGGCACAATCTTACTTACAATGAATGTGAACCATCGACCTATAACATTCAAATACTTGAACCAAAGTTGCAGAAACTTCCTAATAAGCAAAGCCCACGCTATATGCAACTCCAGAAAATTAACGTTTCGTTATTTTTATATTCTGCAACGCAGCTACAGAAATATATTTTAGCACACGCTAACCCTTGGATAACGAAAACGTGTAGGTCACTTCACGAAGCGCATTCAAGACAAACCAGGTCTAATCAAGAATGTATTAATTCGTATTTCTATTTATCCACAATTATCACACACCTGTCGGACAGATAAAATCGCGTTGTATTTAATATTAAATGCTTGGCCCTGAATCAATATTTTACAAATAAATTGTTACGTTTAATCTAATTACGATATATACAGTGAGAGTCATTGTAACGTAACAAAGTGACCGTTACAACGGCTGCATCAATCCCACCTTTTTTGAAGAACACAGTCAACCATTTGCTTTAACGAGATTCGTGCTTGAGTAAATCTTTGTTGGATTTGGTTGATTTTGTGGAAATCATACAGTTGACTGCTGTTTGTTTTCTGTTTCATCTGCGTAGACTACGTATCAGTCACAATGTCGTAGATATCTTTGGAAGCATTTTTGCTTATTTTTGTAGACCAATCGACGTGAGCCTATTTTTGAACGAATATCCGATTATGTGAAATCCAACGCAAACACATTTTTTTGAGTGCTAAATGTTCATGTAATATTGAATTCATGCTGGTTCCACTACTGCCCAAGGATGCCCCGATCTCAAAATAAGTCATATAAGGATTTAGCAGTATTAGTTCACGCACGGTATCAATGTCTTCCGGAACAACATCCGATAGTAGACAATCTTACCAAATTCGTCCTTATTAAAATTACGGTCACGATTGAAGTCGGAAAACATTGATGGTGGTTCATCGCCAAAAGTCGGATTAGGTTCACAGATGCATTGTGAGTTAATCTAAGTTTGAAGTTGTAATAAGTAATCAATCATTCGAAAATGCTCACAATTTAATTTCTTTTTTAGTCGAGATGAATTTCTTCAAGTTACTATAAAGAGCAGGTACAGCACTAAAAATGCCAAACTTAGATAAGCGTCAGTTAGCAGCACTAGCTTAACGCTATTTCGAAATATAAAAGCCATGCCTTGTTTATTTTCATACTGGAAACATTTACTATCCCTGGAAGCTACACTGACAAACCGACAAAGAAAGTACTCTTTCATAAACTATTTGACTCTGCAAATTATGTTTTACGCAAAAAGAATAGAAGCAAACTATAGTGGAAGGAGTTTCTCCTCCGAATGCGTTTACAGGATGTTGTAAAAAAGTGAAAGCTAAACCATTTTCAATTACTGTGATTTGCGTGTAGTGTTTCCTCTAACAACTACAGTAAGTACTGTAGCAGTTCCTAGGTATTTCCAAAATTTTTTAGGCAAATGGCTATAAAGTGCCAAAGCAGTCTTTCGGTGCAATGTTTGATATTTCATAACCCTTGATTTACGTTTTAGGACATTAGCTATAATAGATTCAAGATCATACTGTAATAAAAATAATCAACTTATCTGTATTTTTCTGAAAACCATATATTTACATATATATATATATATATATATACATATATATGTGCGTGGGTGGGTGCGTGGGTGGGTGCGTACGTGCGTGCGTGCGTGCGTGCGCCCGTGCGTGCGTGCGTACGTTCGTGCGTGCGTGCGTGCGTGCGTGCACGCGCGCGCACATGCATACGCACGCACGCACGCACGCACGCACGCACGAACGTACGCACGCACGCACGGGCGCACGCACGCACGCACGCACGTACGCACCCACCCACGCACCCACCCACGCACACACACACGCATGTACGCACGCACGCACACGCACACGCACACGCACACGCACACGCACACGCACACGCTCACGCACACGCACACGCACACGCACCATTAACAAAACAATTACTTTATTGCTTCACAAGGGGTAGACACTTCCATTGACCGGTTTCGGATTTTTTGAGCCTCGTCAGAATGAACTAGTTTCTAACAACCCTATAAAGCAATCAAAGCTATTATACTGATATAAGTTCGAAGGAACATTTGTACTATGGCAAGAGTAAATAAAATCGCCACCAGGTGACAGATACCTACACTACTAAGCGTGAAGGTACAAAGTTGATTCGAAATATAGTCATAGTTTGGTAGATGGCCATACAAGCATGTTCTGCCTTTAAGATTTGCAAAATATTGGAAGAAAATTTATTTGCCAATATAACAAACCTCCTCGTGACGTCGCCCGTTTTTCGCCTCAAAGGTGATTCTTATTAAAAGGGCAAAATATTTCCAGTCACGAATTTAAATTTGTGCACAACAACAGTGAAATATTATGTATCTGTAAATAAACTCTTATGAAAATAATAAAAGCATATTTACCTATACAAATCGAACTGATAATTGTATAGCCATTAACAAAACAATAACTGTATTGCTCCACAAGGAAAAGAAACATCCATTGAACGGTTTCGACTTTTTTAGCCCCTTCAGAATGGACTAGTTTCTAACAACCCCATGAAGCCATCTAAGCTATTATACTGATACAAGTTCGAAGGAACCTTTATACTGTGGCAAGAGTAAATAAAAATAAAATCGTATTCAAATATATGTAGTTATTTAATTTTATGTAACACCGCGTGTATAAACTACCTTTCAAATATCGTAAATTCTTTTGCTATTGCATGAAAACTAAAATATATTGACGCAGTTTTACATAAAATCGAGTAGTTAAATGCATTTACTAACTACTCGATTTGATGTAAAACCGCGTCAATAAATTTTAATTTTCATATATAGCAAAAAAGTTTGCGATATTTGAAAAGCGTATTGATTAAGTTTAGAAGGAATTTAAATTTCACAACAAAAATGCGTTAGTACTTCGAATTAAAGCAAAACATATAGTAAAAAAAGAAGCGCTGGTTAATGTGTCCTTGTTCTAGAAAACAATAAAATCTGAAATATTAATAATATAAGAAAGGACAGCAACTATTATATAGCCCAGGCAGTAGCAACACCGTAAATTTTCGAATATTGATGAACCAATTCGAACATGGAAACATCAACTAGATATACCGCGATAATATACAAAGCCTTTGTCAGGGTAGGCTCGTCTTTATAAAAAATAATGAATGTTGAATGCAGTCTGTTTTGATTTAAGTTTTGACTTTAATATGTCATCGATGGGATTACAATTACGTCACGTAGTTTTAAAATTCTAGCTTTCCTGTACAGTATTTAGCGGTAATAATTATTTGAATGCGGTTTTAAGAGGAGTGTTACTCGATTCGCTGTCTTTAAATTGCTTACTGATACTCAAAGTGAGTAGGTTATTTGACGTACGCACAATCGTCTCAAAACTTTAAATCGATAATTAGAAATAATTACAACTACTGCAAGATAAAGTCTTCTTAATTGGAATAAAGCATATATGATTGGAATGGTTTGTTATATGATATATGGATCAATTACTTTGAAAATGTTTATCTTTAAAACGATTAATACCATTTTGGAGCATGAACTGGTAATTATGTTGTGAGAAATACCAACAACAAGCAGATCAATAATGATTAAATTTTAAAAAGTTATATCTAGCGATTAATTAGCCAAGTTATATAATGAAATTTTTCAATGTGCAAGTCTTTTGAATATAGATTAAAAGTTGTGTGTAAAAGTCAATATAATTTAATTTTAACAGGGATAGCAAACCTGCCATACAATTTTTCACCATTATATGCGGTGATTATTTAACCCAGTTCAATTCAGACAAGTTTAAATACGATTTTAAAAAAGAGGATATTAAATTACATGGCTTGTTAAGATAGATTTCGTAGATATTAAGAAATTCAATTATGGAGGTGTTCATGAACGATAATCTCTAGATTATAATTTCTAGAATAAGTGAGTGATAATCTTAGCTTTAAAGAGACTCTCTGGACTCTATATTATTAGTATATAAGGTTTGTGTTTGGAAGCAGGTATCTTTCATTGATGTTATATCTCAGATATTGAAAGATGTGTTTGATCTATTAATTTGTAGTAGAGAAATATGATTTGTAACAAGGTATATCTTATTATTATAAACCTAATGTATGATTACAATAGTTTTATTAATCAAAGAGCTAACAAAAATAATTAGACGGGGGGGTAACTTGAAACATTCGTGATAACAACTTTCATTGGCCTCCGACCCCGGACGATCCACTGCAATTTTTATTGGCGCCCAAACTGGGCCTTATTTAGAAATCATTCACAGCAATATATATATATATATATATATATATATATATATTTATATATATTTGAATGACTGTGTGTGTGCGTGTGTGTGTGTGTGTTGTGCGTTGTGTGTGTGGTGTGTGTGTGTGTGTTTATAAATATATTAGGTAATTATTACACAAGGCATGTTGATAAATTGATAAATACTAACGTATTATAATTGATAAGTTGAAATAATAACTTAGACTTTTATGCAAAGCCCAAATGATCATTTCAAATCGAGATAGTAATTGAAAAATGGAAAATATAAGTTTTTGGACAGGACTCGAACGTGTATCTTAGTCATTCTAGGACCATGCGTTTTCTAATTACGCCACCGAAATTGATGGCGACAATTGGAAAATTTACAAATCTAAATCGTGTACACAACCATACATCACCCTAACCTTCAATTGCGTTTGACATCTTTGTCAATCATATCTAACATTGTCAAGCTTTTGACATATGTCAGTTATAGACAGGAAGCAACGCTCAAAATTACGGCATGTAATAGCAAAAAAATGTACGACATTTGAAAAGCTCACTGATTAACTTTATAAGGAATATAAATTTCACAAAAAGACTACGTTAGTATTTCGAATTAAAGCAAAGTAAATAACAAAACAGAGAGAGAGCTAATTAATGAACCCATGTTCTCGAAAACAAAAAAATCTAGAATATTAATAAAATAGATAAACGACATACCTGACATGAGTCAAAAACTCGACATTGTCAATTATGATTGACAGAAATGCCAAACGAAGGATATTGGTCTAACGATAAAGTTTTATGGCATACTTTTTTGCGACACTATCTCTTGGCCATGACGGTAGTATTGCCTGGAGATTCGCAAAAAATCGTTTAGCAAATTCACGGTTTCTTAATCAAATCGGAGTTTCAGACTCTACTGCATGTCCGTGGTGTAATGGTGAAGGTGATTCCTGGCACATTCTAATGACTTGTGCTAAAGCCGCAAACCTATGGTGCCTTGTGTCATATCTTGTTAAAAAAATCGCCAAACGAAAGGCAATTCCTGTCAAAGAGTTATATTGTGGATTACCCAGTAAAGGTCCCATAGAATACTTAGCCAACTATTTAATAACTTTGGCTAAGAGCACTATATATTGGTCAACAATCGAACATATGAAAGAAGGAAAGGAGGCATGCTACCTTAAAAAGTACAAAAATCGTCTGAAATCTAGGATTGCATGCGAATTTGCTTGAAGTTTCAGCAAAGGTAACATTAAGCAGTTCATAAATCGATGGTGTATCAACAAAACATTGTGCTGGACTGATAACGACTCGCTTCACTATAATACAGTTCTAAATACTGATAGCACACAACCATAAAGACAAAGAAAGGTAGAAATATTTAACAACAATTTTGATGACTCTTGAAGTTGACATATAAGTATATCCGTTTATGATGCAGCATCTATAGTCTTCTTTAGTACGATTATTTTTTTCTTATTTTATTTATATAGGTATAAATGTACAAAGGTATTACCTTAAAATTTTTTTAAATTAGGTGCAAACATTGACTAATGTATTGACTTGGTCACATTGTAAATGTATACTTTTATATATACTGTTTTAAATATATAATAATAATAATAATAATAATAATAATAATAATAATAATAATATTGTTTTATATTGTTTTACCAAAATTTTATTGTAAAGTTTCCACATTTATGTGTAAGTGAACAAAACCTTGTAGATAGAAAGAATGTAATCATTAGAAAGAAATACTTAAGTCCAACCGAACTCACACAGTTAAAAGAAGAAATCACTATCAGTAGATCTTTGCGCAATGATAAATTGGAAACAGAAATCCAAAACCGAAATACCCTATTAAACATTTTAACTGTGTCAAACCAGTGGAATGAATATATTGATGAAGGGGTTTATGATAATTTACTAAGCAGTATAAAACTTTTTGAAAACACCTACCCATTAGACCGACCTAAAATACCAATATTAATATTTAGAAGCACGACGAACGAATTAATAAACAAGATAGATGCAGCGCTGGCCAAATTTCTACAACCAGGTTATAATTTAGAAACTTTACAATTAGCAATTTATTCGGCTGCATATACCTGCATAAATCTAAACGGCCAACATGTAAGCGATAGTTTATATGCAGAGAAATATAAAAATCAGATGGAACCAAAATGGAAAACCAGACTTTTACAACAAATTGATGGTTATCGCTCGAAAATCGACATCATCACAGAATATTTTAAAGGTATTAATACGAAAAAGGTTCAACGCAAAATTAAAAACATCATAACAGAAGCTAATTTACAAGTAAATAATAACTTACGAGAAGTGCTTACTGAATATAGGATTTCTTAAGACAAAAACTCCATGTAAAAGCCTCCAGACTTCGGCGTTACAATGAATGCACAAAACGTAAAACACAAAATTTTAAATTTCAGCGATCACAAAGACTTTTTTATCAAAATTTAGAAAATCCTACTACCCACATCAAAAATAATTGTATAGACAGGCAACATTTTATAGATTTTTGGAAAAGCTCTGGGAGAACACAGGAACGACCAATATCCAATCACCGATTTTAAAACCAATAAAAGATAATTCAAAGTTAATACCTCAAATGAAAGAGATTCATATAAGTAAAACTGACGTTGAAGATGCGCTTAAAACTGTACTAATTGGAAGGCTCCTGGTCTTGATAAGATTCAAAATTTTGGTTGAAGACATTTGTCTCTACTCATATACATATTACAAAATGCTTCAATGATCTATTGGATAATCCGTCCACAATTCCACAATTTCTAATAGTTGGTAAAACAATACTTATTTATAAAATGGTAATCGCTTAGATCCCAGTAGTTATAGGCCCATTACTTGCCTTTCAGTGCTTTACAAACTCTTGACGTCCATTTTACAAAATAAAATATATCAACATTGTGTATCCAACAAAATTTTAGCGAACGAGCAAAAGGGTTGCACACTAAAAACGCTTGGAGCGAAAGAACAATTAGTCATAGATGCAATTATAATGGGCAATGCTAAAACAAAAACGCAATCTCCATGTTGGCTATGTGGATTATTCAAAAGCGTATGATAGTATACCTCACGATTGGCTTATAGAAATTTTGAAAATTTACAAAATTAGTTCAAAAGTGGTAAATTTATTAAACTATATAATAAACTTTTGGAGTATCCGTTTAAACATACAAGATGGGTTTTATACCGATATTCATATAAAACGAGGTATTTTCCAAGGTGATTCTTTAAGCCCTTTATGGTTTTGTTGGCTATATAATCCACTCTCAACCCTGCTAAATTCAACAAGTGCAGGCTATCGATTGGAAATACAAAATGGAATGACTAAATTTAACCATCTGATGTTTATGGATGACTTGAAACTATATGCCGAAACACACGATCAACTCCACTCTCTAATAAAACAACTAAACTATTTAATGATCAAATTGGAATGTCTTTTGGCACTGACAAATGTGCTACAATAAGTATAATTAAGGGTAATGTAGTTAAACAAACAAAATCAATCGAAAATTTCAAATCCATGGACACCACAGATGAATACAAGTACCTTGGTTTTTATCAAAATAAAACTTTAGACCATACAAAACTAAAATCAAAATTAAAAGAAGAATATTCCAAACGTCTTACGAAATTACTTAATACAAAGCTATATTCAAAAATTTAATCATTGCCATTAATACATGGGCAATATCAGCCTTAATTATTCATTTGGTATTATAAAATGGAGTAATACAGATTTAGATGAGCTAGATAGACTGACACGTAGATTACTGAGAAAATTTAGATATCTTCATCCAAATTCAGCAATGGAAAGGTTGTACTTACCAAGAAGGCTAGGTGGACGGGGTTTGTGCAATATTTCAAATACATGCAAAGAACAAACAAATTCTATTAAAAACTATTTTTAAATTCAGATAATGACAGACTCAAAATACTCAAAAGTACAACAAAACTTTTCGACTAAATCTTCAAAATTGCACCGAATCGATTGTGTCCAATTTTTCAGATCAACTAGAAGCGTGGAAGGAAAAGACTTTACATGGAAAATACCCTAAATCATTAGAAGAACCTGAAATAAACAAGAAACTATCACTTAAATGGACTACACTTGGGTACCTTTATAGTGAAACTGAAGGATTCTTAATGGCTATTCAAGATGGAGTGATAAGAACGAAAAACTACGAAAACATATTCTTTGCATGGATGTTACTGACAAATGCCGCAAATGTGATCAAGTGGGTGAAACAATTCAACACATTACTGCTGGATGCCCCAAACTAGCAGAAAGCGCTTACCTAGGAAGACACAACCAATTTGCCAAAGTAATTCATCGACAGTTAGCCATCAACTATAATTTAATTCAAAGCCCTCCGCCATTTTATAAATATTCACCATGCGCAGTTCTTGAAGATGAAAAGACATTGTTATACTGGGATCGACCAATACTTACAGACCATACAATTGCTTTTAATAGACCTGACATACTATGTATTGATAAATTAAAAAGAACAGGTCACATAATTGATATTGCAACCCCTTTACCACATAATGTTATAAAAACCGAAAAACATAAAATTGAAAAATACACGGACTTGGCCATAGAAGTGAAACGCTTATGGAATTTAAATTCAGTGAAAATAAGCCCTCTAGTAATTGCTGTCGATGGAGTAACCAGCAAAACATGGAAAAATACTTACTTAACCTTTCACTACCTTCTGAGTTACATACTGTTTGCCAAAAGGCTACGATACTTCAAACATGCAACATCGTACGCAAGTTCTTAAATTAGTGGGCCGGGTTAAATTATCCTTCCACTAATTAAGTTTACCATAGCTACATGTAGTTATGAGAATGATTAGATAATAATAAACACAGACACACACACACACACACACACACACACACACACACACACACATATATATATATATATATATATATATATATATATAAGGATGCAGTGGATCGCCCTGGGTCGGAGGCCAATGAAAGTTGTTAACACGAATATTTCAAGTTACCCCCGTCTAATTATTTTTATTAGCTCTCTGATTAATAAAACCACTGTAATCATACATTAGGTTTATAATAATAAGATATATCTTGTTACAAATCATATTTCTCTACTACAAATTAATAGATCAAAAACATATTTCAATATCTGAGATGTAACATCAATGAAAGATACCTCCTTTTAAACACAAACCTTAAACAATAAAAATATAGAGCTCAGAGTGTCTCTTTAAAACTAGGATTATCACTCACTTGTTCTAGAAATTCTAATCTAGAGATTATCGTTCATAAACACCTCTATAATGAAATTTCTTAATATCTACGAAATCTATCTTAACAAGCCATGTAATTGAATTTCCTCCTCTTTAAAATCTTATTTAAACTTGTCTGAATTCAACTGGGTGAAATATTCACCTCATATAATGATGAAAACCTGTATCGCAGGTTTGCTAACCCTGTTAAAATTAAATTATATTGACTTTTACACACAACTTCTAATCTATATTCAAAAGACTTGCACATTGAAAAATTTCATTATATAACTTAGCTAATTAATCGCTAGATATAACTCATTTTAGAAATTTAACCGTTATGGATCTACTAGTTGTTGGTATTTCTCACAACATAATTACAAATCCATGCCCCAAAATGGTATAAATCGTTTTAAAGATAAACATTATCAAAGCAATTGATCCATATATCATATAACAAACCATTCCAATCATATATGCTTTATTCCAATTAAGAAGACTTTATTTTGCTAGTGTAGCTAGTCTAAAAGGGTCTACATACCTTTCACAGCTTAAATCTCCAATAATTTGACTAAAATAGCTTTGTCTAGATCTTCATACTCTATTTTTATTTAATGGTCTATAATCTAAGACCTTACTAAATAGTCCCTCATATCTTAACTGATGCCCTATCATTCTATCTCTCCTGTTTCACATGCAGGGTTCCTCACCTATCCTTCTATAAACTTCCTCATTTGTTACTCTGTCCAACTAATCTGTAACATTCTCCTATAACACCAAGTTTTAAAAGCTTTTACCTTTTTCTTATAGCAAAATTCATCTACCTCCTCTACCTGAGTATTACCTATTTTTAATTTTGGTTTAGAACTAGGCTTTAACTCACTTCTCATTAACTTTGTCATCCTTGAGTGAATTCTCATACTCATTCTCATACTCTGTAGTATCTCATCTAAAATATTTAAAAACTCTCCTAACTCTTTTCTAGACTCTGCTGTAATGGCTATATCATCTGCAAAACGTAACATGTCTATTTTCTGTCCCTGTACACTAATACCTATCTCTTTTCTTTGTCTGGCAAAGTTTAAAGCACCCTCAATATCATTAAAAATCAAGGGAGATAGTATATAGCACTGTCTAACACCATTTCTAATCTTAGCTTCCTTTTTTATTTCATCAAATCTAATTACTACGCTTTGGTTTTTATATAGACTGTAAATAATTTTTCTCTTCTTATGAGAGATTCTTATTTTTCGTAAAACTCTGAACATAACAATCCCTATCAAATGCTTTTTCTAAATCTACAAACGCGAAATGAGTCTTTTTATTTTTTTGTAACCTATTTTCGATAATTACCCTATACATCAGTATCGGTGCTCTAGTCCCTTTGTCTTTACGAAAACCATATTGGTCTTCGCCTAAATAATTCTCACTCAAAGCTTCTACTCCATGTTTAATTATTATTGTTAGTATTTTAAAAGCGTGGGAAGTTAAACTAACCGTTCTAAAATTCTCACAACCATCACCTCCAGACTTTTTTGGAATTGGGATAAAAATATTTGTTTCGAAATCTATTGGGACCTCACCTGTGTCATATATTACTTTTACTAGTTCATATAATCTGTCTAAAGTTTTCCGACTTGCTTATTTTATTAATTCAGCGAGTATATCGTCTATCCCCAGCGCTTTACTTAGTTGAAGATCCCTAAGAGTTCTATCAAATTCCTCTCTTAATATTGAGAACCCTATTTCTACATCCTCTTGTTGGTCCTTCTCTAACTCATCCATATCGTCTCCCTTATATAAATCTTCTAAATATCTTTTCCATCTATCTACAACCTCAACTTTCTTTATTAGAAGCTCATTATTCTCATCTTTAATACCATTAGATTTTTTCCTATCTTTCCCGAAAAACTTTGTAACTGTCCTGTGAGCCCTGTCTATCTTACCTGCTCTCAAATCATCCTGTATTCCCTTACAATTCTCCTCCATCCATTTATTTCTAGTTTTTCTACCCTCATGTACTATCTTATTTCTAACTTTATTATATTTTTGCTTACTTTCACTATCCAATTCTCTGAAAGGTTTCAGCTTTCTTATATTCTCTATTGAATGTACTATCTTCTTTATTGCCCGGAGATTTCTCGCTTCTACTTTTTCCTTACCTATAGTCTGTGTTGCCGTATCATGTACAGCCTTTTTTATTCTTTCCATCTATTTTCTACATTCCCTCTTATAACTATCCCTTTGATCTTATTATCTAATACCTGTTTATATTCCTCTTTTACCTCACTATCATTAAGTTTACCTAGATCCCATCCCTCTCTTTTAGCCTTTCTTAATTTTTTGAATTTTATATTACACTTCATTTTAACTAAGTTATGATCGCTATCTATGTCAGCCACTGAATAACTACGACAGTATCTAACTTGGTTTCTAAATCTTTGTTTAATTAAAATTTAATGTATTTGGTATCTAGCCCTATCAGCTGGCGCTTTCCAGGTATAACTTCTTCTAACGTGTTGTTCGAACAGGGTGTTTACAGTGACTAATCTATGTTCCTGGCAAAACTCAACTAATTTTTCTTCTCTATCATTTCGTCTACCATACCCAAATTTTCCTACCATTTCTCCCTTACTACCTTCTCCCACTGACGCATTAAAATCGCCCATAAATATTAAATTCTCATCCCTCTTTACTTTTCTCACTATACTATTTATATCCTCGTATACCTTTTCTACTTCTTCATCCTCGTATTGAGTTGTTGGCATGAAACAACCTTGTAAATTATTGAGGATCGCCCGAGACCAACCGACTCTCCTCCAAAATCTTTTAGCCAGCAAGGCTGCTAATCCTTGCTGCGTCTTTTAATCGTCTTTTATTATTAAAACATGAAACTATAGCAGTTTATAATCACAAACAGCAAATTATAAAAAATTAGAATAACGATAATTTTACAAGTGCAAGAAACTGTGCTGGAAAGAAATCTCCAACGACGAATATTGTCATGTAATTACAAAAATGGAATCCCATACAAAAGAAGCACGATAAAAGCTATACTTACTCTGCATTAAGCGGATGGCCAATGTCTAGATTTAAAAGCACATTTGGGATTTTCGTGTCAAAGACGGTAATGGCCAAACTCCAGTTTAACTTGAAACGCAGAAGAATGATAGCTTTGATTAATACTGTTTCCACATACCAAGATTCAACTGAGAAAAATAAAGTTACCTTTAGGCTTTTTCAACTTTAATTAAGAAACAGATGGCTAAAGTGCGGTTTGAATTTCGTAGATAAGTTTTTAATTTTATTACATGTAGGAACATAAAAGGAGTAATTAATTATAACAGAGTTTACGAGTTGATTTGGTAAAAAACGCTACCTAACTCACCCGTTCAAAAATTTTATTTAAATTGAGAAAACCTGATACGTGATAATCTATGGAAAAGTGAACAGTATAGAGATATAGCTAGTTAGATTATTTGGTACATAGCATATGAAATATTAGTTACAGTTTCAAGAACAGTATAGTGCTTTTTGAACTTCAATCTTAAAAGATTTTAGTTTCTTTCATGGATTTTGAACAATAGTACACCTACGTTTATTATATATACATCAAAGTTACAAATAAGCTTATTTAATAATGTAACGAAAACTCCATTTGCGATGACAGTTCTATTTTCAAACTGGTTATACAAGCTTCCTCAATAACTCGCAACTACAATAAAATTCATAAAAGCTCACATAATAATTTTCTTTCCGTACTAATCACTAACAGTACAAGTATAATCTTCTCAAACTACGTGCTAAGCCTCATAATTAACTTATATCGATGCACTACGGTTAATTCATATTAATTTCTATCATCGCTACAATAAATTTTTATCGATCTCTATAATAATTTATTTTACATCGGGTACTTTACTTGTTCCACTAATTTATATCACGTCACGACTGTCAAAGCTTTAATCGGAACTTAACTTTCGAACTAACCGCGTGCAAATCCATAGGAACTCCAAAACGGCAGAACAGTTGTTTTACCAGAACATCAGTAACTGTTGCAGCTTCTTGGTTTGATATGGCATATGCTTCAATAGTACATGGCCATCAATATGTACTTATTCCTAGAGTCGGTTTCGAGGAATACACCGGCAACATCGATTGCCACTCTCTCAAAGGAACTCCTCACGTTAGATTACCTCATTAAAACCTTACGGTTATCTAATGGTGCGGCGCAAAGCTGACTCTTTTACGCCGTCCTTGCAGTCTACCCAGTAAAATTTTGATTGAACTTTCTTCAGAGCTTTCTTAACGCCAAAGCGTTCTCTTGAGATCCAATTATCCAAATGTCCTAAAACGTTCGGTTTTTAGGAGCCACCATCTGAAGGGTACTCGCGGATTCATTTCCATTGTTTAGCAATGCCACCAAGATGTTACTTTTTAATCACATTGTGCCCAATACGACTTTACGGTGCTAGTCAATAGGCTAAAGTCCTGCCAGGATAGGCGTTCCCTTTTTACCTTTCAACCTCAGAAGGACACCTTGATCTTTGTCATTTTCTTGTTTCGTTCGCACTGTAGAAGTTGCCAATCGTCATTGACCACGGAAGTTCGACCAATTAAATCACAATTTGTTTCTAACCGTTAGTAATGGCTACAATCTTCCGGACAAGGTGACTCGAAAGTGCACCTGCATTCCGATGACTCGCACTAGCGCGTTGTTCCGTGTTAATGTCATACTTCTCTATCCATCTGGCGACGTGCCCTTTGGGGTTTCTAAACTATAATTAGCACTTCAGGGCGTCGTTGTCGGTTCTCAGGTGAAATTTTTTCCCGTAGATGTACCTATAAAAGTGTGTTACAGATTTCACACTAACCAATAGTTTCCTTCTAGTAATGTAATAATTTAGTTCCGGTCTTAAGAGAACATTGCTAAAGTAACCAGTGACCTTAACTTGCCCGTTTTGCTCCCGGAATAGTGCAGTTCTGATGGCGACGTGGTTCACATCTGCATCCAAGAAAAATTTGCCTTCCGACCAAGGATAACCTAAAATCGGAGCTGCTGTCAATAGATACCTTAGTTGTTGGAACGCATTTTAGCAATCCTCATCCCAAACGTAATCACGCCAATCTTTGATCAGCTTGTTCAAGGGTAGGCTATATTCGCAATCCCAGAAACGAATCTTCTATAGCAAGTGCACTACCCTAAAAAGCTGCGTAACTGATGTTTGTCTTTTGGTGTCAGCCACACTTTTATCGCCTTAACCTGTCCGGGTCTGTCCTGACGCCGTTGCGTGAAAATACGTACCATAACTATTTTATCTCTTCATTTAGTAGGCGACGCTTCTTTGGACTCAGCTCCAGATTGGCTTCTCTGATTCTTCGAAACACTTCTACTAAATTTCTCAAGTATTCTCCAAACGACTTCCCAATCATGATTACGTCATCTAAATATACCAGACGTGTTTTCCACGATTGTCCCCGCAAGATGTTATCCTTTAAAAGCTCAAAGATAGCAAGAGTGTTGCAGAACCCAAATGCCATGACTGTAAATTGCCATAGGTCAGTACCAAAAGTGAAAGCAGTCTTTTGTCGGTCTTTGGGTTCTATATCCACTTGCCAGTAGTCACTCTTCAAATACAAGATTCAGAATCAAAGCGACCTTGAAGCGTGTCTAGGGTTTTGTCAATCCTTGAAAGTCGGTAGCTGTCCATTTACGTCACTTCATTCAATCGCCTGTAGTCCTCACAAAATCTTGTTGATCGGTGCTTCTACCTAACAAGCACATACGCTAGAGTGCTGGATCACTCCTTGTCCCTCCATATCATCAATCATTGTCTCGGCCTCCTCTCGTTTGGCCAATAGAAGCAGTCTCCATTGTTGTTTCTACATATTTCTTTCTTCTCGTACCATTTTTAGTACCCTTTGCTTTTAACTTTGTCTGTCCATGATATCTTCATCATACGTCTGTAGCACCACATTTCAAAGGCTTCTACCTTTTTCTTGTCGCCTCTCCTACTGTCCAGGCTTCACAGCCGTACAGTGCTGTGCTCCACACATATGTTTTAAGCAATCTTTTCCTTGTTTCTATGTTTGTTGTCTTTAAACACAGTAGTTGCTTTTTCTTGTTAAATGCAGCACGATCTTGTGCTAATCTTTGTTTTATATCTTTTGCGCTTTTCCCCTTTTCCGTTATTTGGCTTCCTAGGTAGCAGAAATCCTTAACCTCTTGTAAGTTTTCGTTACCTATTTGTATTTTTGTTTTTGATATATTTTCCCTCCTTTACATACTAGTACTTTAGTTTTATTTTTGTTAACTTTCATACCGTATCTCTCTGTTAGAACCGTTTCTATTTCGTTAAGAGCAGCTTCTAACTCTTCTTTGCTAGATGCTAATACTGATATACCATCTGAAAATCTAAGCATATCAATATTTTGTCCCTGCATAAAAGTTCCAAATGTCTTCGTGCATTTGACAGTATTCATTGCCTCTTCAACGTACAAGTTAAAAATTAATGGGAAAAGGACACATCCCTGACTCACCCCTTTCCTAATGATTACTTTTATACGTGTTTGCTCTAATTCGATTACCGCTGTTTGCTCTTTGTATAAGCTATGTATTATTCGCCTATCCCTATAACTCATTCCAATCTTTGAGTGTTTCGAACATTTTTTTCCATTTTACATTATCGAATGCTTTTTCCAGATCTACAAACCCTACATACACGTTTTCCTCTTTTACTATTGTTATCTCCATTATCACTCTCAGAGCCAAAATAGCCTCCCGTGTTCCCCTGTTTCACCTAAACCCAAATTGATTTTCTCATAGTATTTCTTTAACCCGTTTTTCGTTCGTCTTTACAATTCTAGTTAATATTTTTGACACGTATGCCATCAAACTTATAGTTCGAAAATTTTAACGAACACGATTATCTGCTTCTTAAATATACGCTTTTGTTCCATATACCTATTCCATAAATATTAAATTCCAATAGAAACAATATATTACGAATTCATACATAGACCCCCGTCTATATTTAAATATTTAAAGTAAAATTTAAGAACTCTTCTATTTGTATGTATCTTGATACAATATTCCCTTTTCTGCGCGTGCTTGGATAGCAACATAGATTCGTGGTCAAGCTTCATTTGATATCGGAATGTAATCAGAAAACAAGTGTTGGCGTGGGCCTGCAGGTGTTTGATAAAACATGCCGTCCAAGAAAGAAGTGAAGTGGTGTCAACGAATACCAATGCTTTATTTTTAGTTGTAGTATCGACCTAAGTATAGTCAAGAAAATATATCTACGGTAAGTGGATAATTCTCAAACTTACCTTTAAAATCATTTTCCCCATTTCTTTTCAGCGAAAGTACGAAATTATGTCGAAGTAAAGTAGAGCAAGTATCAAATTGTATCAAAGTAAAGTAAAACATATGTTTGGTTAGTATAGAGGTCAAGCTCGGGCACATGTATCAGCTGCGCGCACCTGGCGCACCTGCCACTGTTAGTACCTAGATGATTAAAATATTTGGTTGCCTAGCAGATATTCAGCGGTAAGTCATCCTCAATTTTATAGCTATATTCATTTCATGGAACCATCATTTACGATGTACAAACAATTTTTGAAAATTCTATATATGTTTACTTAAAGTTGATACACGAAATTTTTGTGAAATTTTTATGGTCATTTAAATTGGTACACTTAAAATTTTTGTTCAAAATTTAATAGTCGAATAGTGCATAAATGTTCTTATTATTTCCAAGGCATTTCTATAAGATAATTTTGAAGTTACAAGGTTATACTAAAACGTTTGCATAACTAAACATGTGATACGTTGATATTAGTTTGTCACATTGTAGTGTATAATTTTTTTGACAGTACACCTGAAGTACAGCTTAATTCAGACAATAAATGTTTTTTGACCTTTGATTCCATCAAATATATCAGTTAAAAATATAGTTCTGTAATCTACAAAAATCTGAGCATTTAACTTAATTCTTGTAAACTCGAACAGGATCCTATTCAAGTATCATAATTAAACTGTAATATAAAAATGAAAATCATATATTTCTTATAGAGAATTAACGTAAATTATTCAATTATAAATGTCCTATGAGTATTCAGAGATTAATAATAGATCTTAATAAAGTAATTGTTTGGAAAGTCTCCGTACAGATAACTTTGTACAAGCGATGTATATATATATATATAAATATTATAATTAGTTTTTTACACAAGGTAAGTTGATAAATACTTACGTATTGAAATTAATAAGATGAAATAATAACTTAGACTTTTTAAGTAAAGCCCAAATGATCATTTCAAATCGAGCTAGTAATTGAAAGAAGGAAAATATAAGGCCTTGGACAGGATTTGAACCTGCATCTCAGTTTTGCCGGAACTGTGCGTTATCCAATTACGCTACCGAGGCCGATGGCTATAATTGGAAAATTTACAAATCTAAATCGTGTACAAGTACCATATATAAACCTAACTTTCAATTACGTTTAGCATTTTTGTCAATCATATCTGAAATTGTCAAGTTTCGGCCTCGGTAGCGTAATTGGATAACGCACAGTTCCGGCAAAACTGAGATGCAGGTTCAAATCCTGTCCAAGGCCTTATATTTTCCTTCTTTCAATTACTAGCTCGATTTGAAATGATCATTTGGGCTTTACTTAAAAAGTCTAAGTTATTATTTCATTTTATTAATTTCAATACGTAAGTATTTATCAACTTACCTTGTGTAAAAAACTAATTATAATATTTATATATTAATACTTGGCTTATAGCCGTGATTTTGAGCGGTGCTTCCTGTCTATATCTGACATAAGTCAGAAACTTGACAATTTCAGATATGATTGACAAAAATGCTAAACGTAATTGAAAGTTAGGTTTATATATGGTACTTGTACACGATTTAGATTTGTAAATTTTCCAATTATAGCCATCGGCCTCGGTAGCGTAATTGGATAACGCACAGTTCCGGCAAAACTGAGATGCAGGTTCAAATCCTGTCCAAGGCCTTATATTTTCCTTCTTTCAATTACTAGCTCGATTTGAAATGATCATTTGGGCTTTACTTAAAAAGTCTAAGTTATTATTTCATCTTATTAATTTCTATATATATATATATATATATATATATATATATATATATATTCAAATTAATAGAAAGAATAATAAGTTGTAAAGTTTTCTTTCATTGAAGTCAGCAGTAATTGTTCTATAGAAGCAAACAATCACATTTATGAAGTTTTTGTAGTAAAGAGAGAGATGTTATTGGTGTTGGTTTAGATTCTTTTTTGAAGCATAACTTTTGGTATTTGATTTTTCTTTACTTTAATTTTTTTTGTGATAAAGTGACTAGGCTCTAACGTAGCCCTAGTCTAAAAATATTTAGAAGTGATTAAATTCTCAGGTTGTACGAGGACGTCGTTCCCATTCCAGATTGCAGAGTAAAAAGTAAGTATTATTTTTTTATATGTTGCTCGTCTTAAGGATTTTTTTCTTTTCGAAGATTTCCGTATCTGATCTTCGGACAGATTCTCATTATAACATTTATTAAGATACGGTGGCGTCCAATAAAACTTCTTTTTTTATCGTACACCATCCTACGACCCTAGCTCATAGCTCTGCCCTAAGTTAAAGAATCTTAGCTGGCTGGAAGATCTCATTAGAGGGACCTTTTCTCTCAAAGCCATTTAACATCCTTTTTACCCTGGGCTTAAACGTTAAATAGGATCCCCTCATAATCTATCGAGGCTCTGCCGCCTATAAGGTAGAGTAGATACACTATTTACCTTTTGAGGAATTTAGTGTGTAACAAATTTTCACATCTATCGTGCCTTTCTTTTTTGATATATAAGGTTATCATAAAGTAAGGGATATATTTTAAATTATGATAACTTTTTAACAAATTAAGTTAATAACAAGAAATAAATGAAATCTAATTGCTTATGAAATGGGATTTAGTATGCCCAAAACAGGTTACGGCAATTGCTCAATATGACCTCCATTTTGTTGTTGTAAGATCACCATCCTTACCTCCAAATTGTACACAGCATTTCGTAACATTTCTGGTTGAATTGTACCAATTTGCTCCGTAATACTGTCTTTTAATTCTTGTAGCGTAGTTGGTCGTCTTCTAAACACTAAACTTTTAAATAACCCCACAGCCAGTAATCCGCTGGGTTTAGATCAGGTGATCTTGGTGGCCATGAATTTACGAAATGTCTGCTTAACACGCGATCTTGAAAACGTTGGTTAACAATTCTTTGACTGGTCGAAGAATGTGCGGGGTGCTCCATCCTGCATAAAATGATGTTTTCAATTCCGTAGTGCTCGTTTTGCAGCTGTGGAATAACATAATTTTGTAACATTTGCAAGTATCGTTCACCATTTACAGTTACAGATACGGCTTGTCCATTCTGCATTTCCTCGTAGAAATACGGACCAATATTAAAATCAGCTGTAAAACCGCACCAAACGGTGACTTTCTTGTCATGAAGACCTTTTTGAACGATTTGTTGCGGATTTTCTGCAGACCAGATTCTACAGTTTTGAGTATTGACTTCACCATTCAGAGTAAAATGTGCTTCATCTGTCCATAAAATACGGGATAACCATTCGGGTTCAATTTCCATCTGAGCCATTACTCGCAAAAAAAAAATCGTACCTAGTAGCCAAATCTGCGTCCTTTAATTCAAACAGCATTTTCAGTTTATATGGACACATGTTTAGAATTTTGCGTAAAATTTTCCAAATCGTGCTATACGGCATTTGCAATCGTTTGGATTTCGCATTTGCACTGCTGATTGCGAGTGAATTGCTTCTGGCTATGTCTTGATTTTCATGAAGAACCTCTGCAACTTGGACATCACTAATTATTGGTCTTCCTGATCTTGGTAAGTCAGTTACAGACCCTGTTCTTCCAAATTTTTGTATCAAATTGCGGTACGCTTTCATTTGACAGGGTCCCGCTCTCAAACCCATTCTCGTGCGAAATCTTCGTAATCCAGCGGTGTAATTTCTGCCGGATTCATAATAGCACTGAACTAAACCAATTCTTGTTTGTAAATCCATGTTATTACAGTTGAGTCATTTGAACTCAACGTTTACTTGAGTTTTAATTTCAAAATAAAACTTCAAATTGAATAATTTCGTGTTGACACTAGTGTCAACAATTGTTATGACAACGCTTTTGTTTCTCATAGATACGGTAAAATCCCATTCATTAAGCAACTAGATTTCGTTTATTTTATGTTACTAACTTAATTTATTAAAAAGTTGTAATGATTTAAAATATATCCCTTATTTTATGATAACCTAGTAGTTACTATGATGTTACGTTTAAAATTTTTGGGTGTCACGCCTGTCTCATACATACAACGTTCTGTTACTGGTTGTCCAGCGGCTTTTAGAGTTCATGCATGCGCCTTATCTGTACCCGACGCCTTACCATTTTTAAGATCCTTTAATTCTAATTTATACTCATCTCTAAATATAAGATATCCCAACTCATCATTTTCAATGTTCTAATGCTGTTAGTTTCTCTCCTGCATATAAATTCTCTATACATTATTGCCCTCTGCCCACTTTCTTTACATTTTTTATAATGACATTTCCTCCCACGTCCTTTATATTTTTGCTATACGGTTTTATATTCCTAAAATTGATTCTAATTAGTTTGTATGCTTCATGTGTCATTCCTATTTCCATATTAGTTTGTATCCTTTTGCACTTTTCATCAATCAATTGTTTTTTAGCTTTCCTGCATTTGCGAATAATTTCCCATTTTGTGGATTTGTATCTCTGTTTTCCTGTTTCGTCTGATTTACTTTGTATTTTCGTCTTTATTCTATTAAATTCAGGATGTCCTTTGTTATACATGGTTTCTTATTTTCTTTTTGTGTATACCCCAGAACATCTCTGACCACCGTGTCTAGGCTGGATTTAATGTTATTCCATTCTGTTTCTACTTCCTTAGTATCAGATATTTTCCCGATATCATTGAGCAAATTCCTTTGACTTTTTTTCGAATTTTTCTTGAATATCTTTATCTTTTAGTTTCTCTACATCCAAATTCCTTTTTCCGTTTCCTTCTTTCAAATTTTATAATTTAAGTGCGGTTTTCATCATTACGATGTTGTGGTCAGTGTCTATATCTGCTTCTGGGTAGCTTCTACAGTGTTTTACTTGATTCCTAAACCGCTGTCTAACAAGAATGTAATCTATTTGATATCTTTCTATTTCTCCTGGCGCCTTCCACGTATATCGTCTTCTAGCATGATGTTGAAATAATGTATTTGTCATGATTAAATTGTTCTTGTTGCAAAATTCTACCAGCCTATTTCCCCTGTCGTTTCTCGTGCCTATACCAAATAAACATACCACCGCTTCTTTCCTAACCTCACCTACCACTGCATTAAAATCTATCTCTTCGTCACTGTAGCTAGAGGTGGGCATGTATATTTGTTATATTACTGTGTTTACCGGTTTAGATTCTAATCTAACCATGAGTACTCTTTCCTTTTTTTGTAAGTAATTTTCTACACAGTATCCTATCTTTTTTCGCATAACTATCCTCACACCCGAATCTTCTTCCTCTGATCCTGTATAAATTACCCGAAAGTCTCCACTTCAAAAATCCCCGCCTCTGGCCACCGAACTTTGCTGATGGCTACTATGTCTAGTGCTAACCTATTCATTTCAATTTTCAGGTTCTCTAGCTTATATACTTGCTTCATACTTCTAACATTGCACGCTCCGTCTCGCAAAATATTCCCCACTCTTATTCTGAACTTTTCGATGGCATCCTCCGAAATAGTCCTATTTCGGAGATCCGAATGGGGGACTATTTTAACTCCGGAATCTTTTACCCCATAGAATTCCATCATGTTTATTACAATTTAAGTACGCTGTGTACTTGAGAGGTAATGTGGTGGTTTCCCATTGCCTTCCACATCGCGGTTCTGTGTCTTAGACTGCCATACCGACCCCTATGGTCTCTGCCGATCTAAGTACCGAAAGAGCCGCTGCCCTCCTTCCGGGACTTGTCTTAGTCTGGTTCCTCACTAATGACTCTACTACTTTGGCTAGATCTGTAGTTTGGCTCTTTAGTTCATTAGAACACGCAAGCTTTTTCACCTGTTCCAGTAATCTAGAACTTCGGTAAGGTGCAGGTCCATTCGAAATGGCATCTAGACTTATCAACACAAAATCATTCAGTATCTCTTTAGGAAGTCCATAATACTTAGGAGCAGTAGAATCATATATAGTCAACCTTTTTGCTGCATCTGCGGTGATTTTTTTTTATTTTTAAGTCCTTACCTAGTATATTACTACCACTTAAGAAAGATCCACATGTTATACAGCTTACCCGATGTCGGTAATCTGTCACTAAAAATTAGACTCTTGTTTAGAAGTTTAGGTGTTGGTATAGTTTTTGCAACCAAAATAATTTTAAAAAAATTGGGTATATGAAACAAAGGCTCCGTAGATCCCATGGATATAAGTGACGTCTACAAGCTAATTTGCAATACATGTAACGAGGTTTACATTGACCAAACAGGAAGACTTGTACACACTCGTCTCAAAGGAGATGTCAAAATTCAAACAAGCACCATACATAGATTACAAGTTTAAATCACATTTTGCTAAACATATTTTTTACATATTTTTTTACATATTTTTTACATATTTTTACATATTTTATACATATTCTTTACATATTTTTTACATATTTTATACATATTTTTTACATATCTTTTACATATTTTTTACATATTTTTTACATATTTTTACATATTTTTTACATATTCTTTACATATTTTTTACATATTTTATACATATTTTTTAAATAAAAGTCGACAGTTAAATTACTTTGAATAGTTGGAAAAACAAGGATACAAAACTACAAATTCTAATATTATGAACGAAGTGGCTGACTTTGATTCGAACATATTTTTATTAATAGTTCGTCATGTTTGTGATACCATCAATAAATTTTTTATAAATCTATTTGGTGAAGGTAACGTTAAATATACATAACTTTTCTTTTTACAGGTCTTACCTCTAATTGATTTTTAACTTTCACTGTATTTATATATTTCTTAAAATGAATTAGTTTTTTTTTATTTTTGTGATATATATGTAGTGTGCTTACGGTAAATCCTTCTTCACCATTCTACTTTGTTCTATATGTCTTTTCTCTATTCTTTAGTGTATTTGAGAATGAATACAATGGTATTCGAAACTCTAGTCGTTAAATAAATAATTACATGTTTATTTATTGTATGGGTGTGGTGCAAAGCTATTTCACTTTTCAATTTATTACTCAAAACCCATTTAAGTATGGACTACAAATGCGATTTCATTAAACAACTGTTCGCAGGCGAGCTTGTATTTAATAACGGTGTAAGTTAAGGAAGGTTTTAATCCATATCCGCTAATCTCTACATAAACACTGTATCTAAATGCACCACTTTCAAATTGCGCTCGAATTCTAGAGTTTGCAAATATCGTTGAATCGTGTGCAGAGCACCTGACCAACGACATACTTTATTAAGAAGTAGCTAGTTAGCATTGCAAATAGCTTGCACGTTATATGAAAAAGTCTTTTTTGTTTCTATAATTTTCTGGACAATCGCCGCCAGGGAAATATTATTATAATATGCTTGCAATCCAATGCACATACACAGTTTGGTAATTTTGCTATAGCGTAAAAATAATGTTGGATTATTCGTTTCTTATTCATTATTCCGAAAACATACAAAATATTACAACGCTTGGCTAAACTTTCAATAACTTTTGCTACTGTTCTACTAACAGTACCCTTAGCAACATGTTAGGTGCTGAATTGACGTTACGTTTCTGAATTAATTTCACTCTACATAGACGCAGCTACGTAACAATAAAGTAGTACACCGGGTGGCTTCCAACGGTATGTGGTGGGTTTTAGAAAGGTTAATATATACTTTTAGCGATATACAAATTTTAACATCTTTACTTAATACTTTTACGCTTACTTTGAAAGGTCTTTCGACTGCCTTTTTTTAACCCTCATGTGGACAGTCGACTTTTATACCTATTGTGCACAGTAATGGTACCCGGGTACCTACGTATGTTTTAAATGGGAAATGCAGTAGTTTCTTGATTTTTTTGCAAAGCCGTGTTTACATATGAATTTAGCATTCATATTTACTCTAAGCTATTTTATAAAATGCATTTCCAAATTGATAAATGACTATGTAATTACCCATGAGCAGCTTTTCCCTTTCAGAGGCCGGACATAGTTTACTCAGCACATTCCGCCCAAATCTGCGAAGTACGGTATCAAAGTTTGGTGGGTTTGTGATGCATAAACATGATATCCAATTACTGGACAAATATAGGCTGGTAAAGGACCAAAGGACCGAGAAAAGGATCAGGGACAGAGAGTTATGAGGGACTTGTGCTACCAGTTCAAAGGATCTGGAAGAAATATCACCATGGACAACTTTTTCACGGCATTACCATTGGTTCGTCTGTTACTCAGTTGGAGCGATTCAACTGTTGGAACAGTAAAACAAAATAAGCTCTACATCCCACAGGAGATGAAGAAGAGTAAAGATAAGAGGAAGAGTAGTCTAGGTTTCGATTTAGTGAAGATGGTAAAGTTACCATTTGCTCTTATGTTTCAAAGAAGGAACGCATTGTTACTTTACTATCAACAATGTAGAACAATGTAAACACCACTGGACCTCAATAAAAATCGGACGTTATTATGTATTACAATGCAACTAAAGAGGGTGTTGACAATATGGACAAAATGGTTACTCATTATTCAACAAAAAGAAAGACACTTTGTTGGCCACAAGCAATGTTTTTCAATATGTTAGACGCAGCTGCCTAGCAGTTTATATAATTTATTTCGAAAACAATCCTATAACATGCAAGTTATCACATAGTCGGCGAAATTTTCATGAGGATCTGGGCTTTTTTTTTCTTGTATTGCGACGTTATCTTATTTACAGGTAATACTGTTATATATATATATATATATATATATATATATATTGCTGTGATATACTCCTTTGAATGCGGGAACTGGGTCCTTTCAACAAAAAAATTCTAGTCCCACAGATTGGGCGTCATAAACGGCTGTGATCCTCTTTTCGCCTCGGCTGCTCATCTAATGTTATAAACCTCCTCATTCATAAAAAAAAACAACACATTCCTACCAAAAACATCAACGTTAACTCTATTTACATCAATATTCCGAATACATTAAAATTTCAAAATTAAAACTCAGCATAAATTTCAGTTTTAAAAAGAATTTCAAGATTAATTTTATTATCATTTTAATGTGCATCCAAAATTAAAGTCCTAGTTGGATGCCTACTAATTAATATAACAATATAAGCAGACCGGAGTCTGAGTATAAAGGGAGCATCTACCACCCCTTTACGTTAATTAACCAGGTTCGTCTAATTGAGCTCAAAGACATACCCAAATTTTCATCATATTACCGAACATCAAAACTAAATACCCCTTTCTACTTAAACAAGCAAATTTCATCTTAAAATTAAAATTTTATGGTTAGTACTATTTCACTAATGTCCATTTAAAGTAAATCAATTATAAAGTTATTCAACACACACAAAATGTCAAACAAAATAGTATAATTTACCTGAAGGTTACTGTCCTCGTAGCTTCAAAGTACATCGTCCCTTTAGTTAATCACACCATTCCAACAGGATTATATTTACGGCTTCTAATTCTCAACGCTTTTAAAATTTTCTCCATCACCATTTATTTAAAGTTGTTTCTGGGCTTTTCCGGAATTCATCTGTGTATATCTGACCCTTGTTTCGTGGATCCAGACACGTATTTGAACCATTTAATTATTAACACCCCGAAAATAGCAAATAACTTCATACTTCTTTCACCAATATACGCCAAAACTGCCTACTTTTGTGTATACATTTGTCGTTGTAAATTTTGCTAATTGGTACAGTGAAACTAAATTTTATTACCTTGTATCTAAGTGCACTGAAGTACATTCATGTTAGCACGTAAATAACCAACTATTTTGAATCACTAAAATATACGAGCAAAATTTTAAATTATTTTATCAAACTAAAATGCACTGTTTAACATCTTCAATCAAGTCGCGGATGTAAGAGCTTTTAACGCATCGAATAGTCGAAAGTCTAAGAGAGCTTGTTTATATTCATCTCGGTATATATAGCAAAAAGCCGGCACGTCGCTTTTGTCCTCAAAACGGGTAATTCTAAAGAATTCCTCATTCTATGTTCCCAGTCTGTCGCTCACGCGTCGGTTTTTACGAATTTAGTACTCACCCCAGTTAAATTTCAGAAATTTCAACACGGCACGCAACGTCTGGAAATAACCGATTAAATTTTATACAGAACTGTTATTTTTACCTCTCAAGTTTGCCTTTTACTTTTAACCAATCGCAACCCCATGACGTTGCGCTACTCACGCCTTTTACTATATGTGTCTCGGTCTTGCGCATATTATCTGTCTCTATCTAACCTGTTCTTATTGATGCAAAGTGATATTCTGTATTATCGATTATTTTAGTCCACATGGAGTGTGAAATAACCCACCTTTAGCATTTCTCGTAACTATTATGCGACGTTTTCCCCAAGATTCTCTGAAACTATTCGTTATCTGCAAACTTTTCGCCGTATGTGACATTTAAACTACGCAGGTGTTCAACATAATATTAATTCTCAGAGCTTTATTTTCTGGTATTATAATCTTGGGTTTTACAAGTTTCTATAGATATTATCTGTTACTAACGGTTCAATTAACTTCAATTAAAATTAATACTCTTTAATTTTAGTGAATCCTAATTAAATATTCAATTATTATTTGTACATTTCGTTTAATACTCGTTGCCCAAACTTGAATCAATTAATATAAATCTTGCACGTAATTTCCATTTGATTCTTTACTTTGGAATAATTAAATTACACGTTGAGCATTTTAAAACTGCTTATTTTATATAAAGCGTCTTGTAAATAATTTTAATCTCTTATTTTTAATAAAACGAATGAATTTTTATTCTCCACGGGTTTTTAATAAAGCGTATTATCTAATAAACTTCCTTATACACGGTGATTAAAATTATTTGATGTAATCTATTAATTTTCTACCCTGGTCTAAATATGAGTATTTTCCCCCTATTTGAATACAAATAATCCCACTTATTTGAATTCAAATATAAAACATTTAGACAAAAAATTACAAAAAAACTGCCTATCTCTCTCTACCCTTATCTATCTAACTTACCTACTTTGTCTCCAATCGAAAAAAAAATATTTACACCTATCCTATATCCCCATCCTATTCCTAACTTTCACCTAATTCTATAAACTGAAATTATCCCTAACTTCATCCTACTCATCCATCTAATCCTATATACATCCTATATACCTATCCTATTCCTAACTTTTAACTAATCTTCACTATACTTTACTTCATCCTACCTAATCCTATATACCTATCCTATTCCTAACTTTATTCCTAACTCTCCACTAATCTTATATGAAATATCTATACTTAACCTATCTTATTTTCTTCCTACATTTACTCTTTATTCTCATCCTAAACCTACTCCTAATTATCTCCCATATTTATCCTATACCTAGCTTTATTTTCTATAAACACTTACTTCTACTCTTCTATCTACACCTATTCTATCCCTATCCTATTTAAATCTAACTCTCTTCTTGACCCTCCACATCTTTCTTCTCACCAACCTAATACTCTTCATCCCTATCTCTCCCCCTTCTACATCTATACTTAACATCTCTATTATCTCACATACAATAAACTTATCATCCCTCTTATCCTCACTCTTAAATATTACTTCTTCTTCAGTCCCTACACTTGTCTGTTTCTCATTTACTATCATTTCCTTTTCTGCCGACAAACCCAACGATACTACTTTACAATTATCGATTTTTCCCTCTATGGAAAATCCTATGTACCTTCTAGAATTCTTATGTAATGGAATCCGCCAGAATGAATTCCTTAAATCTACTTTATTAAAAACAAACTTGCCACTTAACCTCGTCAAAAATAATTCTGCCTTCACCTGCTCCTGATATGCTGCTGTTGCTCCTACCCCCACTAATTCTGCATGTTTTTGTACTAAAACTTGAACCTCTACTTTCCTATCCTCTGGACATCTTATTGTGTTGATCTGTTTACTTTCATCATCCTCTACCTCTACTACATTAATACTAAACCCCGTGTCATCCTCTGTGACTTCATAACTGCCCTTCCATGGCACTACCCTATCCTTAATCCTTATTACCTTCCTTTCCATATCTATCAAAACCCCTAACTTCATCATACAGTCAACACCTAAAATGCTCTGAAACTTCAGTCCAGGTACAATTACAAACTCCTGTTCACAGCTAAAACCTCCTATATCTATCCTAAGCACCACAACACTATTTACTACAGCAAACTTCTTTTTATTTGGATCTACTAAATGGCTACGTTTTATAGGCATAATTCTATCACAAACCTTATCCCTAATTTTGCTGACGAATTCCTCCGATATTAAACTCGCCTCTGCCCCTGTATCAAGTAATACTTCTACATTATTTTCAAAATTTCTAAATTAATAATTGGCAAACATAATTTTCTACAGTTTCTGGCTCTACTTCCTCCTCAATTTTGAAAAATTCACGTGGATGTTCATATACATTTACACTGAAATCTAGTGGTCTGTCGCGTTCTAAAATCCTGTCCAGGTCTGTTTTCCCTACTTGGTCCTGGTTGTCCTTCTACAACCTGTGCGTACGTCCTCCTCGTGTTAATATCCGTGTCCCTGTCTCTATTCGGCGTGCTGGTCACAGTCCTGTTTACCTCCGGTAAACTGTTCTGTCGCGTGTAACTAGGTCTTGGCGTCGGTCCCCTAGTCGCACTATTGCTCCTGTATTCCTGTCCTCGTCGTTCCCAATTCGGTCGAAAATTTCTGTTGTAGTCAGGCCGTCTCGGATAATTCGGTGTCCTGTTGTCAAACCTAACTGTGTTAACGTTTCGTTCTCGTATCTCTCTTGTCCGTCCAACACATACATCGTCATATCTCTGTAAGTATTCCAAAACGTCTCCCGTTCTGTGATGTTTTGTAAGGCCACGTGTTGTCTAATTTCCAGTTCAAAATGTCGTGATAGGTACTTGATTATCTGTCTGTCCGTCAATGGTGGATTCAGTTGTTTGGCCACACTGTATTTGCGGATGGCATATTGCTCCCTAGAACCTGCAAACTCTCCCTTAAATTTTCCTGTAATCAAGTCGTCCCTAATCTGATCCTGTTTGTGATCACTCCAGTAATGTTGTAAAAATTTGTGAACTTTCTAGTTGCCGCTTGAAGCGAGCGGACGTGTTTTTGCCGAGCTCCCGCTTCAGCAATAACAGTAAGTTTTTATCTAGGGTTTATATTATTTATTGTTGTATTATTTTATTTGAAGCTTTGCTTTTTATTGTGTTTTATTTTTATAATTGTGTGCCATCAAATTTTAAATACAGGGCAGTAAAATAAAAATTTTAAAACAGAATTTAAACTAAATAAAAACTAAATAAATCGCGTCTTCTTTGTAATTTAAACCAAATCCGCGTTTTAAAATAAACTAAATAAATTTCGGGTTAATAAAACAAAGGTCTACTCAACTAATACTCAAAAACAATTTCGAAATAACTTAAAAGGCATTTTTAATAATAAATTTAAAATAAAATCCGCCTAAATCAAGTAAAAACCGGGTAAAACAACCAAAAGTGTGTGAATTTTTATAGTGCGCGTATAATAAAATAATAACCAAAAACAAAAATCTAAGCCCTTTTAAATCAAATAAATAACTCAAAACTGTAAATTTTAAAACAATTTTAATATAAATTTTCCGTAATTTAAGTTCACGCGTATTTAAAAGTTCCTTTAAAATCGATTTTGGTGTAATTAAGCGGTGTAACAGTTACGGGTTGTGCTAGTTACCAAGCGATTAAGTAAAGGTCATTTCCGGTTACCACATTCCGATTGCGCTCGACCTTATTTTGTTAATTACACATTTAAAAATAAAGTGTTCTTATTTATAAATTAGATATTTTAATATTTTGAAGTAATTAGTTTATTTAAATTTGATTTGGCGGTTTAAAATTTAAAATAAATAAATAGCGTTCTTTACGGTACATTTTAAATCGAGATATTTTTATTGCGTTAGGAAATTTATTTGATTCTAGTTGTTATTTTGACGGTTAGTGCTTGTTGTATTTTTGTTAAAATTTGATATTTAATTGGGCGGTTGAAGTTTAATAAATACAAGGTTGTTTACGGTTCACCTTTAAACAAAACATTTTTATTGGACCAACGTTTTGCGTTCTTCTAGCGTCGTTCTTTTAGCGTCGTAACGGTTAGGACGTTTTTTGAGCTGCGTTTTAGGTGTCATTTTTATTGCTAGTTTTGTCAGCATGGTGGTCCACCGCGATGAGGAGCCGCTGCCCAGGAGGAAGAGGGGCGATCGGTGGGAGTCTGCTAGGTCGGCGGCGGAGGGCGCTGTTGGGGGGAAACAGCTTAAGGTAGTGCTAAAGGACTTCTTGTTAGAAACTCAGGAGGAGGTACCGGAGGTAGGAAAGGAGCCTGCGTCTGCGGCGGTCGTGTCTGGGGAGTCGGGGCCTCCCGTGGTGGTTGCGGCGCCAGAATTGCCCTCTACTTCGAGAGCCCAGCGCACGATGTCGACTAGCAGCAACGGTAGCGTTAATGCTAGCGACCTCGATGAGCTGGAACTCTTAAAGTTTAGGGTGAGGAAGGCGCACGCTGCCGTCTATGGGAAGGTGCCGACGACCTCCGCCACTATCGTCGTGGAGGATAGGAAGATGGTTCGGCACGCCGTGGATGATATCCGTGACGTGACGAACCAACTGATAGGTATGGTTAGGGCGCTGCGTCTTTGTTTAGATGGTTCAGGAGAGCAAGTGTTGTTGGGGGAAGTCCGGCGGTGAATTCTGTCGTTTCAGGAGGCCAGAGTCAGGGTGCGTCGGTGCAGCGCAAGGTCTCCTACGCCGCTGCAGCTTCAGGATCTGCCCCTACGTTTGCTGTAAGGGTCGACGCCAGGCCAGGCCAGAAGGACGACGTGTTGACGACCCTGAAGCAGAAGGTCGATCCCGCTCGAGATGGGTTTGTTGTTGTCGGAGCTCGTAGGACGCGCCGGGGCGGTGTCGTTGTGGAGTGCGCAGGTCGCGACGACGCCAAGAAACTGCAGTTGAAGGTCGGCGGGAACTGCAAGGAACTCGTGGCGAAGACCATCGAGAAGAAACGTCCACGGGTCGTTCTTCCGGGGGTCGAAGCGGGGATGAAGGCTGAAGAGCTCGTGCGGTTGATTGCGAGCCAGAATCCCCGTTTCGGCGATTTGAAGCTAGAAGACCACCTGAGAGAGAAGTTCAGGTTTGGCGGAAAGGGCCCTAGAGATCCCTTCGCCAACGTAGTCTTCGAAGTGACCCCCACACTTCGAAGACGTATATTAGCTGATGCTATTAACCTCAGGTGGCGAAGAGTATGGGCCCGGGACCACTTCTCGATGACCCAGTGTTACCGGTGCTACGAGTACGGCCATCGATCGATGGAGTGCAGGGAGAAGGTACAGTGGTGCGGTAACTGTGCCGAGGTCGGGCATGAATTCAAGAATTGCCGGAAGGCAGTCCCTGCTGTGTGGTTTGCGCTAGGGCAAACGACAGAACTGGCGGTGGCGCGAAGGTCGATACGCGCCACGACGCCAAGTCGAGTAGATGCCCCACGATGCAACGTCTGAAGCACGCAATCACACGAAACATCGATTATGGACTGTGAAGATAAAACAAAGTCCATAAGAAGCAAGAAGATTAAATTCGCGCAACTAAATCTCGGGAAAGGTAGAGGGCAACAAATAACTTCGTAAAGTTATTCATCGAAAATAATATCGACATCGGGTTTATACAGGAACCGCACCTGTATGGCCACAAAATAACAGGTTTTGGGAGGGGTTACCGTCTTAAACGCGAATAGCGAACGACCGCGTAGCGGATAATAATAAATAATGGAACGTGCGCCGGAATTATATTAAATAATTTATCGAACGAGTTTGTAACGACGGCCGAAATCAAATCAGGGAAAATGCGTTCTATGTAATAAGCGTGTACCTCCCGCCGGTCGATTCCCGGCGGGAAAATCCCCAAACCGAAGACTTGATAAATGAAGTAGATAATATTATTCGTAAAATCGGCAGAAATAAAAATCTAGTCATTGGGGGAGATTTTAATGCCAAGTCGCCACTATGGGGCAGCCCTATCGAAGACGATAGAGGCTCGCAGGTTGGCTGATCTTTTACGGAATGGGATCTTAGTGTGATAAACACTAATGATTTACCTACGTTTGAGACGCATAGAGGCAGCAGTTTTATAGATATTACTGCAGTCTCGCACGAAATGTTAGAAACGATTTGTAATTGGAAATTAAGGTCGGACGAGGAAACGCTCTCTGATCATAAATTAATAACATGGGACGTTGAAACCAAAACAAGTGCAAACGAGCAGCTAACTGTATTTCCGCGGTTCTGTAATAAAAAAGCAAATTGGGAGCGATTTAAACAAAAATTTGGCGAAAGTATCCCTGTGCTCGAAAATGAGCTATTTAACTGCCGAGAGGCAGACGAAGTAGAAACACTCGCGAAAAAATTAAACGACGCGGTGGTAGACGCGTCGTCGTATTCCATGCCGAAAAGAAAACATTTAAAGACAGCGTACCCTGGTGGACCCGGGAACTAACCACCAAGCGGGCAGAAACGCGTAACCTAAGGCGCCGCTATCAACGCGCCTCGGGAGATATAAGAGAACAACGGAGAATAGAATATAATCAAAGTTACCGCGAATATAAAATATTAATAGAAGAAACGCGAACGAATAAATTTAAAGAATTCTGCACGCAAAACTCAGAGAAAGAACCCTGGGGAACCGCATACCGCGTAATTAGAGGAAAACAACAAAAATCGCGCTCAGTAATATAAAGAAAACAAATGGCGAATACACGGAAGGTTTTAAAACCACAGCGGAATATTTACTAGAGAAATTTTTCCCATCGGATAATCCCGAGGGGGATGAAGAGTCGCACGATTTAATACGTCGGGAAGCTGCAAAGGCGCAAGGAACAGGTACCGATAAGGCAATCCTAGTTCACGAGGTCGTCAGGGCTCTTAGGAGGATGAACCCTAAGAAGGCACCGGGCATGATGGAATCACTTCAGACGCAGCTCTGCAGGCGTGCCTGTTAGCCCCGTGTGTCTTTGTTGGGTTGTTTAATCTTTGTTTAGAAAGGGCGTTTTTCCGCGTTGCTGGAAAATCCAGAATGTGAAATTTATACCCAAACCTAAAAAGGCGGATGCGTCAGATCCGGGCAGCTATCGTCCAATTAGCTTGCTACCGGTGCTGGGGAAAGTTCTAGATCGCGTTATGACTACGCGTGTTGAACACCTAGTGCGAGACAGCGGCGGTTTTAATAACCGACAGTTTGGTTTCGTGGAGGGCAAGTCGACTATCGACGCGTTAGAGTTCGTTGTCGGGGAAATTAAGCAGGCAAGAGATGCCAAAGAGTACTGTGTCGTTGTTGCTTTGGACATTTCAGGAGCATTTGATGCTGCCTGGTGGCCATTAATCGTTTGCGAGTTAGATCGTAGGGGTTGTCCGCGAAACTTGATGTCTTTGGTCAAGAGCTATTTCTCGGGCGATTAGCACAGGTTGAAATTCCGGGTGAAGTTCTGTCGCGTGAGGTGGAAAAGGGATGCCCGCAAGGGTCATGTTCTGGTCCCACATTTTGGAAGTTGTTGTATGAGAGCATCTTTAGGGTCAAGTTGCCCGCAGGATGCTCAATCGTTGGGTTTGCAGATGACACACTTTTAATTGTAAGATCGAGATTGTTAATGGATATGCGCACAAAACCGAACGAGGCGCTTAATAAATTACACGAATGGTCGCAGGCGGTAAAATTAAAATTTAACACGGCGAAGTCAGAGGCGCTTTATTTCGGCACGAAACCAGGACAGAGACCTCCTAGGTTAGAGCTAGGAGGGGAGAAAATCCCGTTTAAAGATTGTATTACCTACCTCGGCGTCAAGATCGACAATAAATTAAATTGGAAAGCGCACGTACAATACGTAAAAAGTAAGGGCGGCGAAATATCAAATAAAATGATGGCGGCGGCTAAAATAAAGTGGGGTTTCAGGGGCGAATCGCTGAGGACGGTTTATGCCGGAGCAATTGAGCCGGCAATACTGTACGCAGCTTCTGTATGGGCAGAAGGTTGTAAAGTCCGGGAGATGCGTCAATTGACGAGCGTACAACGCATAACCGCGGTAAAAGCGGCGAGGGCGTACAGGACCACCTCCACGGAGGCTGTCCTGGTGATCAGTAGGACTCTCCTATCGAATATGTCGTTAGGAGATTAGAGATAGACGATTAATAAATATAGGAAAAGGGCGCGAAATTATCGAAGATCTTAATCTTGGTAATAGGAAATTGCAAGAAAGATTGTTGTATCTGAGTTAGGGCACCCGGCTGATATTAGAGGGATCGAGTTTGTCGAAGGTGATGAGGACGCGATGGGTATCAGAATTTATACGGACGGTTCACGTATGGACGATGGGCAAGCAGGCGCGGCGTTTGTCGTGTATAAGCAGGAAAGGAGGTGTTTCGGTTTCAAACCAAACTCGCGAACTGGTGCACTATCTTCCAGTGCGAATTGGTAGCCATACGAGAGGCTATCGATTACGTAATAAACCATACGGGCAGAGACGAGTATTATATAATCAGTGATAGTAAATCGGCGCTAACGGCTTTAACAAACATGAACACCTCGA
Source organism: Platerodrilus igneus (assembly GCA_036346225.1). Lineage (NCBI taxonomy): Eukaryota > Metazoa > Arthropoda > Insecta > Coleoptera > Lycidae > Platerodrilus > Platerodrilus igneus. The sequence goes on along the minus strand of JARFIW010000482.1, from coordinate 1,032,482 downwards.
CAGATCTCCAAGCGGACGTCTGGAGGATAGCGCGTACGGCGCTAGGGTTTCGACGTTTAAAGTTCTGTTGGGTCAGGTCGCACAATGGTAACGTAGGAAACGATAGGGCTGACGAATTAGCTAAAGAGGCCGCGACGGGCGACTTTCGAATATCACATTCGTCGATACCGAGGTCTTTAATCAAAAGAAAGCTGCGCGAAAATCAATTCGACAATGGGAAGAGAGGTGGAACAACGCTGCCACGGGCAGGTTGACCCACAAATTCATACCGAGCATAGAAGCCAGAGGTAAGATCGAGGTTAAGCTCGATCACAAAATGGTGCAGTTGATAACAGGGCACGGCGCCCTGAAGGCGTATTTACAAAGGTTCGGTCTAACCAATAGCGACCGCTGCGAATGCGGTGAGGGCGCGGAAAGCGCAGAGCACGTGCTCTTCGACTGCCCGCTTGAGGCGGGAAATCGAGGGTTGGCTGATAGCAAACTAGCTATCCTAGGTCTGGCATGGCCAAAGAGCCTAGAGGAAGTCGGGAAGTGGTTAACCAGAAGGCGTTCTGGACAGCCTTAAAAGAATTCGCGGGAAGGGTCGCGAGATTAGACAATCAATGACGACCGCGTGTAAAAATTCGGTGGGGTTGGTGGGAGGATTGAAAATTTTAGATTGACTTGGCGTGAGTAAGGATACGAGCATAACCAAAACCTGATATTAAAAAAAAAAAAAAAAAAAAAAAAGATAATTATACCAAAATGTCCAATATGCACGAGAAACCCCCACTCCATTAATACAATCACTGCCTATCTTCATAATTATGTGCGGAAAATCGGGAATAAATAATACCAAATAAACAATAACAAATAAATCATAAACCCTCATTAAATTAAATCAATAAAGTAAACAAGGATAATAAAACAGAGTGCAACCGCGCATCCCCCCAGGACTTGAAAGTGAAGTGATAGTGATTGTGATCCCCCCAAAAACATTTAGTGCATACCCACCAGGACTTTAGCTGTGCACCCCGTCCCACCTTTAGAAGTAAGTTACAGACGACCAGATCTTCGGATGCTGGAGAATTTTATTATCGAGGTAAGACTTAAATTGTGGCGGCTGTACTCGCACAAGCATTGATTTACATTAATTAGTAGTTTTCGAAATAATATAACAAGCACGTTTGGTGTGTAAAGGCGCTAGCCGACATAATGCTTGTGCGAGTGCACCTGATAAATAGGGTGATGCTTTCGCTATTTTGTGCACTGCTATATGCTTAACGCTTATTAAACATTTATTTATATATTTACATAATTATATTTATTTATATTTTATATTTACACTTTATATTTATTTATATATAGCATGTATTATGTGGCTTATTTGTTTTGTTTGACGTTCTGTCGCCATTTTGGTTGCAGTATATATTTGGGAAGGACGAGCAGAATTGCGAAGATTGTAATCATAATGTAAATCAGTTAGGAAACGATAGGAAAGCTAGGGATGGATTTAAATTAGTTAGCTAGATTTGGATAGTTTTAAGACGACCCTTCAGGTCGCACTGGTAAGCAGAACCGGCGTCTGCTCTCCGGTATTACGGATCCCTCCCCCTCTCATTTTTGCTTGTTGATCGGGTACACTCGAAAGTCAGCGCTAGGGATACCATTATTTACAACCCTGTTTTTAGTTTTTGTTTTGTTTTTGTTCCAGTTTTTGTCAGATTTTTAGGTTTGTTAGATTGTTAGAGTTTGTTAGGTTTGTTAGATTTTTAGGTTTGTTAGATTTTTATTTAGTTTTTATTTAGGGTGAATCAACTATGAAGTAAGAATAAATTAGGAGCACGACTATTTTTCGCGTTTAAACCCAATGTAGTACCTCCGGGTGGAGCATTGGGGACGTGGCCGCAAGTATAGCGGCCCTAATTCTAATTCAAATTATAATGTAAAAATTTGTTTTCAAAGTCCTGATACGTGTCTATGTCCTGTCCTACTAAATTGTACCATGCCTCCGCATTGTCCTTTAATAAAGCCTTTATCGTATTTAGTTTAGTCTGTTCGTCAAATAAATTTCCCACTAGATTTCTTACACTATTAATAAAAATTTGTGGATTTACCCTGTTATCGCCATAAAACTTCATGTGTTGGTCCAATGATACTCCACCTGTAGAAAATCTGGGACCATCCCCCGTTAAATTTGACATGTTGTATTTGATACTACTAACTTCGCGTTCTACCCTGCCTAACTGATCCCTACATGAGTCCGTCACTTCAGTCATTTTTATATTAATCTCTTCTTCACAAAAAATGCGTACTTCGGACCTTAAATGTCCCATTTCCTGTCGAAGACCTGTAATATCACGCTCATTTTTTTCAACCCTATTTTCAACTTCCCCCATCTTTACGGTAAGACTATTTTAAATTCTGAAACTTCTTGATTCGTCTTATCTATTTTCTGACTAATTTGCTCAAACTTACGATTCGATTCCTCACTCATTTCTCTAATCTCTTCTAACTTCCTGTTCGATTCTTCCCTAGCTCTATTAGATTCATCGTTCATCCTCTCTAGCATTCTCATTATCATCTCGTTTCCTTGATCCCCTGATTCCGTCCTCGACTGATCTCTACTGCCTCCAGCTTCTTCCATTTTCGAATTTTTTTCACACAATGCACTATCGTCACTTCCAATTTCCACTCCTTGACTCCTTAACCACTCTTTTCTCTGCATACGTTCTAATCACTCACACACACTCTAAAATGCTCTTAAATTTATACACACACAGAAACTCTCTCTCTCAGATCGCCAGTTTCCTGGAATAAAATCAAAAAATTTTATTTTCAACTCGAGCCTCACTTTTGGGTCGCCAAAATTTGCTGTGATATACTCCTTTGAATGCGGGAACTGGGTCCTTTCAACAAAAAAATTCTAGTCCCACAGATTGGGCGTCATAAACGGCTGTGATCCTCTTTTCGCCTCGGCTGCTCACCTAATGTTATAAACCTCCTCATTCATAAAAAAAAACAACACATTCCTACCAAAAACATCAACGTTAACTCTATTTACATCAATATTCCGAATACAATAAAATTTCAAAATTAAAACTCAGCATAAATTTCAGTTTTAAAAAGAATTTCAAGATTAATTTTATTATCATTTTAATGTGCATCCAAAATTAAAGTCCTAGTTGGATGCCTACTAATTAATATAACAATATAAGCAGACCGGAGTCTGAGTATAAAGGAGCATCTACCACCCTTTACGTTAATTAACCAGGTTCGTCTAATTGAGCTCAAAGACATACCCAAATTTTCATCATATTACCGAACATCAAAACTAAATACCCTTTCTACTTAAACAAGCAAATTTCATCTTAAAATTAAAATTTTATGGTTAGTACTATTTCACTAATGTCCATTTAAAGTAAATCAATTATAAAGTTATTCAACACACACAAAATGTCAAACAAAATAGTATAATTTACCTGAAGGTTACTGTCCTCGTAGCTTCAAAGTACATCGTCCCTTTAGTTAATCACACCATTCCAACAGGATTATATTTACGGCTTCTAATTCTCAACGCTTTTAAAATTTTCTCCATCACCATTTATTTAAAGTTGTTTCTGGGCTTTTCCGGAATTCATCTGTGTATATCTGACCCTTGTTTCGTGGATCCAGACACGTATTTGAACCATTTAATTATTAACACCCCCGAAAAATAGCAAATAACTTCATACTTCTTTCACCAATATACGCCAAAACTGCCTACTTTTGTGTATACATTTGTCGTTGTAAATTTTGCTAATTGGTACAGTGAAACTAAATTTTATTACCTTGTATCTAAGTGCACTGAAGTACATTCATGTTAGCACGTAAATAACCAACTATTTTGAATCACTAAAATATACGAGCAAAATTTTAAATTATTTTATCAAACTAAAATGCACTGTTTAACATCTTCAATCAAGTCGCGGATGTAAGAGCTTTTAACGCATCGAATAGTCGAAAGTCTAAGAGAGCTTGTTTATATTCATCTCGGTATATATAGCAAAAAGCCGGCACGTCGCTTTTGTCCTCAAAACGGTAATTCTAAAGAATTCCTCATTCTATGTTCCCAGTCTGTCGCTCACGCGTCGGTTTTACGAATTTAGTACTCACCCCAGTTAAATTTCAGAAATTTCAACACGGCACGCAACGTCTGGAAATAACCGATTAAATTTTATACAGAACTGTTATTTTTACCTCTCAAGTTTGCCTTTTACTTTTAACCAATCGCAACCCCATGACGTTGCGCTACTCACGCCTTTTACTATATGTGTCTCGGTCTTGCGCATATTATCTGTCTCTATCTAACCTGTTCTTATTGATGCAAAGTGATATTCTGTATTATCGATTATTTTAGTCCACATGGAGTGTGAAATAACCCACCTTTAGCATTTCTCGTAACTATTATGCGACGTTTTCCCCAAGATTCTCAAAAAAACTATTTGTTATCTGCAAACTTTTCGCCGTATGTGACATTTAAACTACGCAGGTGTTCAACATAATATTAATTCTCAGAGCTTTATTTTCTGGTATTATAATCTTGGGTTTTTACAAGTTTCTATAGATATTATCTGTTACTAACGGTTCAATTAACTTCAATTAAAATTAATACTCTTTAATTTTTAGTGAATCCTAATTAAATATTCAATTATTATTTGTACATTTCGTTTAATACTCGTTGCCCAAACTTGAATCAATTAATATAAATCTTGCACGTAATTTCCATTTGATTCTTTACTTTGGAATAATTAAATTACACGTTGAGCATTTTAAAACTGCTTATTTTTATATAAAGCGTCTTGTAAATAATTTTAATCTCTTATTTTTAATAAAACGAATGAATTTTTATTCTCCACGGGTTTTTAATAAAGCGTATTATCTAATAAACTTCCTTATATACGGTGATTAAAATTATTTGATGTAATCCATTAATTTTCTACCCTGGTCTAAATATGAGTATTTTCCCCCTATTGGAATACAAATAATCCCACTTATTTGAATTCAAATATAAAACATTTAGACAAAAAAATTACAAAAACTGCCTATCTCTCTCTACCCTTATCTATCTAACTTACCTACTTTGTCTCCAATCGAAAAAAAAATATTTACACTTATCCTATATCCCTATCCTATTCCTAACTTTCACCTAATTCTATAAACTGAAATTATCCCTAACTTCATCCTACTCATCCATCTAATCCTATATACATCCTATATACCTATCCTATTCCTAACTTTTAACTAATCTTCACTATACTTTACTTCATCCTACCTAATCCTATATACCTATCCTATTCCTAACTTTATTCCTAACTCTCCACTAATCTTATATGAAATATCTATACTTAACCTATCTTATTTTCTTCCTACATTTACTCTTTATTCTCATCCTAAACCTACTCCTAATTATCTCCCATATTTATCCTATACCTAGCTTTATTTTCTATAAACACTTACTTCTACTCTTCTATCTACACCTATTCTATCCCTATCCTATTTAAATCTAACTCTCTTCTTGACCCTCCACATCTTTCTTCTCACCAACCTAATACTCTTCATCCCTATCTCTCCCCCTTCTACATCTATACTTAACATCTCTATTATCTCACATACAATAAACTTATCATCCCTCTTATCCTCACTCTTAAATATTACTTCTTCTTCAGTCCCTACACTTGTCTGTTTCTCATTTACTATCATTTCCTTTTCTGCCGACAAACCAAACGATACTACTTTACAATTATCGATTTTTCCCTCTATGGAAAATCCTATGTACCTTCTAGAATTCTTATGTAATGGAATTTCTTACCCGTTTTCCTCTCTTCCTCGGTTGAACGGCCTTCTTCAACTGCTTCTGGCTAGCACATTTGGACCTCCTTTTGGATATCTATATTCACTCTCAAATTCTATCATTCACGCATACTCCCAAAAAAAACACAAAATACAACCAACATACAATCGTTTATTTATTCCTATTTACAAATGCAATTCAACACTGCCCATATTTTATTGTTCACGTTACACTTCAGTAACTCTTATTTTGTAGTGTCCTGTATTTAATTTTAAAATCATCAAACACATAAAATGTACTCGGAGTAAATGGACCTTGAATAATACCTTCTCTAAAATTCCTTCTTTATAATTTATTTATTTATTTTAATAATCTAAGTAAACTGTGGGGTATGGTGAGGTCATAATAACCCAACTAATTCTGCATAATGTATGCACTTCTACTTTGCATAATCTTAAAATAAAAAAAACAAAGCCATGTACTCTTCACAGAAATTTTCACGTTCTGATGGAACATTTAAAAGCTTTATAGACACCTTCAAATTTCTAGTTGAATACCGTAATAAAGTTATTTACACATATTCTGTTCAATACGTAAATAATTTCACTACTTTGAAAAACACTCTCATACGCCACCCCAATATTTACAGTTTGTAGGAATCACAATTTTAAATCGTTACCTGGAAATTTTTAAAAAATTTCCGCTCTGTAGATGATGCCATGTATTTTTCTCCCTGGTCAACAGGTCGTTTCTCGCTATTACTAGACGAACTCCATTTAAGTTGATCCGCCAACGCCGCCTTCTCAGTGTAACCAAATTCCAAATTTCACTTCAATTATACTTTTTTCACAGTAATCTACATTACTTAATGTTCCGACACGAGTTGATAAAAAAATTATAAGTGATACCTCAATAAAAAAAATTTTAATCTCGGCACACAAACCGCGTTTTAATTTAAGAGGCTACCACTATGCAATACAATTTAAATGATTTTATAATACTTACAACTCGTGTTAACTTTCATACGTGCTTTTGGGACGATCAAAATAATAAGGGCTTTAATAGTATTCTCGTAAACTATTTATATTTTTCCAATGTAACCTCTCCTGGCCACATTTATCCAAAATCCCCTGCTCACAACAACACATTCCCACAATTTTGCACTCAACCCCATTTTCAAATCCGCGAATTTCAGTACCTCGTTACAATATGTTAAGAAAATTACGCAACCCTATCCTCGTGTCTATATCAAGCCAAACTAAACATATCGACTAATCGTAGACCTAATGACGTTTCTCAAATCCCTCCTATACTATTTTGGTCTCATGCTTATACGTTTTCTGCGTCTCCTTCTAACCTTGCTTAAGTAGTAGGAAATCGATATCCTTGTTTGTGCGCTGTCCACCACACGTGGACTTTCTACGTGAGTTAAATAATCGCTCATTAGTATTTCATGCTAAAACATCCGACCGCCTGTACAATCCTTAGAATAATTTGTTCGTTATCTACAAATTAAACAGAACTTGACATTTAGAAAATACGCAGGTGTTTAATTTTACACGAACGTTCTAAATACATTTCCACGAATTAGAGTTCGGCGTATTTCTACTCCACTAATATATTTGTCAGATAGTAAAGCGTTTCATCTTGGTATCATTGGGTTTTTACACGCTTTTATGCAAATTATACATCAATAATCGTTCAATTAAATTCAAATTAATTAATAAATTAATGGCATTAACTTCTACCATTTAATTTCTTTGCAAACCTACTTAAATTTCATTAATTATTTATAAAATTTCGTTAATACCTGATACTTAAAAATGAATTAACTAATATAAATTTCGCACGTAATTTCTGGTTGTTTCTTTATACAGGGTGTTTTGAAACTGCTTCGTTTATATTTATTTTCGATCTTTTAAAACCACTATAATATATATATATATATATATATATATATATTATTATGTATGGTCTGCTGTGTTCCTTATGTCTCCACGCCCACCTGGGTTTTGCGTCAAAATATATTGTGTATGGTGATATCAAATAAAATTATAATTCATAATAGGAGGTAAAGTTTAATAATTGCACCCTTAAATGTGGTGTTGGCCTTTTAAATGATTTTAATAAAGAAAAATTTTCAGTTTTAATTATGCCACGGCTTTTAAGACTCGTTCAGGGAAAATTGAATCTAGTATTTATACTCTGTAAGAAGACGTGAGTTCTTTGTCCTCTTACAGGCATATTGAACACAGGCGCATAAAGCGTTCTTTAATCAAAACCACTTAACCTCTTTTAGTGCTTGTATCTCGTGGTTATTCAAAGATAAATAAACTCAACAATATTTAATTTAGGTAAGCGTTTGAAATTCAAATTATTCACAAATTACTTTAAATGATGTGTATATAAAGATAACTTCAAATACCTGCAACTCTTCTGAATGTGCCTGGGTTGTACATGGACCTTGATACAGGATACAACAAGATTGCCTTGAATGCTTGCAGTGAATACCTGTTAAAAGTACGTTTTAGTTTTATGTTCAAATGGAATTGAGTTTAGCTTTTTAGGTTCTACAAATAAACTACTACTTCATCAACTGTATACTTAAATCGGCTCTATTACTAAGAACACTTTCAATACTTCACCAATATCAATTGGACCGTAATCCTATAAGACTGGACCCTGCTGCAAAATATCTCAATATCACTGGTGCAACTCTTCAATAACACAAGAGATGACCCGATGTTTGGTTTAATTGGAATTCCTCCTCTGGAACTTGCTTGGTTGTATAACCCTTATCACTTATTTTCTGATACACCTTTTTATAAACATGAAACTCAGTGGAGTATTATTTTGTTAACCATTCAAATAAAATGCATACACTTTAAACACATATATTAATTTTATAAATTTAATTACAGGCTCCTCAAGCCAAAAACATCTATACAGTATACAAATTTTTAATCAACCCCTATATTCTAAACATTTATCACCTAGGAAATCTAAAAACATTTACATCTTGCCTACTATATAATAATTAAAGGGATACATTCATTACTTCATCCTTAACTGTACTTAATTGCTATTTTGGAACAGATTCTGGTATTATTTGTATTAATTTTCATTTGTTGACATTTCATAAATTTTCATCACTTTATAATTAAAAAATACTAAACGACTTTCATTTACAGGTACATAAAATAAATAATGGAATAGAGTATCCTGAACAATTACAAACAATATTTCTATCAACAAAACCTATACACATTCAGTTGAAGTTACATTAGATACCCTTCGTATTGAAAAACAGTGAAACAATGCTTTTTCAAACCTCAAACGCTGCATCACTAGTACAAAACATTCTATCTGCGCTTAACAAGTAATTATTTATCAATCTTTGTTTTACCGTAGTGTTTTAAATTTAGAATAGCTTGATAAGAGTGGTAAATTAATGTTTTATCCTCAGTACTAACAACTACCTTTTTATAAACCATTTTATAATCTCAAATACCAATATATATATATATATATATATATATATATATATATATATATGTATATATAAGCATAAAAATAGGACAAACCTATAGAAAATGTTTAGAGTACTACGGTACCTAGACTGTGCTAATAAGGGGTAAACTTTTGTTTTATACAAAAACTCAATTTTTTTATTGAGTTGTATGATTGTATCATTGTGTAATGAACATAAGAAGAATTGATTTAGGCTAAACAAAAGTTTAAACAACGTAGCTAGTAGAGAAGTTATAAAAAATAGGACTTGAAAATGCGAAAGGTACCCGGGTACCTTACTGTGCAGATGAAGGTTAATAAAGCCCTTAAGTGCCAACCCACTTGAAACAAACCCTAAATAAAGCCTATCCGGAAGCTGGGGATTCCGAGAGATGGTTCAGCGGTTTATACTGCAGTTAGAGGTTGATGGAACCTTGTTCACATATTTCTAAATTCTTTCTATTAGTATAAAATAAACACAAATATGTATATGCATACATACAAGTTACGCATAAATCCATCACTGCATTAAATTTTGTTATTAACCCTAAATACGATGCTACAACCGTATACGTATACGTATAGCAACAGTTGTGCTGACGTCCTATGTCGACAATCAACGGCTACGTGGTTTAGTTGGTATGCGTGGAACTACTAAGATCAAGATTCCGGGTTCGAATCCCTGACCGCTTAAAAAAATGTTAGGGGAGGAATTTTTTACAAAAATTCGCATTCGTTCGGATGAGAGGTTAAACGTAGGTCTCGTGTGCGTGTTGTCGCGCACGTTAGAGATCCATACCTTGCTTACAACAGCAAGGGTTGGGCAAAATTCTAAATGTCCAGCTAAAAACTTCCTTTCTGCCAATGTAGTACCTTCGAGGTGGAGCATTGGAGCGTTGTCGTGTGTAAATAACCAACTGATTTCAGTGTTACTCACATCTGATCTTACATCTGTTTGAATTAGATTCAAAGATATTTACTTATTTATTTGTTATACTCCTTATACATACAATGCACATAACATATATTACTGAACATGATTATCACAGTAAATAGTAACAGAGAAAGCTAAGTATACCTACGATTGGTCAAATATGCGTGTAGTTAACTTAATATTTATTAATGATAGACATCCACCCAATTTAACTTTTACATATGTTTTATGCAAATACAATTGTAAACTTCTTCATATGATAATATACGTATTTATACTACGTTTTAAGTAAGCGTGAACCAACGTAGTAATCCGTCTTAATAAGTTTTTCACATTCTTATTATTACTACCAATCATAATTACTAGATACAAAAGAGAACGTAATGTGTATAAGGTGTAGAGTTAAAATTTATTAGATTTAGTTTTTTTCTTGTTAGTCTTAATTAAAGCTCCGTTGACTTTCTAGTGCAGGAATGATTGCAGGTAAATTAAGATCTCCAACTTGGCGTTGAATCAAAGCTCTCATCACAGGTCACTATCACCTTTAACCGGTATTTTCATATGCGCTCTCTTGCACGGATTTGGAAACCGGTTTGCTAGCAGTACCTGGATTTAATACCATAACGTTAACTACCCGATTATCAACCTTGTCTTACACGGTGATGGTTGTATGTCAATCGAAATCAACTGAAATGCGGTCACGTGCATGGTGTTATCCACAACTGCGATTTGTTACGTAATTAATTCAAACGTAAAACTGACAATATTTGGCAGCAAATTATTATTTAGAGTATATTACACTAAAATGCAAAATCTGCAATTTAATATTAATTTAAACACTTTGAAGACTGGAGTTTGATCCAAGAAATCAAATTTAAAGGTTAATTTGCAATTGACAATGGTCGTTGAATTGCTTAAAATGATTTTAAAAACTCAAACATTAGTATAGATTTATAAGAATTGGTTAATTGCTAAATTTGGGTTTAAATTTTAAACTTTGGTAATTTGAAAGCCAACCACAAAGAAGGTCACATATAAGTTCTTTTGTTTCTATTGTGATGGTCCTGCCCTAAGTCACCGTCGTGGCAGTGCACAGTGGCCACTAACTAGTTTCTTATAGGATAATACAGTGGTCTAGCAGTTGCTAGACCTACCTACTCCGTTACGTGAGTCTAAGGCTACCGACGTGCTCTGTGACAGGAAAAAAATAAGATAGCTCGAGGACGGTATAAGGACGCCGACAGTGGGCACAGCAAACCTTATACCGGGGTTATGGGGTGTTGGCAATGGGCATGACGCCGGGCGATGCTAAATGCCGGCTATGGGCACGGCAGTGGAAATGGTTGGCTTTCTGCACAGCAAGAAAGGAGAGAGTAGTTGTAGGCTATGGGCACGACGTCTATGGGTTCGGAACACCTATGGGCACGCTGCGGTAAGTACTAACTACTCTACACTGGCTATGGGCACAGTAGTAGAGGAGTCTATAATCTTTTAGAGCGAGTCGGTAAAGTGGACTGGTCTCTCTCGCAACAGCGCACTGATTTATACCGCTTCTTGGTCGAGTCGATTAGTGTATTTATTAACCAAACATTAACAGTAGTAGGCATACAATTAACTTATAACTACTTGAAACGTCACGTTGACGTTGGTAAATTGTCATTACACTATTAAGTGTTTCCATAGAAGACTGTTTATTTATTTATTAAGTTATGGATTTTATTTCATAGTAGGTTATTGTGTACAAAATATATGTATGTAATTTACTTGGGGTTTCAAATTTATGCAAAGCATTTGCATTACATAAGATATAATAAACAGACTAAATATTCAGCAGTTTTAGTACGGTATTAAAAGAAAAGAGTATTAATTTAGATGACTTTTTGTAGAATTGCTTATTTATAGGAAATAACCAATGTAAATAGTAACTCATATGAAAATGAATAATTAAGAATTTGTTGATGCATAATTATCATGAGTTTAAAATTTGTCTACTAGTATAGCAGCATACAGAATAATTGTCAAGTGTGTAATTCAAACTTTGCGAAAAGGGTATCTTGCACTGATTCTATTTGTATTTGTCTCATTGGTGGAATTTAACCCTAGAAAAGATACAGAGGTAGAATACTACCACACACCAATTAGTTATGACCCATAATTTATAATTGGCCACTTCATTGCGTTTGCCCCACCCGTTACTCCTACTCCAGGTACAGTTCTATTGAATGGTCAGTCTGGTTTCCGCAGCACGCGTGTTAGTTGTGTTTAATTAATACAGTGGGGTATTTTGCTACCTTTGTTTCCAGGAGTGTATGTAAGTTTTCTAGAGATTTATGAAAATAGGTTGAACATATGCCAGTTAAATAAACAGTTAAAGCTACATATCCTGACTTTGAAGATGTTGTGAGTGAGTAGTATGATGAACTTCGCTCTGGTGATGAATTTCACCTCGATAGAGACGTCGAAGACAATGTGGAAACATTGTCGGAAAGTAATGACACAATTTTAGAAAACAAGCTGTCGGATGGTGATTACAGCAATGAAACCAGTTCAAGTAATGAACAAAATAGTACGTTTGTTATGGCTAAAAATAGGTTTACGTAGGTATGAAAGAACCTGTTAAGCAACGAACGCCAGCACGCAATCTAGTGTTGCGAGTTCCTAGTCCTAAAGATGTTTTTAAAAATATTGTTACAGAGTTAGATGCTTGGCAAGTTCACTTTACTAAAGGTTTGATTTAAAAGAGAAAAATTGAAAACCAAGGAACTAATTACGAAGATGCTAGAAATGCTCATAATGTTAGCAGTAAAAAGCTACTAGCCCTGATAGGACTTTTATATATAGTTGGAGCTCGAAAAAATGCCCACTTATCTATTTGTGAGAAGTTTTCTGTTCACGGATCACAAACTTACAAGTGCATTATGAGCGAGTCCCGATTTAAATTTTTAATAAATTACTTTAGATTTGATAAAAAGTCAAATCGAAACCGTGAAGATAAACTTTCTCCTGTTGGAGAGTTATGGTCTATGTTTATTGAGCATTGCACCGACAGTTACATACCTCACGAATATTGTACAATAGATGAACAACCCTTAGAGTTTAGAGGACGCTGTCCATTTAGAGCATATATATAGCACCTAAACGAGATAAGTATGGTATAAAACTGTCACTATGAGCAGGGTAGAAGATACTATATGGTAAGTGCCATTCCATACAGCGGCAGAGAAGGTAATGAAATGATCTAGTTGTTGCAAACCTAGTAAAAACACTGACAAATTCATTATACCATAATTACGTAAAAGTCAGGTATTTTCTCTGAGATCTGTGTCGTTGTTGCAATATGATATCATGTGAAGGGCTTCGATGGTCGGGACAGTTGACAACTGTATATTAAGAATTATCTTTCTATGGGAAGCGCAAGCGTAGCCTCTAACAACATTTAAATCTGTCTTTGCAAATTTAAGTAAGTTATCGTGAGGTATTATTACGTTAACAGTGTATTTAGATTAAATAGGGTTATAGCTTTTGAAGTTGTTATCCGAATTACCTTTACAGAAACAAAAATTAGAAAGCCATGCTTAATTAATATTAACTATTCGTGAAATCTAAATACGTAAAATAGGGCCATGTACTTACTATCAATTAAAAATTAAATTTTTTCTTTTCTGACTGATTTATATCTAAAGTAACTCAAACGCATTACAAATGATAAGCTTTTATGTCTTACATTTTTGGACCAAACAACAGGTAACTTTATTACAAAATTATGTAATGGAGTTCTTGCACTTTTTCTGTGTTTTAAAGAAGACTACTTACAGGGATTTTTACCGTACAAATAAGAGTTATTCAGCACTTGAATCGATAATTTGACTTCAAAACCTTCAAATTGCTCACTCTCCGTATCCTGTTCACTTTCAATAGCAATTTATTTTCTTATATTCTCAATGTCAAAATAGCAGAGTATTTGAGCCGGTTTACGGCCCTTATTTGCTCCAAAATCCCTCATTTGCTCCCTCCAGATAAATCTACTTTGTTTAGCTCATCTGTCGAGACAATTCTATCTTTTTTGGTGTCAGTTAATATTAGATTTTTCTCAGCTACCTGAATTTCTAGGAATTTTTTAGATAATATCATTCCCTAAGGCGGTATCCCAATTTAAAAATTTTTTTAACAGCAGGGTTTTCTGACCGTCCTTATAAAGTTTTTAGCCATGCGACACATCAAGTTAGTCTAAAATTTTGCGCAGAATCCAAATCTGTAAACAGATTTGAAATCCGACCACCCCTTATCGTTTTACACACATACCCTCTAGCGAACATATAAAAGATTATTTTTGTTTCTCTTAAGATAAATATATCTTCTTTGGCATCTACTAATATTAGATTTTTCTAGGAAGCGCAAACTTCTAATTTTTGCCCATCCATATTTAACTCCATCTTTGAAACCTTTTTTTTTTGCAACCTAAGACATATACTTTAACCAACCATTTTTCGAGAAATCTAAAACCGCTGGAATTTTGAAAATGAACCCTTTATAAGCCATAAGTGTTTGATACTCAAAACCATTTTTAAACAGTAATGTTCTGTTTTTAGAATAATGTAAAACATTTCAATGTAATGTGTTCTTAATATATAAATGGGAAGGTCGAGTTTAGCAACAAGAACCACACTCTTTAATTAGAATATTCAAAAACACGACTTTTAAAATTTTAAACAGGATAAACCTTTACACAAAATTTTATCAATTTTCTGGTTTTACATTTAGTAAATGCGATACTTGTAGCAGTATAAAATCCTGCTAGTATCACTATAGGTAGGCAACCCTAATTACGTGCGTATACGTCTATGGTAGTATAAATTTCTATTGCAAATAAAACCAGATAGAACGGAGTAGGGATACGAGATCTAACGGCCATACTCGAGGCCATCGTGGTTTTTCTGGTTCTTGTTGAGTTGAACTCGCAAGCAAGATGATGTGTCGAAGAATCGTTTTCATAATGAGAATTCTTGCGAAGAAGCGAGTTCGTCTGAAAATGTTTATTTAAGAAACTTACAGCAGGCTAGTGGTAGGTGAGCTTTCTTTTAAATAAAATTTGGCTAATGAGGTATTACAAATTTTAGCTGTTAAGTACGATCGAAATAAATATAATTAAAGGCGGATGCAGCAAATTGGACTTGATTAATGGAATTTATTATGAAGAGGTAATATTCGAATTTAATTCAAAACGCGTGACGAAACTACAAGTGCGAGATGGAGAGCAAGGGTTGATGCTACACTTTCATTGTTCATAGCAAGGGTCAAGTCGAGTCAAGGACGCAGCTGTCGGTTAGGTTGGCTGTTGGCAGACAGATGACATTGTTTTCCTACAAGTTATGTAACTAGGTAATTATACTTTCTTATCGGATCGGGTATGGAACAAACTTTTAGTTAAACAAAGAGTAAAATACTATAAATTTTATTTGTAAATTACAACATGATGTTGCAAACATTCCTGGACGTTTTAAAGTTAATTTTTTTAAATTGTTAGAAAGTCAATTGATGCCTGCGAAGTCCGCAGTCACTCGACAATAAATTTGATCTATAATTGACCTTTACCTCAATCTAATTTCACTTGTAAAATATAGCACCTTTGCATAACGTGCATAGTACACATTTGGTGTATTAATAAAACAGTGTAACACTGATAAGGTTATGAGCTCAAACACTTATCAGCGCATTTGATTTATTTGTAAAAGATTTAACGTAATTTAATTCTTTATTACTTGATATAAAAATTTGGACTTATGAAAGTTTAAGTCGGCTTGTATATAGTTTTGTTAATTGAATTGTTTTATTAATTGATATAAATTTGGACTTATGAAAGTTTAAGTCGGATTGTATATAGTGTTGTTACTTGAATTGTTTTATTAAGGAACTAAGTCGAATCATGCTTTTTATGGTACATACCTTTTTTGTACATATATTACCAAAAGAAACATTAGAAATACTTTGCTTTCCAATTGTTTTATTTATTGAACTGGTGTGTTGTGACTTAGTGCATTAAATGGTACACTACTGTGTTAAGCTATACAGGTCAGCCCACCCCTGAGGAAGTTATTAGATGTTTCATGCTCTTAAATTATTATAGCTTAGGCTATGTGTTTTTAGTAAGCAAAATTTAGTGTTTTGTTTAGATTCTGCCATACTTGGGGAGACGGAGTTTGCAGCCAGTGCAGCAGTCCCGAGGTAATTGGTATAATTTTACTCCCTTACAGATAGGTGTAACAAGGAGTAGGACATACTAAATAGGTATTTGGAAAAATACAATTCGTATCTGAACTAATTTCTTGTCGAGAAACCCTCAAACATCTAATTTTTGCCCATCTATATTAAACTCCATCTTTAAACCATTTTTTTTTCTAAAAAAGTACTTAACCTGTATCGTTGTGTCCCCATGCGTAGGGTGCTGTACTATTAGGTATGGCGTACCTTTTGTCATCTTCGCCCGACAAACTAATTTTATTTATTAACTGTGTATAAAGCTTGTGTTTATGACTCCGAATAGTTACCATGCTATGCATAAGGACCCCAGAATTATTATTTACAAAATCCCTAAAACTATCACCACCGATCCCCCTCAAAATACTACGGCTATCTCCCTTAATCTTTTTTCGATGATGCAACATAATTTATATACAACTTTATTAAAACAATACAGACATTTAATCTAACAACAAAATTCATTTCGAATAAAAACAACATTCTGTCAAGCGCATGTTAAATTGTTATCTTCGTGCAGTAGGCAATGACTTAAACCATCATTTTTTTTGCAGTTGTTTTACTCATTTTTGTTTAATACGGATGTTAAACTAATAGAGTCATGACTATCTAGTTGCACCATCGGCACAAACTGGAGCTTTGGTTTGTAGTATTTGTTTTTTCATAACCTCTGGTTCATAACTTCTTTGTCAATAGTCTTCACACGAAATTTTCAAAGGCGGAAAACTCTGTAACACTATTAATTACACTTTGAACGACTTTACGTTTTACAAAAATTAATTCAAAATGAATTTTTCCCTCGCATTTATGTACATAGAGAAAGTATAATTTTTCCTTACATTCACCCAATTTAAATCAAATTATAAAATGCGCACTCCAGTATATGAACTAGAATTGTAGGAATGTACCTTCCGCATTAATAGTCAGACGTCATTGACAAAACAATGCAAGGCTGAGCATCATACACTAAATCTATTTAGAAAATAGGTCTTATTTTGAACTACTTTTAAAATAGATTATCGAACTACTTTCTAACCTACAGTGCAGAGTTAATATATATTTAACGTTTTGGTTATTTAAATGTGGATGCACTAATTGAAAATTTAACAATCCTAGATATTAATAACTATTTTTTGAGTTAAATCTAAATATAAATGCAGATGTGTTTTGCTGTTAGGTTTTTGAATATTAAAACATTATGCGGGTCTTTGTTGGGACTGATTTTAAAAGACGTGATAATTGATTTCGATTCCCCAGAAAATTCTATACTAATTTGATAGGTTACACGATGGGTTTATCTCAAAAGACAGAGCAATACTGTTTAGAAATAGATTAAAAATGAACACCGTATGGTTTGTAAAAGGTTGATCTGTAAATCAGTAAGGGGTCATTCGATTTCAAAAAAAAATCTGAAAGATTTGAGAAGCTGAGGAAAACACAATAATAATTGATATCTTACACGACGGAGTTATATTAAAAATATCGCTAGGAGTAATTTTTATAAAAATTTTAAAATCGTGTTAGCGGTTAAATACAAACAGGTAAAATCCACTATAAAACAATTATAAGTGTCACTTTTCCAGTCAAGACTTGCATATAACACCAATTAACATAATAAGGAACTGCGCGCTTGGCCGTCAGCATAAAAGACAAGGAACCATGTTTCAGAGCATCAGTTGTCAAAGTATCGTCGAATTGATCAAAAATTACAAGTTAGAGATCGATTTTTTTCTGGTGTTGACGATACACGTAATGTACGAGTGTCATTAGGTATAGACAAACTAGCAGGTGAATTTACATCAAATTTTCACCAGGGAAACGTAAATATTTTGGATATCCAGGGGTTCCAGTACAAGTAAAGCAAATTTTTTGTGTAAGAAATAGCTGTACTGAATGTTGGAACGGACGAATTATGGCACGAAATTCTGCATATGTCGTTAAGAAGTGAAAACTAGGATGAGGATTTCCGAAGACAACGATTTTGGTAAAAGTCACCTACACGGGTTAGATTGGGACGTTCCTGCGACCAATGAATTATCAGCTCAACGTTTAAATTTATTTTTGCAAGGAATAGTACCTGTACATAGAACCGTGTATGTAAAAGGGTTGTTAAGGAAAAACATCATCACCCGCTACCTTCCAGCTAACGAAGTTGTGAATCTTGAACAGTTTCGTATTGCAAATTTGAAGCAGTTACGAAAAGATAATCAATCTAATCATTGTTTATTGCATTCCAAAAATTTTCTGAACGGCGCCAAGCAGAACGTTTGTATTTTAAAGAATACTATTTTTTGAACTTTTATATTAATTTGTAAACATTATTAGAATTAGGGAAACGAAATTTTACTTCCAAAATATTTACCAAACCGACCGCGTATACTAATTATATCCAGGTCATTAGACAACGTTGATAAGCGTATAAGTGGTTTGCGTTTAACAAATGAGATACAAATTGCTCAAACTAATGAGTCGGCATTGAGTGAATCATTGAATACTTCGATTTCTTTATATAAAACAAATTAGACTTTAAACACTAATTAACTGCGCTTGCAAATGATATACAACTTTTGCTTGGAAATTCATTTGAAAACTGATCAAATCATAAATTCCATAAAAATGACGTAGACGTATTTAAAATTTATGCTGCCAGGTCGAGGATTCATTAGACCTGAAAGAAGATTATGATCTAGCTAATCAGACAAGCACTATAGTATTCAAGTCTATAGAAGAAACAATTAGTTCTCGCAATAGAAGGCTAGATGATGTAATGGATCCTAAAGACGATAGTGATTGTGTTTCTAAAAAGCTTGCTGTTAATCTTGTGAATCAAAGCTTTTCATAATGTCTAATAAGTATGGAAGATGTTCAGCGTAAAGATAAATCTTTCAATGCAAGAAACCAACGTATCACAATGCTTGCTCACCCAGTTGAACCCGCTAGTGCAGTAAATAAACAATATGTAAATGAAAAATTGGATAAGCTTATATCTGATTTTATAACGTTTATACGGTTTTTTTATGAATTTCATTACGGCTTCTGACACAAACAAAAAGGAGCTCGGTCTCCCATTATCATCGATTTACGAGGCTGCACCAGAAGTTGTAAAAAAACAAATACCACAAACCAAAGCTCCAGTTTATGCCGAAGGTGCAACTAGATAATGATGACTCAATTAGTTTAACATCAGTGTTAAACAAAAATTTGTAAAACAACTGCAAAAGAAGAATGATGGTTTAAATCATTGCCTACCGCACGAGAATAATAATTTAACATGCGCTCAACACAATGTTGTTTTTATTTGAAATGAATTTTGTTGTCAGATTAAATGTCTGTATTGTTTTAATAAAGTTGTATATAAATTATGTTGCATCATCGATTAATGGAAATAGCCGTAGTGCTGTGAGGGTGATCGATGTTGATAGTTATAGGGATATTGGAAATAATAACTCCGGGGACCTTATGCATAGCATGGTAACTATTCGGAGTCATAAACACCAGCTTTATACACAGTTAATCAATAAAATTAGTTTGCCGGGCGAGGATGACAAAAGGTACGTCATCCCTAATAGTACAGCATCCTACGCATGGGGACACTAGGATATAAGTTAAGTATTTTTTTTAGTAAAATGTTACGGGTATTTTCAGGATAAATTAATTACCCCTTTTTCTCTTTAATTTGTTTTTCAGTTAAATAAATTCCGTTGCTATTCTTAACTCCTTCATCAACATCCTGTATATTTTACCTGTTCATCATAAGCCCGCTTTACAATAATTGTTTAACTCAAGTCTATTACATTCCAATCATGTATAATTGCTTTCTCTTTGGTTTGAATCTACAGACTTGTCAAACTAAGGTCGCGTACTATCCGATAAAAGCGTGTTTCCAAGTTTCCTAATCACGCTTTGATAACTACAATATGACTTAGAGCTCTGGTTGTTTAATTAAAGGGATTAATGTTCACTTTCTTTTCAAAATGTTAAAAAGCGCTCGTCGTAATTTCTAGATTCTTCGTTCCGTTTTTCTTAATGAAAATTTCGCGCACGCCTTACAGCGTGGTCGGTATTGATGGTTTTATAAAACCATACTTGTCGGCATAAATAAATTAATATTTTTCGTATTCATTCTAACTTCCTGCGGAGGATACGCTAGTCACTCTAATTGCTGCCCCTTGGAGTATAGAGGGCTACACCCGTTACCGGATCCCAGGTCCATCTGGCCCGCTCCGGTCCGAGGAGCGAACGAGAGATCCAACACCGCAGAGACGTGAGTGAGTTTTTCTTTCCTGCTTGTGTCGAGATGCTGTGCACTTAGATTTTACTGTTTGGGGCTCATACAGGGCTCAAATTAATTGTATGTACAAAAATGATTTATGATACTGGGATCTATTGTCATGGAATTACTATATTACGTTAATCCTTAACTACTATCTATTAATGCGAGAGTGGAATAAAAACTTGCTCGCACATTGAAAGACGTTGTTGCCATTGTATTTGTAATTGTAGGTTATATGTTAGCATTATCAGAGCCTATGTGAGGTATCATATAATATTATGATTACTAAACGAAATTGTGAAATCTGGCATACAAATACACTAGCTAGCAAATACTAATATATATGGTTTATTCTCACTTACTTAAACCGGGTTAATGCCCATTATAATGTTTCTTTTTTTATGCTAATTAGAATTCTTTTGTTAATGTGCTATTTCCTTTGTTTTTTCAAAATTTAGGTATAACTGCAGGCGGGGATTTCTCCTACAGGTTGTACGGAGCGGTTAACAATTTATTTTTATTTCAGGCCTTATTTAATTTTTGTAGGTATTATACCCCGCCCCCTCACCGACTGAGCCCGGTCAATTTCTCTTTCTTTCTTCTTTGTTGTCTTTTTTGTTGACTACGTCGCTGTACGTAGCAAAAAAAAGGTTTTAAAGATGGAGTTAAATGTAGATGGGCAAAAATTAGAAGTTTGGGGTCTTTTCGACAAGAAATTAGTTCAAATACGAATCGCATTTTTCCAAAGTACCTATTTAGTATCGCGTTAACTAAATGTAAAACCAGAAAATTAATAAAATTTGTGTGCAAGGATTAACCCTGTTTAAAATTTTAAAAGTCGCATTTTTGAATATTCTAATTAAAGAGTGTGGTTCTTGTTGCTAAACTCAACCTTCCTATTTATATATTAAAAACAGATTATATTGGAATGTTTTACATTATTCTAAAAACAGAACATTACTACTGTTTGCAAGTGGTTTTAAATATCAAACACTTATGGCTTATAAAGGGTTTATTTATAAAATTTTAGCGGTTTTAGATTTTTCAGGAAATGGTTGGTTAAAGCATATGTCTTGGGTAGCGAAAAAAAGGTTTTAAAGATGGAGTTAAATATAGACGGGCAAAAATTAGAAGTTTGGGGTCTTTAAAAGGTGTAACATTGTAAGGGGTGGTCCTATTTAAAATCTATTTACAGATTTGCGCTCCCTAAAAAAATCTAATATTAGTTGATGCCACACAAAATATATTTATTTTAAAAGAAACGAAAATAATCTTTTATTTGTTCTCTAGAGGGTATGTGTGTAAAACGGTAAGGAGTGGTCAGATTTTAAATCTGTTTACAGATTTGAATTCTGCGTAAAATTCTAGACTAATTTGACGTGTCGCATGATTAAAAAATTTATAAGGACGGTCAGAAATCACTGCTGGTAAAAAAATCTTAAAATTGGAATACCGCTTTAGGGAGTGATGTTATCTAAGAAATTCCTAAAAATTCAGGTAGCTGTGAAAATCTAATATTAAGTGAGCTAAACAAGATAGATTTATTACGAGAGGACAAATGAGGGATTCTGGAGCAAATGAGGGCTGTATACTGGCTCAAATACTCTACTCACAATCTTTAAGGTTTTCTAAATCACTTGCAACTTCAGCAGCCTATCCAAAACAATTTGAAAATTAGGGTCGGAAGGCCTTACTGCCTTGCACGTAAATTTAGAATAAACGGAAAAACCTGCTATCATAGTAACAGCAAAAGAAACCACTCTACTGCTTTTATTTATTGGAACGTAGTCACCGATATGCGGTTCGTGATACCGAAAAATATTCTACGTTAACATAGTTCAAAAACTAAATGCATTCTGAAACTACAGTAGCTGGCAATAAGTACAGTTACAGATTACTTGAAGGTACATTGATAGTTTTCTAGGAATCTTCTGTAAAACTCATCTGCAACAGAATGCTCCTTTGGCACTTAACACATACCGCATGTCAGTGCTTACGGGTTACATTGTACAAGATGTCAAGCTCTGTGACCGTACTAAATTTCAGACAAACTGGGCTGAACCAAAATTCTCCCTTACAGCCTTCTAATGAAGACATTTGACATGGGATCTTTTTGAAGTCTATTTAAACATTATACGGAGGCTCGTTTTAGTCAAATCAAACGTAAAGAAAGTTTCCTCATACACTTAAGTTGAACTCCCTTTAGACGACAAACTTTACAGCAGTTCCAAGACCTTTCTTTGTCAACTTTTAGCCAAATTTAAATAGAATTTGCTGATATTCTAGGAACACTTTGTTCTACTGAAAGTCCTTTGTCAACAAATTACTTTATATCGATGACGATGATTTTTAATTACTTACTAATTTTATGGTTTGGCAAAACTCCAAACGTATGATATAAAAATATACGAGAAAGTCTACCCCCGAATGTACCTTTAGTTGTTGCTGAAGACAATAAATTTTAACGTTATACGGTAATACTTTAAGAACCAGCACGAATTTCATGACAGCACACAATATTAGGGGAAATATTTTGCTTTAATTGTGAAGATTTCAACGTGAAGCGGAATTAAGCTATTACCTAAAACTTGCCGCAAGCGTGCTATAAGCGTATATTTGAGAAACACGGACACAAATTTACTCATCAAATAGCAGATATTGGCCAACTTTTCCCATTATTAAAGTATTTAATAGGAGTCGTTTCGAAATTTTCAGTCTTTAGCCTCTTTTACTTTACATTTATAAGTTTGTTCTCTTTTGCCTAACTTTAATTAATTAATTATCAATTTCAGAATTTCACAGGAACGACGCCGCTAAAAATTGATAGCAGCATTACACCCTCAACTTTCAAAGTCATTACGATGCTTACGTCATCGACAATCACGACCGAACTATGGTTTTACGTGGGAGGGTAGAAGCGACATTATAAATGTCTAACCTAGCACGCGAGGGTTTAACCCAGACACGGTTGTAAATTTAATGCATAGGTGTCTATTTGAAAAATTGGAAGTCAAGGCCTACTTTATAAAGACTCTAAATTTAATGGAGTATAGGGTGTCTACTTTAAAATGAAAGGTATCGTTAAACTGATCTAAAGATTGCGTGACTCAGAATTCCACAAAGAACTTATCAGAAACGGTTGTCCAGAGTGCCAGATAACTTTCACATTATTGAGAAAAAAGGATTATATCTAAGTGTGTGTACATATACAGGGTGTTCCTAAATATCATGTACATACGAAAGGGTGTGATTCTTTGGCGAATTTTATGCCTAAAAATTTATATAAACATAGGTCCGCAAACGCTTCGTTTCCGATCTACAGGGCGTAAAATATAGAAATTTTTTGGTTTTCTCTTTATAGCTCTTGTAGTTTTTGAAATATTAAGAACAAATTTGGAATATAGATTACGCTGTACGGCTTACATCATTGGGCATGTCGAATGATTGTGAGAATCTACAGGGAGATTGTTTTTCAGGGGGTCATGCCCTCTTTTCTTCCCTTTTTTGAGATGCGCCGCTGGTAGATTTTAAAAGGCAAAATAAATTTTCTGTATTGTATAGAAACTTTTGGTCTGTTGCAGTTTTTCCTGAATAACGGTCACAGATACGAAAACTGCAAAAAAACAAAAAGTTTCTAAACAAAACAGAAAATTCATTCTGTGTTTTGAAATCTACCAGCGGTGCACCTAATAAAGGTTTAGGGGGAGAAAAGGGGACACGACCCCCGAAAACTACCACCCTATAGATTCTCACGGCTACATGCCCAATCATTTAAGCCCTACATAACCTATATTCCAAATTTGATCCTAATATCTCAAAAACTGCAGAAGCTATAAACAAAAAACCAAAAAAATTTCGATATTTCAACACCCTCTAGATCGGAAACGAAGCGTTTGCGGACCTATGTTTATATAAATTTGTAGTCATAAAATTCGCCAAAAAATCACACCCTTTTGTATGTACATGATATATTTACGAACACCCTGTATATAATGCTGTGATATAGGGTTATTTAGAGTTATAAGGGTCGCACACTACATGGAAATAGTACTAGAAGCTAGAAAAATAAACAATTTTATCATAAAAAGTACGTAATTTGCAAATTATGCAAAAAGCATACATTTAACACCCTGTATAAGGATCGCAAATGTCTTTAATTAATGCCGGGAAGCACATCCTTCAATAATACAAACATATTCAGTAAAATAAATAACTCTGTACTCATTAAATTCTTTTACATCAGAAAAGCATTCATAAATTCTAAACAAACACGCATTACGAGCATTGAAGGTTAGAAATCATAATTAGAATTCTGGTAAAATAGGACATGCAATGGTACAAAGACATAACAAAGCTTTCTCGCGATAAACGTACCTTTCAAAATAAATATGTTTCGGAAACGCAGGATGTAAATAAACACATACCAATTTACGTCATTATAGAAATTCGCTTACGTGATTTTGAACATGAAAATAAATTCAAAACCCAAAACATTATCTGGACAAAATAAAGCCATAAGTTTGACTACATGCAAGGTCGAGGAAAAATTTCCTAAAACATTAACACCAAACAAACGGGTAAAAGTTCACGAATCGTAGAAATCCACCATATAGAACTGGAATTATACGTGACGTAGCATTGTCCCGGCGAGCTATTATCTAAATAATACATGAGAAAACCCAAAGTGTTGAAAACATTCTATAGGATGCCTTAAACCTTGACCGTTACGTACACTTATAACAAATCAATAAAAAATCTATTTACTCGAGTCAAAGATAAGACAGACCGACAATGGTTAAGCAACGTCGTCTATCAAGTAAAATGCTCGTGTGGGGGATTATACCTTGGACAAACAAAACAGTACCTTTGCAGAAGGTTAACACAACACAAAAGTGATGCCAAACTAGGAAAGATGTCCTGCGCACTAGCGTCACATGTCCAAACCACTCACCACAACCCCAATTTTGTTGATGTGAAAATAATGGAAGTTGAACGTGACTACAAAAAAAGACTTTTTTTAGAATCTTATCATATAAACAGAACTAAAAACAATCTAAATTCAAAAAGTGATATAGACAACCTAAGTGCGGTTTACACTTCGCTTTATAAATTTAATAGTTAGAAATGCAATCCTCGTTTCATAGACATTATAATTTTGATACCTTAGAAGGCGTATGCCTTAATTTAAATTGACATTTATTTAATTTTTCGATAAGTTTCAAACAAAATTTTTTTACATTAATGATTAATATCTAGTTTTATTCTTCTTTATAGTTTTCTTGTTATTAAAGTTTTAATTTGTGAAGATTTTGCTAGTTGAAGTTAAAATGCTGATGTAAATTTATATGTAAGTTTTTCTATTATGTACCTAATTGTATTTTAACTGTCACCATTGTAGCCTTCGAAAAAGAGTCAAAAAAGGATTCGAAACGTCAGGTATATAAATAAATACATTCTACCTCAAGCATTTCATTTCGAACTAAATAGTTCCCAATAATTATATCCAACAACAAGTAGTTTTTATTTAAAGCAGTTCGTAATTACTTGACATTTTGTCAAATCATATTTTATATATATATATATATATATATATATATATATATATATATATATATATATATATATATATATATATATATATTGCTGTGAATTTTTGGGTTAAACTGCAATAAATTATGCTGTAGATATTTGGGTATAGCTACCCAAACGATAAAATGATAAAAATAATATGATGCGGATTTTTACGTGAATATGCTCGTATTATCTTGCTAGTTTAGAAATAAATATGCTGTTGGCTTAACAAAAATGAAATAAAACAAAGAAATTTCATTATCACAATTGTAATTACATAAAATGTTTACGATCAATTTATTCATATTATGTTACTCGATACATTCAAAAACATCGTTCTTCTACACCCATTATGGAAGAAATTTACTACATACACAGATATAAAGAAAGCTTCTAAATGCAATTTACAATTTAAGTCTAGAAAGAAATATTTCATCTCTACTATACATTAATATAATCTTCATCTAATTCTTGTTAATAATTAGAAACGCCAAAACTTTTCATGCAAGTCACAAAATTTTGTTTAAGAGTAATATGGATAACTTAAATACTTTCGTATTATGCCGTCTCAGTGTGACTGATCAGTAACCTCGGAGAAAACCTTAAATAAAAGTCAAATCACCTCGACATTTGCCCTCAAAGTAATTTTCTACACCCAAAGATATGAGACTGGCTTAGTCTACTTAGTAATAGCACAAATTGTCTCTCTAAAGGTTTAAAACAATGCTGTATTTGCGTTTTGTATTGTCCAATTTTCGCTGGTATTCACGTCTCCATTACAACATGCCTTTGACTATAATTACCATCTTAAGATCGTTTACCTAGAAATAACTGCATAGAAGAATTTTTTGTTCCATTTTTAGATTTCCATTCAAATAATTCTTGTATGTCGAAGTCCACTTTATCAGTTATTAGAAGTACTTTTGTTTTAATAGATTAAAATATCGACGTAACCCAGCACCAAGTTAAATTATAATTTATATTGTAGCAATAAATACGTCGTCAGCGTGCTTAATAAATAGCGATTCAGTAACTATTTATGAACGAATGATTTATTTTGAATCTCTGCTTCTCATTATTTAGCGACTTTATATAGCAAAAATCTCAATAACCCACCGTTCTCGAGTGTTTTGATCATATTCTAGTAGGTCTGATTCAAGGTCTGATTCATCGTATGCTGTAACAACTAACTGCAATTTCCTGTGTTCTTATCATAATTGCCTATCAGTTTATGATTTATTGCAATCATAAAAGTTTTACTACACCTTATTAATGAATGGAAGCGCTTAGCGTTTATCGCTCCCTATTACAATTTATTGCCATTACAAACGTATTAATCTTATCTGGTCTATAGCTTGTACCGATGTTATGGACTTCCTACACAACTTAAATATTGAAAAGTTTTTACTTTCTAAACTTTGAGGGGCTTTATTTTACAGAATGTGGTGCATCAATATATATATATATATATATATATATATAATGACATAATAAAAGGTCACGAGAGGACATTAAAACCCAAATTCTCCAAATAAATCTCATTAAAACATAATAGAATCCGGTAAAATAGAAATTTCCGTAAAATTCATGGTTACGCGCTGTATAATGCAAGCGTACTTCAATTCATTGATGAACAAGCAAAAATGAAATTGCCCCTGTATAAATAATCACCCTGTATGATATAAGCGTATTGTAAATAAATATGCAAGCAACGTAAGTAGTATATGTACAAATAATTAATTTTAAGATACGGTAAAACGCATTCAATGCCAACGTAAATCGATCATTTTAACATAAATACAAAGCCATTCATATTCACTTATTAGTTATCAATACATTTTTGATAAAAATGCTTTTCATTTGCTGTAAATAGCGTAGAATAGTACTGGCTTTAGGTATTTGGATTAAAATAAGTAATTTCGGGTATTTGAAACACCAATTCTAACCTTAAAAGGTGTATTAAAAACACGTTTTGATGTTAAAAGCAAATATTTTCTATAAAATGCAACCCCTTTTGCATTAAAAAGCAATTAAGGTTTAAATTTATCACCCTGTGGATTACAGAAATTTATTTTAAATAAAGAATTTTATAGAATATTAGTCATGTGTATTTAAAACTACCTAAATAAACGAATTATAAATGAAACATTTATTCTAAGAAGCGGTCGGAACACTAAAAACCCAGAAAATGTAATAGAAATTGAAAAGAAATATTTATGATACTCGCATTCACTGCTGGAGAAAAGCGATAATTGCATATTTGTTAAATAAGGGCAAACAGCGCGCATCACGAATAAGTGGAACGAGATTACGAGGTAATAACTGCCGAGATTTTAGACGTTAATGAGTTTTTCTGCAAATTCTTGCATCATAATGTTCCATACACATTCTACTAGGTTCTAGAAAATAGATAATTTGTATATATAAAGAAGCGTTTATTAATTAAAGGATGAATTCGATTTAAGCATATTATAATTTGGTAACTGCTGTTTGAAATGAGGATTTTAAGAATGGAAAATCTTGTAAGCTGATTTGACGTCAATTTAAAATAGGAAACTATTAAATTACAAGGAGCGTTTTTGTGGATTCGGCAAGTATTACTATTGGAGTATTTGTATTTAATTTAAAGTGGAATAATAAGGATTAATCATATAATACATTTTTATAAACGATTTTTACCAGGAAAGTTTGTCATCGGAGTTCGAAACACTTTGACTTTTAATAGATTGTCTGTCAAGTATTTTTTGGCCAAACAAACCTTTCAAGCGTCAGAATCATAACCAGGTAAACTATACATACAAAAATTTAGTTCTGTAAGTTTAAAATAAGATAAGAAACATTCTTTTTATAATAAATACTTCTTAGACATTATTTCATGTTTGAAAGGAGCGATATTGTAAATGTTCTATGTGCTTTTGAATGAGAGAAAATATTTCATATTGTATAAATGCTTTGTGTAATTGTTGTGTTTGATTCTATTTTGAAAACTCCGTTAATTTCATTGTCCTAGCCCAGCAAAGTTATAAAAGAAGGTAGGTGAACAATTTCAAGTTTTACAAATTGCTGTATCGGTATCACTGCACTCATTTAGTGAAGCATTCAATGCGGCGTTGTTACAGCATTTTTTCAGCGGCGCTTCAACGTGAGGCCTTATCAATATCACTCTTTCAGTGACGCCCAACGCGGGCCTTACTACATGAATATATACATATATATATATATATATATATATATATATATATATCAACTAATTATCAATGTAATAAGATCAAATGCAAATGGTATAAACACGCTTTTACTTAGTTTTCATATAGCTTCAATTCACACAAGAGCTTGTTTAATCAATGCCAATATCCATTACTGACTGAAATGGACATTTATAGGACAAACATGTATTAACAGAACGCCGTTCAAACTAATTACTGTGAGAGTAAATCTTTGCGTATGTCCCAAATGCGTTCGTGAATACGGACAGCCACAGATGTGTTTCATACAAAGCATCCACATCTTGAGGCACGTTTATATTTTAACCCATCTTTTGATTTGGCTGTTTACAGCTCATTCACAGAAGCTTTTGCTGTTGCTGAACGATTCTACTAAAATCTAGACAAATACCAAACACTTCAAGTTTCATTATGTTTTAAATATGCAAAGGTAAAAGTTAAATACGCCCATTCAACAGCTTTAATTAAGAAAACATTATGCAATAAGGGTAATTACGTATAAAAAACAAATATGAAAACTTCAAATTTCATTATGCTTTAAATAGGCAAACGCAATGGTTGAAAAACTCGATCATCCTTAATTTAAAAAAAAAATAATGCTAATTTCAGTAGGCAAATGCAAAGGTTAAAAAACTTGTTTAGCATTTAAAGCTATAAGCTCGTTGCAAGTTTATTTGCTGCACACTTTCAGTTTCACTATTTTTGAGTTAATCATCGTGCTTAATTATTTCATACCTTGTAAGCTCCTATTATTAGCGGAGATTGTCTATACATTTTTAAGCTATACCTGGGGATATCGTAAATTGTGTGTTATGCTAGTGTTAAACTTTCTTAGCATAAACATCTGTGTGTCGTTTCAAACACAGTGGAAGCAGTACCTTGTCACGCTTGCTACCAAAACAAACGTTCTCCCAAATCGAAAATCAATAAACATAGTAGATTTTCTTTGTATCTCGTAATGTTAATCAAGTTCTTCCGCAGGAGATGCAATTTAAGAGTTGCTCTTATAAGTAGCGAAATGAATAGTTGCCTTCGAAATAGATCTCTTTGACAATGGTCGGTAAGAAGTTTGTTTGTAGTTTTTAGTAATATGATATATTTGAAGCGCCGAGTTTAGAATATAATACATTTATTAGTTAGTATTGAAGTAGCGGTTGCTAGTAATCACGTTCGAGAATGCACGTGGAATTTCAAATATACATTTGATAACTATATAAACTCCGGGAACGTTAGTTGTTAACAACATCCAACACAAAGGATATGGGTTTGATATTTTATTAGTACAGTTTGGTAGTGTAATTCCAACGCTTTTTGCTTATTCCGAATAATAAAGTAGGCAACCTTTTTTCTGACAACTAGCATTTGGTTTACGATTTAATCGTTTTAACTATGTTGGCGCGGATTTAATATCTGATAACGTTGAGTAGTGAATAAAATTCTTAGTACGAAAATTAAATTTTCAATGTCTTGTCCTTTGTGGCACGTATCATACGGTGTGGAACCAGCTGTTCCCATAAAAATTGTTTTTAGATAACTAAATTGTTTGTTTCAACAAATATTAAATTGAGTCAAAAATAAGTCAGATTCCTTTGACATGAATATTTTGAAATGATCACCTTTGCTGTCAGATTTATACCAAATGAAAAGGCAATGTAAATAATTTATTAATCATTTACGCTAGTTATGTGATCCCCCATTTGTTATACCTATGAAACTAATAAAGTTATTAGGAAATATTAGGAAAATGCAACAATGTAATTAAAAGACAATTTGTTACAATATATTTCAGTTATAAACGTTCTCATGTGAACGGAAGCGCTACAAAGTAGCACAAAGATAAGTGACACTGCAGATGTCAGGTCACAGACGGTCGTAGGAAGTCACGTACCGAGATTACGCAGAATAAGCCTGCAACATTGTAATTATGAATAGCTTTTAAGATAGCAACTACGTATTATGAATAGAGTCAAGTGTAAGCAGACATTAGGTCTGCAAGTTCCCACAGAATTGTAAGAGGTAGGGAGATTATAAAAAGACCGGGAGCTCCACTCCCAGTCAGTTCACCAACGTTCAGCTTTCACATTGCAATCCGTCGGTAACTCACTTGTACAATTAAGTATTAACTATTTTGACTTAGAATAAATTAATTCAAGATTGTAAAATTCCATGTTCAAATCTGTTTAAACAAATAAATGTGTTAAGGACCAAAGAAGTCTTTTTAAAAAGGACCGCTCGAAGCCACGAACCTTAACTCGCTGAGCTTAAAAACTTTAAAATTCTCATAATATTGCATTTTTACCCCTTCAACAGTATTATAACATTAACATAAATCAAAATAAAGTTACGCGCTACTGACGTCGCCGACTATGCATAACCCTCGACGTAATTTGTACCTCCTCAAACTTAGTTGTATGGGTTGCCGTGACGAGTATAGCCCACAAGTAACCAAACAATTCAGGGGCTTACCTGGGTTTCACTGGAAACCAAGGCCGCAACCTGCTTTATAGGTCAAGGTCGTCTAGGGATGGTTTCTCATGTGTGAACAGATTTTAAGAACTAAGCAAAAATATCTAAGCGTTAGTGGAAGATAGGTAGCTTTTTGGTAACAGATAAGGTACGGAGGTAGGAAAGGATCACTTCGCCGAATTCTAACACGCACGTTCAATACAATAAGAGATTACGTTGGAAATGACAAAGGCGATGGCCCCTCACCCACACATTCTATAAAAAGAGAAAAAATACCTTAACCGCTCTATCATATAAAAACGATTGATAACGAAAATTTTAGCAAATGACTGAAATATATGCAAAAGTATACATCGGAAAGAAAATCTTTGTATTCGCAATTGTGGAAATTGACTTTTTACTACAGAGGCATAGTTTGTAACATATAAATTTTCCAGTAAAGTTATTCATTGACTTTACGCGGTGAATCTATTATTTTAGTCTTTATTTAACAACATTTATATAATTGATTCAGTCGTTATTGCATATTTAATAACCGATAAACTCCAAAGCACTCTTCAATTTTAATTACAATTACAATCTACTACATACCACATATTCCTTACTGATAACATATATATAAATATATATATATATATATATATATATATATATATATATATATACAAACTTGTTAGCGGGTTCCTACATCTTGAAGTATCTAAGGTATTCAAGTTGTTCCGACGATTGGCGATTGATTGTCACTTTTCGTTTCTTAGTTGAACTGCAAGGTCGCTTGGTGTTGAAAAACACTCAAGATGTTCAGGAAAGTCAAGTTTTCCTGGCAAAAGTGTCGTAATAGACGGCACAGTATTCTAAAAGTTGTCCGTATCAACTAAAGTAGAAGTGTAGTGTACAAATCCTATTGGCGAACGTGCAGCTTCGATAGCTTCGATAACTTCGATAACTTTGATAACTTCGATAACTCTGGAAATGTAGATAATTTCGTAATGATTTTGATGTAATTTCACGTAATTTCGATGTAGGCTTAGATCATCAGAAGATATTTTATTTGGTTTGGTTCGATTAAATTTTATGGAACTCGTTTAGAAGGCAAATAAGTAAGCAACTTCGTTCGACACATGGCCGCTGTGCAGCCGACGTGTTTATCTGATGTACATGTTGTTTGAAGGTTATAGGTCATTGCCGCTATCGGTAAGAAAGTAATGGTTCTAAAATAATGCTTACGTAACAAAGTTCATTACGTTAATTTTGCATGTAATGATTTCCTTTTGAAGCTTGTTTCTACTTCAGGTTGCTGTATGCAATTTATTATGACTTGTATGAATAATTTTGTTAATTAATTTTCCAAAAACTCATTTTGTTAAAGTACAAAGTACAATGAGTACTACAATTTTTTGTAATTAATAGTGTGTTCAACCTATGATTGTATACCTCACTGGTTGTACAGATGTAGACATACTATTGTCACAGTTATCTTGTTTGTCACAAATTAAAATACTAATATGTTAATTTATAGGACCTAAATCCTGTATGATGAAATTTGAACTTAGAGTATTTTATCAACTTATAATATTTGCCAAAAGTTAAGTAAAAATTTTTTAAACATTGTGAGGTTGTAGTAGCGCTACCGTGACTATTCAATATGAAAACTAATGTCTATAATTAAATATCTGATTCAAAAATTACATTTATAAGAATTAAATTTTATTAAGTACACTTACAATTTATAATGTTATTTACTTTTCTTAAAAGAGAGAATATAGAGTTATTTTTTGGACTTCAGTTCATTTCTCAGTAATCATTAAATTTTCCAAATTTTATTAGATATATACAAAGTAAACTTATTCGAAAGTGTACCACGATATAGTGGAAACAAATTGAACTTAATCCAAAGATTACATATTCATACTGGCCCGTAAAATATATAGGGTGTCTATGTTGGTAGAAATTATGTTTCAGAGTCGCCCTACTCATCGTTAGACCATTGAAGAAGACGATCAGATGTAAGTATCATATTTGTGACAATCAAACTTTGTATTTAAAGTGCTTAGCGATAACTTAGGTTTCCAAATTTTCCTTTAAGCAAATTCATTTAGTCAGTTGCTTTATAAAAATTTAGGTGGCGTCTTTTATTTTGTTTCTTTCAACTTAAATATACCCATTAACCTAATCTCATGCGACCGTGGGCCAAAAACTCAGTTAGCTTAGGAGTGTTCTTCTACTATAAGCCAATTTCCATCCAAACCTTACCCAGGGCTTGTTACAGTTACATAAGGATTCTCGATAGGTAATATTAAATCTACCACGATTTTATTGTAGAATAGATTAATAAAAAAAATAGATAACAAGTTTAGGCTTGCTATGTGCACCCAAAGAGTAAAGCAACAATCCGACATCAGCTAGTACAAGTCCTAAATTCTCACTGAGTTGTTCTATCAGCGAGTGACCAGAAAGGGCCGGAGTAACTGCTGTAGAACTTCTAACTTTGCGCATGATTTGAACGTAAACAAAAGGTACATAGAATTATATTCGGCCTTCAACAAACCTAAGTCGATTTATTTGAATTTTGTTACATGTGTTTCTTTTATACGTTAACGAGATTTAAAATACAAACCGGATATGTTTGGCTTTATTTATTTCACTTAGATAAAATTTATAAATAAATAGTATAATGGCACTATACAAGGTGGACACAAAAATTATTGTACCTTATTTACAATTTTATAAAATTTCTGGGTTCCGGAAAATTAGAAAGATTCACTTTGAAATATCGTTAAACTCATTTGTCTATGTTAAGGCTGAGCGCCAACCCACCTAAAAAAATAACACACATAAAGCTTACTCGGAAAGTAGGTGCCCGAGTAACTGCCTGGTGTTTTTCACGGCTGCTGGAGGTTTGTGGAACCTCATGT
Source organism: Platerodrilus igneus (assembly GCA_036346225.1). NCBI lineage: Eukaryota > Metazoa > Arthropoda > Insecta > Coleoptera > Lycidae > Platerodrilus > Platerodrilus igneus. The sequence goes on along the minus strand of JARFIW010000482.1, from coordinate 997,522 downwards.
ACACCTTAAAGAATAAACAAAAGATCTGTAGTAAGTGTAAACCTAACTTATGTTGTAGAACATGATTTTACAGTAAATGACAACAGAAAAAAGCACTATGATCTACCTCTAATTGGTAAAATACGCTTTTAAGTAAAAAAGAACAACTTATCATTATCAACAACTCAAGTACATACAAATTTGCCAATTTGATTTTTACTTGCTGATTTGCTTCTACAATAGTGAACTTCTCTTAATAAGAATTCTGTTCGTGCAATACGCTTTAAATAACCGTGCACCAACGTTATTGCTCCGTGTTTAACAATAAACTCCAAACATAATTACTATATCTCAGTTATTTAATATAACACAAACGCATATGATGTTTATAAGCTGGATAGCAAACGTTCATTGCTAAAAGCTCGTTAACTATCCTAACTTAATAAATTTCTTTGTGCTACTTAAAGTTTTTCTAAATAATGCACCGGCGTTACAAAAGATAGATACAGGAAAGGAAAAGGGTAAGAAACAGGCCTTCTTCTGAACAGCTCACCACTTCAAGGTGCTCGTAAAAGCGCCTATTCGCTATCAATGAAGCTATTTCAATCTTGAGCTAGAAAATTAATTCTCATTAGCCTGCAACGATTCTGAAGGTCATTCGCATAATTCCTAATAGGAAGTCACGTAAATGTTCAGAAAAAGCACTTAATTTAAACATAAAGTTATTATTAGATATAAAAGTTAAATAATAAAAGAAATTTAATACGCATGGTAATGACACGTAACAAAAAAAGCATAAAGATAAAGATTAGCACCATCAGCAAATATTCAATATGGCTTCAAACATACTAAAAAGGATTTGTGCTGTAACGCAGAACAAAACGGTTATTTTTAGCATATCGATAAACAATAAATATTAAAGATTTTTCATTTTGAAACATTGTAGACAATAAATTCTTGAATGTTAGGATCAAATTTTACTTGATGGTTTCGATGTGCATTTTTTGAATATTTCTATATAAAATAATTCGGAAGAGATTCGGCAAAACAATAGTAGATTTGAGGCTTTTCTGATCCAGTTAAGAAATAAAAACTTACACCTCACTTTGTATATCCGCAAGAAAATCCGTAACTTTATTCTGGCGTGAAATGCTGGGACCCTAAAAGTAGCTCTACAAAATTACAGTTGTATTTATTCAGACCTATAAAAAATTGTTAATTAGTTTGCTCTAATAAGATAATACACGCAGTGAAAAACATTCGTGATGTTGTAAAACAAAAAGCGTTGCCTTGCTAAGCTTTTTACTCACACCAATTTAATTCATTCAGGAACACCGATCAATGGAAACATCCACGTTTTATGGATATGCGTTTAAACAACTAACGGGCATTAGAAAACACCCGCTTAATCCAATTACTATACAATGCGAATATATAGCATATTTAAAAACAGAAATTAACGCCGATAAAACCATTATGGCAACGAGATGTTGAATAAATGCTGGTATATACTTTTTATTATTGTAACGAACTTCAATTGCAATGCCTTGTTCGATCCGATATAAGCAATTATTTATATAGAATCGTTAATATACACAGAGGTCACCGATGGTATATACCACGTTAAGTTCTTTCTTAACACAACGACTACACTATTTTCATAACCATATCAATTACGTATGTTGATACACCTCTAATTTATTTTAAAACAACCACTAACGACTGTATACTAATTTATACAGGCAATAAATGTATTGATTTTAGCAATAGATTCAATAATTTATTTCATAACACTTGCAAATTCATATTTAAACTAAATTGACCATAGGATCGTTTATATATATATATATATATATATATATATATATATATATGTACCTACCCCAGAACTTACAAGATATAACTCAGCTGATTGATTTATTCTGTTCTTTAAATACACTTTTATAGCCGTCAATCAACCTTACAATTCTAGTTTTGGTGTTATTGTCACCATATTAGTACCGAGAAAATTGATAGTCGTATTAGCTAAATTATCATTAATGAACATTTTACCATTATGGGCCAACCTTTGAAATCGACTAGTTATATAAGAGGTTCCTGCGTATACAAAAATTCCACAAATTCATATCGATAAATTACAGGACATCAAAGTTAAGAAGAATGTAAGCATAAGTAGATAATAACAGGGTGTCGGTTGTAACGTCTCTATTTCCCTTACGTATAAAAATTGCAAATAGATTTGGTTTCAAGTCGTTTTTATACGCGACATACCTTGAAGTAAAACGCTGCATTTCCAACTATATTTGGCCGTTGTTGTTTCATTATACAGTGATAAAACTACATAAGCGACATCTGGCGCATGTTCGTTCTGTCCCAGTCTTGCACTGCTAGGATTGTTGTCCATATCCAGCAGTTGCTCGTCACCCTTAATCCAAACAACATGGGAATGAATTTGGTCGCGGGCGACTGGAGACTCGCTCTCAAATATGTTTGTTTGGATGTCTTAATGAACGGACACGGCAAGTTCGAGTAGTCAACTCAAAACGGTTAGTAATTTTGATTTAATTTAAATACATCTAATTTTTTCCTTTCACAGCGCAACAAAGTTAAAACAACAACTATGTTTTTTAGGACGGTGTTAAACGAAAGCGTTTAGTATAACGATATATCTACGATCACCTTTTGATAGCTATAATAAATAATTACGCTTAATTGAAACGTTCAACTTTCAACTATTCATGGTACTTTTTATTCTATCATGTTTTGATACAACACAAATGCAGAAATTCCGTATTAAGTTCGAAATATGCTGGTTCTCTTCATGACAAACAGCAGTCCATTTAATGTGACTCGAAAAAATCCCGTTACGGAATAGGTTATGAAAATTCAGTAGCATTTTCCAGGTGACATTTACAGAGGCAAGACAGACTTAAGGAGGATGATGTTTGTTTAAATTTGTATAACTCAAAAATTACACTACACAAACTGCATGTGCATGTTATTCTAAAATCTAAAAACCCTCTTTCCTGTTTTCGCTTCTTTCATGAATCTAAGACTATAAAAATTAGTTTAGATTAAATTAAATAACTTTGCGTTCTTAGTTCACAAAAAACATCTAAATCGTGTTATGATAAAAAGATCTAGTTTTGTTTGATGTTATACCGAAGTATGGTTAATGTAAAAGACTATATATTTGGAATATTTAATAATATTATTAAAGCTCATTTTAATTATTATATACTGTTAACGTAATTTGTAGTGCTTAGTTCAGATCTGAAAGATAAGCAAAATTTTTGCCAACCATGACTGTAAGAATTTTAACCACCCGGTCATTTTAAGTAGATAACAAATGCAATAACTTATTTGACTTCTAGTAAAAATTCTTGATTCTTTGGTGTAAATACTCCAAATTAATGTAGTTTTCGTAATTTAAAGAGAAATAGAAATTTGATTTTTGTTGTCCGGTATTATGATTTCAGTAAGTAACTGTGCTAAAAGTATGCCAAACACTAGTCCATAAGATTCCCAGCAAATAGAAATGTTAATGACAACATGTATATACTAAAGGTGATACGTAATCCTTCTCATAATAAGTAGAGCGTCCATGTAGGTGTGAATTCGAGTAAACATAGTCAGTACATTTACGTTTTGTGTTTCTTTCCTCCTATGCTAATATTTTGTTACTTAAAATTTACAAATAAGGTTCGTAAGCCCACGAGTACTTTTCCTTACAAGTTGCATAACCTAAGCATTTATGCTTAGATCCGTTAATTACCGTTTAATTCCTACACCTTTTAGACGGTATTCTTGGTAAACACGTGTTTAGTTGAAATGTATTTATTTTTAATTCGCTAGGTATAGCTTTTCTGAGGATGACATTTGTTGAGGATGTAATAGGGCCAAACGGTGTTGTGAAAAAAAAGTAAGATGCTTTCGGTCTAAACTCGAGGTCTATTCCTGCGGAGACATGAGATGGTTGGGGTATTTTCTGAAACTAAACCTGTCTTTAAATCAATTAGAGCGCCACTGCGTCAAAATATCTAACAAAAAAATTTATCCTAAGGAAAGCCGCAGAAAAACCTTAAGGGAATGATATCTACCTGAATTTAGTTATGCAGTAACATAATTTCTTCTCTTTTTTAATTATTTCTGCCAAAATGAATAGATCACATATTTATTTTATTTAACTTTTAGAAATAAAACGATTCTGAAATTTGACTAGTATCTAATGAAAATTTTTTTTCTATGTACAACAAAATTTAAAAAAATATTTTACAGTGTAAATACGATAGCATGAAAGTAAATGCTGATGAGAAATATTAAGTTGGTAAAAATTCACAGTTACTAACAGGCCTGTCATAAAAAATTATTCAATATCTTATTACATTTATCATATGCTGTAATCATAGATCATTGATTCGACTCACAAAATTGTCTTTAGTTTAAACTTTAATCTTTCTAATGCCTTACTAAATTAATTCTATATCAAGAATTATCTCTTTGCAAAACTTACTTAAGAAGTGCAATTTGTTTTAAACAAACATGGAAAACTAGATTTTTATGTTTACATATGCTAGATTGAAATGTTCCTCAACGACTATTCAATACAAGAAACGGCTACAAAAAAACTGGAAATCAATCTTAACTATACCAAATAAAACATGATTTGTCTTAATAAGAAAACCTTCATATTTGCTATTCAAAATCAAATAAATGCTAAATCTTATATTGTTTAACTAATTATTTTCACTTTAACAAAGTGGATTTTTCTAACAGAAGGTACTTCCCGTACGAGTTGATGCTTCGCGTTCGTTAAAAGGAATTGTACTCACCCCAGCTCGACGACATAGAGTGTAACAAAAATTACCAAACATCTGTTCATTCGCAGCAACGTGAGTTCGACGCCTTTATAACGAAAAACAAGACGTCCTCATTAAAGGTTAACAATTATTTCTTGATTATACTTCCTCGTACATATTTGGAATTCATAAACCTTATCCTCTAAACTGCATGCTAAAGTTGAAACCTAAGTCAGTAACAATTAAGACGCCATATTCTAAAAAATTGCAAACCGCTTTATAAATTTCAATTATAAAGCTTTCTTCTTGGGTAGCATAGCCGGGTGTTATTGCCTATAACCCAAGCAATGTGTAACTGCCACGAGTGGCACTTTTTACTATTCATGATGGCTTGAAAAGTTACAGCTTTTCTTTAAAAAAAAAAACAACGTGCTTCTGGACTACATGCCACAACCAGAATAATCGTTTTCCCATCTGACCGGCGCGCTCGAGCATTCAGACCACGGCTGCGCGGACTTGTTGTTTAGTATTACTCATGAATTTCCTGGTATGTAGTTATTTATAAAATAGGTTATAAAATAGGTAATATTTTTAGAATAAGTTTAAAAATGGTTAATAAAACCGAAACGCGTAAGATGTACAGAATAAAAGTTACAAGCATTATACTGTTTTAGTGTTTTTATTTAAAAAAGTTTTTACTGACCAAGATCCAAGAACCTATCTTAATATATTATAACATATGGTCAAGAAAATAAAATTATAATTTATATATATATATATATATATATATATATATATATTAATGTGTTTGAATAATGACCTTGCAATGAGTATAATCAATATTCTTCAATGATGGGTTTAAGGTCAGCTGGTAGGATTTAAAAGTAAACTCTTTTTAAATGCCTAAATTTTCGGATTTTATTTTATCCTTGATCACAGGCTTTTCTAAAATAATGTTAACTAGGCTAAAGTTTACATAAAATAAATATAACTTACAAATTGAGAAAATATATATATATATATATATATATATATATATATATATATATATATATGAAAGGAAAACATTTTTCTTGGAAATAAACCAGAGTTGAGAATGACCGTGTCTTATACTCAAAGCACCCCTTTCGACTTTTTCTAACATAATGGATATCGATGTCACATAAAGGCCTTTTGTCTGGAAAAATGGCTTCCGTGATGGAGATACATTATGGATTTCGGCTGCTTACAGTGCTTTTATCATATTCTTTTCTTACCGAGACCATAACGCAAATAGAACTTATTAATTAATGGACGGTAGCTTAAAATATGCATGACGCTAAATTATTGTGGCAGTGTATATACATAAAAATTGGGTACGGTACGATCACCGTATACTGTTTAAAGGCCTAAAAGCATTTGCCAATTTTTAAATATTGTATTAAATAAGTTTCTCTTTGTAGACGTCTTGTTTTCCGTAAAATAATCTTCTACCGCACAAACATTATAAAGAACTATGACATTAGTTTATCAAAATGTTAGTGCGGTGGAATAGATATCGATATCTTAACATACGCAAACCGGCGAACTCGGCTTTTTTTTTACTAAAATTGAGTTTCCATATACACGGAAACTTTGTAGTATTGCCCATCGCTTACAAAATAACTAACTTCACAATTCAAAACAGTCTGCTCACTATGGCTTGTTGGAAAACTGAATATCTCCAGGTGTATAGAAATCACGCAGCTTGATTTAGATAACTCCACTGTTCCAGTCAGCGTGTATATCTTTTAGCGTTTGTTCGTAAAAACAATAGAGTAACAAAATTCTATTTGTACAAACAACAGTTCTATATTTTCAAACTGATTATAGAAACATTTTGAACAATTCGCAGCTACAATAAAATTTCTAAAAGCTCTCCTAACGCTCTATTCGCTTTCTGAACTAATCGCTAACAATACAAGTAGTGTCTTCTTAAACTACAATGCTATCTTCTTAATTAACTTATATCGATGCTCTATGATTAATTTATATTATCACTGCAATAAATTTATATCGACTTCTACAATTTTTTATCTCATACAGAGTACTTTATTTGCACTAATAATATTCGACGGTGGTACTTAGCCTGCAAAAGAAAATCGAAAATTTTGGAAAAGTGGTGATGTATTTCTCAACATGGTCGCCTTTTTGCTCAATACACTTGACCCAGAGATGCTCCAACTTCTTTAACCCGTCTAAAAAAACGTTTTCTCGAGGCCTCCGTGGCGGTGATGACCTCATTCGACTCCATTTCTGCCCGGCGAATGACTTTTTCAAGTTTGGAAACAAAAAGTAGTCGCACGGGGCCAAATCTGGAGAATACGGTGGATGGGGCAGCAGTTCGTAGCCTAATTCGACCAATTTGGCCGTGGCGAGGGCAGTTACGCTTGTTGTTCGGAGTTAGCAAACGCGGCACCCATCGCTCCGATAGCTTTCTTAGGCCCAAAGTTTTATTCAGGATATGACCCACGCGGTCTTTTGAGATGCCTACGGCGGTCTGACAATATGAGATGCTAAATTTTTCTCATGATATTCTCGGTGGTAGCCGTTTTCGGGGCACCTGGGTGTGGCTTATCAAAAAACGACGAACAACCACGTTGAAACTCATTAAATCAACTTTTGACGGTTGTCATCAAAAAGAAGAGTTACCGTACACAACATCCAAGCGCTCTGAGATTTTGCTGCGCGATTTCCCTTCCAAAGACAAGAATCAAATCACCGAACGATATTGCTCTTTTTCCATTTTCTAAAATACGCGTACACGCCGGCTTCCACATGCGATCAAAACAAAATTACGAGTCCGATTCAGCTGAAATTTCGACAGTAGTCGTCTACGAGAATGTGCTACGATAGTAAATTTCTCTTGCGGTAGTGGCGCCATTGGGCGGTGAGGCTAAGTACCTATCAAACCGTCCTCTTATATCACGTCACGACGTTCAAAGCTTTAAATGAAGCCATACCGTAATTAAGGCTGTAATCGGAACTTAACCTCCGAACCAATATCGTGATCAATGCTCGGTAAGAACTGACTTCAAATCTATGACTGAAAAATTATACTCTTCAATTGCTCTAGATTACACTAACACATGCCATCATTATGCAAATCACGTTTATTTATTTATTTATTTATTTTTCTAATATGCTGGTTAGTCTGATGTCTTACATTTAAGGACTTAAAAGTGATAGTGAGTGTGACTCCCAGGACATTTATTGCATATTCACCAGGACTTAACAGTACATATCCACCTCCTCTTAGCACTTAGACACAAATAGATGTAGACGGACAACCAGATGTTCGGATACTGGAAAATTTTTAATCGTGGTATAAATAAAAATTCTGGCGGCAGTACTCGCATAAGCATTGCTTTATATTAATAAGTAGATTTTGCAGTAATCTTTAACGAGCACATTTTTAGTGTGATGGCGCTAGCCGACATAATGCTTATGCGAGTGCACCTGCTAATTTGGGTGATGCGTTTGCTAAGTTATGCACTGTCACATTCTTAATGCTTATTTGGATATTTATTTGTTTATATATTTATATTTATTTTGCATTTATATTTTCTGCATGTATGTTATTATTTTATGGCTTGATTTGTTTTGTTTGGCGTTCTGCCGCCTATTTTCGGTTGCAGTATGTATAGGAAGGGAGATTAAAATTGTAATCTAAGTCAGTTAGGAAACGATAACGAAAATTAGGAACGGATTTAAGCTAAGGATAAAATAAAGCACTTCGACCAGGGAAGACGACTTTGTAACTTTATAGAGGAAACAAATAGCCGAATTCGCTATTAATATATTGGCGTTTGCTTAGAAATTTAAATCCGTTTTTAAAAATTAGTTAGTTGATTTGGGTAGTTTTAAGACGACCCTTCAGGTCGCACCGGTAAGCAGAGCTAGCGGCTGCTATCCGGTATTGCAAATCCCCCCTTTTTAATGTGTTTTGTTGATCAGACATACTCCAAAGTCAACACTAGGGATACCATTACTCAAACCCCAACTTTAGCTTTAATTTGTATAATTTGTTTAGGATCGATTAATTTTGAAGTCAGATTTATTAGAAGCATGCCTATTTTTCGCGTTTATATCCAATGTAGTCCATTTGGGTCGAGCATTGGGGATCTGGCCGCAAGCATAGCGGATCTTCCTCTCTTATTCCCCTCTTATTCTACTAATCTTAAACTACTTGTTAGTGCTTGATTATAATGAGACTTAACACTATGTCTACATAAAGTAAAGGCACAAATTAGTTGTATAGTATTTTTTGGTCTTACCTGATGGTTCGTCGTATTCGGTAATTTTTACTTTATCATTGGTGCCTCAGTAGCGTAATTACTGGTAGGCTTCAGCGATATCGCCACCGGCAGTTCCAGTTGAGATGTTGTTGTCTCGTCTTTGTTGTTTTTATTGCGTGTTTATGGTCTGTACAGGTTGTAGAGGGGTTTGTTTGTTCTCTCTGTTAGTGAGTTTATATGTGGGAATAGGTCTTTGTCCCATATGATGTTCTTCATCTTTCTGTATTGTAGCTTGTTGTTGATATTGTCAAGTTCTTGTTCTGTTGTTTGGGTTCTATATGTTCAGGTGTTCCAATTGCTCCGCATGTACACCTGTTTGTATCCGTTAAGTTTAATTTGTATGTGGGGCAGGGCCCGTGCCCTGTTAAGAAGTGCATTAACCCCTGACTTGGTATGAATGGTGTTGTCTTAAGCCGTGTAGCTATATTTCGTATGAATTCGTAAGTTCTTCTATCTTTCGTCGATTGGTCCCGTTTTTCTTTCCATAAAGCGTTGATAGCCTCTCTTACTTGCATTTTCATGTTTGCCTTTGTTCGTAATAATATTGTGCCTTAATAGCGTCACCTTTTCCCAACCAATATGTAGCTGTCCGTTCTTTAACCACGAGATCAAGTGAAATTATTCCTAATGTTACGATTAATTCTTCTTAATTTTCTTTGGGAATTAAATCACTTATATTTTTTAAAATCAACTTTATTTACGTTTAAGTAGTTTAATTCCCAAAGAAAATTAAGAAGAATGCTAAACAAATCACAACAAACATACAGGGAGTATTTACAAGTCAGGTATGGGACTGAAATTTGTATTTGTTTTAGACAGTTGGACAATCTAAACCTAAAGCTATCGCATTCAAAAAATTCACTCACGTTCCTAATAAAATGCAGAAACACCGAAATAATACCAAAAGGATTTAGAATCAAATTTGGAAAAACAAGCAATAAACTATCAAGAATTCTCGAAAAAGCAAGTTACAGTATGATGAGAGAAAGACTACAAAACCACCGACACATTATTTATAAGTTAAAACAAGATATTGAGGGCATTATAAATTTCATACGAATAAAGGTAACAAAATATGATTTTGATAAAATTTTCGTTAGTGCAAAAACCTACTACGAATCAGTATTTTCCAAACAAAAAGAAATTCATATAAAGAAATTTAATAACCTATTTATAGAGAAAAATAACAAGCAAACTAAAACGTTAGAAAACAGCAACACCATACTAAACACAGTGATAAATTTATCAAACAGAACTATTAACGACACAGAAAAATCAATTCTATCAAAAGGCCTTAACTTTGCAGTAACACCAAAATCTATACCAACCTTTGAAATATTTAGCTGTATTGAGAAAACAGCAAACCAACTCGAAGAAGATCAAGCAAACGAATTTAAAGTACGATGCAAAATCGAAATAGAAAAGAATCACAAAATAAAGCCAAATGTAAGTAATAACGAAATAAAAGCAATTCGCAATCTAAAAAATGATAACTCAATTATAATTCTACCTGCTGACAAAGGCAATGCAACAGTAATAATGAATAAAAGCGATTACAACACAAAAGTCAACTAAACAACGATCCTGGTCATGGATCGAAACGTAAATAAAGTTGATTTTAAAAAATATAAGTGGTTTAATTCCCAAAGAAAATTAAGAAGAATGCTAAACAAACCACAACAAACATACAGGGAGTAGTTACGATTAATGATACGTGTGTCGTTGTTTGGTACGTATCCGTTACCCGAATCATGAGTCCCCTTTGTGCAGAGTTGATACACTGATTGAGCTTCATTAGTTACACCCAATGTGTCCACGTGCTTACCGCGTATATGATTAGAGTTGCCATCACATTGTTGATGTATAATTTAAAGCAGTTGAGTGGTATTCTATAATCCCTCTGAGTTAAGCTGATGATATTTTGAATTAAATTCTTGCGTTTAGGGAGGTTGTTTTAATGTGTTGGTCGTAATTCTGTTTTCCATCCAGATTTAGGCTAAGATATTTTGTGTTAAGTAATCTTTTAGCGATTTAATTGTGCAGCTTGACGATAGTTTTTCTTAAGAGCTTGCCCTTCATCATCACGTAGGTTGTTTTTGATGATGTAATGTCCATTTTGTTGGGCTTGCACCTGCAAAAACTGCAAATCACATTTGCGAATTTTTCTTGCTGTATATTAAATAACTATTAAATGTAAAACTCTTGTACTCGTCAATCAAAATTTGCCAGAAAAGTGTATCGTCGTGGGGACCATCAATCTTCTTTTGTGCACAAAACCTCGCTGTGTTCCAATGTAATTGATCCATCCACATGTAGATCGACCGGCGCTACACTGCCCCTTTTAAAGCTGTTCTGTCTCAGTCTGTGACTCAAACGTTGCAAGTCCCTGTGGCGGTACGGGTAGTAGAAACTGTTCCTGCAGTTTCTATGTAGACAGAAGTAGCAGTCAACACTTTTCACAGCATGCGCCGTACCATTTGGAAATTAACCAGACACCAAAATCTGGATCCGGGTTTTCTGGAACAGCATGCCTGCGCATATTTCGCACCACCCTCCAGTCCAACCCATCGACTGATCTTTAGAATGGTCAACTTACTGTCTTCAAATTCGATCATCTGACCCTTGAGATCCACTAACGCCTTCCACAGATGTTGATAATCCGATTTACTAGAAGGCTGTTTAGTCGTCAAGTAGTAGACGTTCCTATATCGATTCTTTAGCCGTATGGTCTTTCCAACTTTTGGTTGTTGTCGCCAAAGTTGATCCCGACCACCAATTTTTAGACACATGAGCAAGTTCACGGGACATACAAAAGATTGCCGCTTCACAATGTACTAGGATAAATCGCTTTAAATATCTTCCGTGACCCCAAATCTCGCTTTGCCTGTGCCGCTGTAAAGAAACATAAATCAATTATTGCTCGGTCCAGACCTTTACTCATCATCACGAGCATAAATGTTTATGTGTCTTACTGCGTGCTGTCTTTTGGCACTACCGACGTGACCACTATCGTAGGCTGCTAACCGATTAACGGGCACCACTATTATTCTTCCCTTGGGAGGTTACTACTCCGATATACTACGTCGTTTATCATTTTTATAACTCCCTACGAACCCTCCCAATGTCTGTGTACCTATAGCAACAATCCACGCCTCCGTTCGGGGTTGTATAGAAAGACGGGGTCGCCCTCTTGAAAACCAGAACCCAGCGCCTTGATGTCATATCTGGATATTTTTCGTAACGTCACCATGGATGTTGTGCATCCTGCGTTTGAACTTCACGACGTAACTCTCGCTCACGATGTCATCCCCAGGCCTACACCCAAGCTCAAGACCACACCCCAACATAGCACATGAGGTGTTTGTCCAATGTTCTAATGAACCGAAGACGGAAAGGGCAATAAAAATAGATGCAAATCTTGGTCACACTCTTTTTGATGTTGGGAGAGTAGTTTGGAAATGTACTTGCACAAAGTGTGGTTCATTCGCTGTACCAAACCATCTGATTGCAGGTGCAATGGTATTGTTCGAGCAATCGATAACACCTTAAAATAGCGCTCGCTGAAAGTTTTTGCCCTAATCGGGGTTTAACTCCATAGGAACTCCAAACCGACATAAGAGCTCATTTACCATTACGTCAGAGACGGTTGCAGCTTTTTAGTTTAATATGGCATACGGTTTTGACTACTTTTTAAATAGAACATGGTTATCAAATGTACTTATTCTAGAAGCCAGTCACGGGAAATGGACCTGTAATATCGATTGCCACTCTTTCGAAGGGCCTCCTTTACGATTTTCCAAGATTTGTAACTTTTCTGTTTCTGAAAACGCAGCTGGCCGATAATAACTAACGATTTTGAGTAAAACTTGGAAAATAAGAAGCGTCCGTTTCTGAGGTCAAAATTATTCCAAATATATATTTAGGTCACTGGTCGTACCAAGACAGGTTGCTAAAGATTGTGACAAAGCTTTTACAGAAGCGCCTTTTAGTTGTTGACTATTCTTTCGAATGACTGCTATCATAGAAGGTTTTGGTCTTCGTCTTCGTATGACATTGTTATTGATCTTAATTCTAATGTGCATACTTCTTTCAAAATTCATTTAATTTCTTTGGATGTGCAAAGGTGTTGCATAGAGCCATTAGATTGGTGCGTACTACGCCTAAAATATGTTGATTTACGTAATTTGATTGGAAAATTCTACCTTTCGCAGTGCCACCAGTGCCACATACACGAACGTGAGATTTCCAGTTAGCGTTATGGCCCTTGTGCTTGAGCCTTCCTGCCTTTATCTGCAATTTATAAGCAACAAATACCGTTGTTGGCGACACCATGCAATGCCAAACCGTTAACATAAACCACTTTCAACCATCAGTAAAGTTGTTTCGGATTCGCAATACTATATCGCTTTAGAACGCTGCTCTTGTAATTTAGGCGCAAATCCACTCTTCGTCCATGGGTTGTGCTGCGATACCAGTCTGGAAGCGTCGTCCTGCGCTTCATCTTTACATGTTCCAAAACATCTTTATTTATCTAAAGTTACAAGTTTTCGTTTTTATTTTACCTTCAATATACGATTAAACCATTTAAAAAGACATAAAGGTACTGAAAGTATCAATACCTACCTATGTGAGGTCAAACTAGTTGGTCAGGATATCTGAAGGTTCCATTGACACTTATAAATACTAGTGTAATTGGGGGAGAGATTGACCACATTTTGAAAAAATAATGATAGTTTTTTTATAACTTTTTAATTAAGAAATGTACTTAAAAGTTAACCTACATCAATATCCAATAAAAAGCAGTACAAAATAACCAAACGTATTTCCATAAAATGACACGAGATAAATTTAAAAAATGCTGTCGTTGATCATCTCTCCTCCAGATTGTAGGTGAGTTAAACATGCAAACACCTATTTTTCTTCTTAAGTATTTTTTTCCGTACATCTAACATGAATTTTGGAATCTGGTGCAGCCGTCATGCAACCAACCACCTACTACATGTTACGCACTGTATCCAGTCATCTTTTCAGTTGGCTTTTCAATAAACCTTCTTGCATCCCACACACTCATTTTCATATTCTTCGATGTCTGTTGCATCTGAAAAAGTGTGATTTGAAATTTTACGCTTAATTTTTGGTTACGCTTTCACGAAAACCTTTGACTTTTTAGCTGTAAGTGTTTCTTATTTTTACCTGAAAATTTTTTCTTTAAAGCAATTTCTTTTCTGGGGATGTTTCAATACGTGTCAAATTTTTCCTTGATGCTTGACTCGAAGGAGTAATAACTGGCACCGGGAAAATGACGTCTGGTGTCTTTCCTAAAGTAACCTTTGACTTCTGGCATTTTAAGGTATATTCTGCATTCTGTTCCTGACTGTGGACTAAAATGTCTCGCAGTTGAATACCTGACGCCCTGCAGGCGGAATGGGTTGTAGTTCCCGAGTCTGACTTTCAACAGTGTTAGAAGTACAGGTGATCTCATTAATTGTCAAAAATGCGTTGTCAGAAATTCCTCTAGGATTAAACGACATTAATCGTGCTGACTCTGAGGCAGAGGTCGCATATTGAACAGATGCTGATTTACCCCATGCATTTCCCAATAGTTTCGCAAACTGTAATCTATTTATTCTATGCAATGAACTATTCTGTTTGAATTGCCTACTGCCTTCACAAAAACCGAGAGGCTGTAAATAATGCTTGTGTGAGGGGAAAAACAAATGAAAATTATGTCGTTCCATATCAGCAAATTCTAGTAATTCTACATCAGAGACATGCGATATGTCACTAACCAAAAGTAATAGAATTTTTCCAGGTGCCTTCCTAGGAGAGAAATGGCTCTTTAGCAAAGCCTGAAAAGTTGCTGAATTTTCATAAACCGACTCCTCAGACATTTCCATTTCTGATCCAGGTGGCATACCTTCACTCCACTCAACTTTCTTGTTCTTACCCTTAAAAATGCAGTAGGGAGGCAAGTAACTACATTCTCCATCGATGCAAAAAACAACGCATATTGTCTCTCCTTTTTCGCCGGAACCAATAGGCTCTATAGACTTTGAAGCCTTCATAGCAATCACCCGAGATGGTCCTGTATTTAATTGCAGACCGATTTCGTTTGCATTATATACGTTTCCGGGTTTGTCAAACAATTTATGTTCTGTCAAAGCTTTTTCTAATTTGTTAAAATATTCCGTCACAGCTTCCTTTGACATACCTTGAGCTCCTAATAGAGTAATATTTTCTGATTTCTGAATAGGCAGATCTGCTCTTCTTCTTAAGAAAGATTGTAGCCGTTTGTAGCCTGCTTTGCCTAAAAAATTAAAACTTAAAAACTTAAAACCTTAAAATAAAATCAAATTATATAATAAATCATCTATAACTTGATCCTAATTTCATCCCTTGTGGGCGCAAAATCATGCTTTTCAGGTTTTTTAATGTGATAAGCTCATTTTTATTCGGCTTCAGTTCCAAGAGATGAATCTGGTCTCAATCTGTTTAGCTTTGTTAAATTGTCAGTGTTTAATCTTCTCTTTAGCGTAGCGTGCGATATTCAGAAAGTTCCAGCTGCTTTGCTTACTCCCAACTCTTGTGCTCGTAAGCGTTAAGAGCCATTTTTAGATTTTCATACGTTCATGTACTTTACCTTCTGGCCTTGTCGTTTTTTCCGCTTATAAACGTTAGGCACGTTTCTAAAAAAAACGTGGTTTATCTCTTCTCTCAGCTTCTGGTTCAACTATCCTCCATTACGGAGATTAAATGGACCACTTAAAAACACAGTTCGGAAGCCGCACCCGAACTTGATTTGAGGTTAGAATTATATTATAGTCTTTGATTTACTTCCCCACATGCAACAAACTGCGTAAAATATAAATTATCTTTTTTATTTCATTACCACAACAATACAGCAAATTTTCTTATGACGTTCAAAGTAAAAATAAATATAACTTAGGAAAAATTGGTAAACCTCCACTGTTTAAATTCAAGTACAGACTGAAACACGTAAGCGAAGGTAGCCAACATTTCCAGCCGTGTGTTGTTGCCGTTGTTTTGTAATAACTGCGTGGTCGTCTCGAATACTGGCCTGTTTCTCGCCTAATTCCCCTATTTTATTTCGATGTTTGTGAAATGTTTCTTTATTATTAAGATTTGGATAGCTTTGAACACATTGTGTTCTCTTTTGTTCAATTAATGATGAAAACTTTCTTTCGGGAGCTGCGTACATTTTTATTTTTGGGACAGGTTTATATTCAGTGTAGGCGATTATTTTTACTTGGGGTCTCTATGTCCGTCCTCAAGACTTGGAGGTGCCCTGTTTATTTATTTTGTCGTTCCATTTTAGTTAGTTTTTGTAGACCCATAATTTATATACCCACGGCAATGTCCTATAGATCACCACCAAAGTCAGAGCATTCCCTTTATTCATCTTGGTCGAGAAGGGTGGACAGATCATTTCCTTTTGGATTTCTCCAGATGAAAATTCATAACGGATGCTTATAATGCAGTCACTAGTTTTGTCAGATATTTTTATGCATATCATGCATTGAAGTAATTAATCGTGATATTTCTACCAGATCGGCAACCGAATTGAAGACCACATAGGAGTCGTGGCTCGTGCGCAATAACACATAGCAAAGGGTGTGTACGATAAACTTGATAACTGACGTTTAATATGCCATAAGAAATAAATATGAATAAAGGTCTTGCGTTATGTTGGTATGTTTTGTGCTGAATTACTTTACGTTACTTATTTATTTTTATTCCACGGGGGCCGGAGTGGCGTAGCAGTTAATTAGTGCGCAGCCCAGTTTTTAGTGGGGAGGGGTTGGTGCTACGAAAGCAAATCTACTACTCTTAGGGGTATACAAGTTGTAACACTTCTACTGATACGTTTACTTTGAAAGGTTTTTAAATTCTCGCAAATATGTTTTGTCTTTAAGTGCCAACCCACCTGAAGAAAACACAAATAAAGTCTACTCGGAAGGTGGATGTTCCGAGTAACGGTTTAGCGATTATCGCTTCTGCTGAAGATGGATAGAGCCTCGCTTACACCCTCATTACCTCCTTCTACTAGCTTAATATAGAAAAATAAAACTTCACGTTGTGTATACCTAACCTATATTATTAAACATGGTTATAACAGTGAATGACAACAAAGAAAAACAACTATTATCTACACCTCATTGGCCAAACATGCGTCTGGTTAAAAACAACTTAATACTATCAATGATAGAAATTCAGTCAATTTAATTTTCAAGTGCTATTTTGCGGATACACTTGTGAGTTTCTCTATATGAGACGGTATGTACAATACGCTTTAAATAAGTGTGCACCAACGATACTAGTCCTTAGTAATAATAAGTTTCACATAACATTTTGTTACTGTGCGTCGGCGACTCCTTTTGCATTTGCCATTTATTGTACTACAACTACATAATAAACTGTTAGCACTTTTACTTTAGTGTACCCGATAAAAGCGCTCACTTCAAGTTATACTGTAGCAATATCGACATGAAGTACGAAAGCCTTGTAGCTGAGAATCGGTCGCACTTTGACTACGATACGTCATGATGAAGCGATAGGATCGAGAATGAACATCAAGTGCGTGGCTATCCCGTCAAGTATGACAGTAGAAAAAAGTCAAAAAAGAAGCATAAAAAAGTCCGGAATGTTTTGTGCTGTACCTTACTGGTTTTCCGTATCGTACTGTAATTGTCGATGTAATTTGACCTTCGTTATTGATGCGCTGCAGAACTTTAAAATGGTTAAGTGGAAATCTACCCGCGCAGCTTTGCTTGCGATGCCCCAATAATGTCAATGTTTTCTTGTCGTTTTGCGTGCACTTCGTTGTATCAAAAGTCTGTACTGCGTACGTACTAATTAATTAATTTCGTTTATGATTGCTTACGGTTATTGTAAATGTCTTGCGTTTTGTTTAGTATCTAAGTTTTGTTTGTATTACGTTTAGATGTATAGAAAAACTATTGCCAATTTAATAGAATAAATTTGAGGTCTTACGTGTTTTTGTACATATTATTGGAAATTTTTTTTTACATAATTCAAGCCTGTGCCTAACCTGCCTGGAGAAAGAGATTTTGTTTCATGATACCCCTGAGCTACAATTGAATTTGTTTATGCCGCGGCATATAACAAAGGAAAATATTAACTGTTAAGGGAGGGGTTTTATAATTTTTATTACCATTAAACACAATTATCCAATACAACAAAGTGATAGGGCGATGTTTCTAAAATGAACAACAAAAATTCAATCGACTTACAAATTTTGTTCTTCTCAAGCTCCGTCGGCTTCCTGTGCAGGATTCTTTGCAAGTAAAAATCCAACTTATAGTTGCACAGAATCACAAAATACGGGCAACATATACTTTAACTACTGGCATATCAAATTCGTGTATTCGTACTCAGGTTCAGAAAATCTATCTTCACTAATAGTTTTGAGGTTTGGATACCGTCACTTTAACTACCTGGTCTCAACCTCTCGCGCACCGCGATCAGAACTGCTGTACATTTGAAGCTTTGTTGAACAATGCCTAGTGTTGAATAACTAACGAACGAATGATTTCCGCTTTTTACTAAACGTCGGTTTTTATAAGTTTTCGTAATAGAGTCATTGCATATTATTTTTGTTCTTCCGGATTGTGCGTCTAAATTATCATAATTTCGACATCAATGTCGTTTTCTTCGTGAACGGTCATTTTGTTCCCACGATTTTACATTTAACATGGAAATCTGCATCATTCATTTGTTCTTAGCGAATTTAATTCTTGACTGTGGTTTTTGGGACGTATTTCCAATAGTTAATGGCTCTCGAATTCGTGTAAATTTGTACCAATAACTTTAATATGTTGATTGTTTTCCCGGTTTCTATGTGTAATTTTTTAAAAATTTAATACGAAAAGGGGTGATATTTATTATTGTTTGTATTTAATGTACTGAGTGGTTCTCTATTTTAGCCCTTCATCTTAATTTAATATTATATTGAGTTAGCAACGTTAATAAATGTACACTAACAAAGCTAACTAACTGAAATTAATAAATTCTTTTCTAGTAGTTAATGTTTCCTGAAGTAACGGACCAGCGATATAGGTATTCGGAAGTGACTTTGGCATAATACTGCGTGTCACTATAATATCAAAAATGACATGCCTGTTTAAAAACTTTCAGCAAATCTGCATATACTTCGTCACTAATTTAATACTATCAAGCGGCTTAGGGCGTATCTTGGTTTAGATGATTATTAATTTACACTTGATATAATGATTTCCTTTGTATAGGCGCTTTAATTCTATTTCGCTAACAATGGCTGCTGCTGGCATTTCGTGAACACTAACTGATTTTACATTCAATTATGCACAAAGAAGCTAATATGAAACCTGGCATTTAACAATCTATGCAAATGTGCATAATTCGATGAAGGGCTTTATCAAATTTAACCATTAGTAAGGTATATGAAATTTTGTGGTGAAACCAAATCATCATTACGCTCTTGTCGTGTACAAACGAAACGTTATGCAGCACTTTTACCGAAAAGTTCTTAACTAATGTTCTAACTTCGATGAGAGACTAGATTTTATATGTTGAACTTTTCCTTTTACCTAAAGTAAAAACATTCAACTGTTATTACAGGTCAGACCTAAAACAAGTAAGAGCTCAAAAGCAAATGTACGAAGACGTAAAAGCTCATTTCGACAAGTAATCGAATAAACTACACTCCTATTGGAAGCTGTGCTCGATAATCAATCCTTTAGAACTTTACTTTCACAGAACTTTTTATAGCGGTTGGTAGGATGTGGTTACCAATATTAATGGTTAGAGTTTCTGTCACTTTCGCATGCTTATTGGTTAAATAAAGTTTTAGTTTTAACATTTTTCGGGGACTTGTGCTTTATGCATATAAGGTTTAATTGCTTTAACTAACCACGATATAAGATACTGGGGTTTCCAATCAGAAAATTGTGTTGCATAATGAACACCCAATCGGTTGCTACGTGAGTTACATAACCCCAATTATGTATGTATTATAAAATACAATCTAATAGGAAATTATTAGAAATTATTAAGAAATTACTAAGTGAACTGCAACAATGTAATACAAGGACAATTAATAAAGTTTATTAACAGATCATGAGAACGGATGCAATACAATGTATTCCAGACGATAGTGACACTGCAGGTGGCAGGTCACAGACGATTAAGATACCGTGATTACCTAGAAAGTAAGATTGCAACAGTGTATTAATAAATAGAATTAAGAATAAGTAGACATGAGCTCTGCAAGTTCCCACAGCCATGTGAGGGGTAGGGACATTATAAATAGCCCGGGACCCCAAGATCCGTTACTCAGTCAAAGTATTCAGCTTTAACATTGCAGTTGCTTAGGCTACTCAAAATAATACAATTAATTTTAATCAAGTTTGTAAAATTCTACATTCAATTCTGTATTAATCAAATAAATACTTAAGAAGTTTTGGAAGTGTTTTTCAAAAACACAGCTCCCAAGGCCCGAACCTTAACTGTCAAACGGACACTACAAATTCAAAAACCGGAAGACTGATGACCAAGAATTTCAATTCGAACTTTGGCAGAACCCAAACCGAAATTGGACAAGATACACAAATCGATCGAATCCAACAAACCAAACCAACGTGGACAACGTACAAGCATCGACCGAGTCCATGAAACCAACAAAAAACTAATGTAAGTTCATTTCCTTAAAAAACCAATTATTTTTACAAACTATGTTTGATATTGTTAATATTAAAATTTTTTTTTTTTATTTTATGTATGTACAGATTTTTAACTATTATTATTGCAAATTTATACCATTCTTACGAAAATAATTTACTTGGCTTTTGCAATGAATTATTTTCAAATTTATTTATGTTTTAAAGAGACTTGATTTTTTTAAAGGAGACTTATGTTAAAGCAAAGAGAATTTGTTTTGAAACGAGAAAATTTTAGAACTGATTAGTATAGAGAATTATTAAACAAACCAATACAAAATAACTGGCGCACAAAACGAAAACGATTCCAAAAATAACCAAAAATAGAACGTAATTAATTTACAATTTATTTAATACTGAAAACTAGTGAATAAAACGAAATTGATTATAGAAACGAATTATTCAAACGTAACCTTCATAGCATTCTATAAATTAAAGAAACGCACTCTACAATTTATTATTAACTTAAACCATTAAACCATCATTAATTAAAACAAGCTTGCAAACTTATAGCGCAATTCTCACATAAGATAAGATCGGAAATCATCATCGAATAAAATACCATCGCAACGTTATAAAACGTTATTTAGGTCCGAAAAGCTAAGTATATCGAAGCAACTACTAAAAAGATTCATTCAAAAACGCATCGCGATATCTAAATATAACAAAACAATTATTAAACGTGACAATTTATGATTAAAAACTGCAGCAATTAGCTAGGTATAATTATAGAAAAGACGTATTTAAATTATCACAGACTAAAAATTAACCTTTCAGAAAATCTTTTCGCAACTGCATAAAGTATAATTACATATCTAATTAAAACAAAAGAATTTGCGCAATAAATTTATCAAGAGACTGAAACAAAATCTCCAGTAGACAAGGTAACATTGTATTAATTATAAAAGGCAACATTGAACAAAGTAATTGGCGGAAACTTACAATTCTATATTTAAGAATCAAGGTAACCGGACAATGTAATTACAAAAAAGCAGCTTATAAATTACAAACACCCACGGAGAAAATATAAGTATAAAAGACATAATTAAATCAGCAGAATTAAACTAAAATAAGTCTTAACTGGCGCAAACAAAGTAAAATAATTACCGCGAGAAATTATTCATTCACATCAAAACCTTTCAAAAAGCAAAACCTACAATAAAATTCACATCCGGGATGTATAAATAAACGAATGCCAGACTACAACTATTAACAGAGACACTACCGAGCATAAATCCCTCAACCTAGATTACATCACTGTACGATTAAATACAAATACAAGCAACTCAATTCTTTAAATAACCTAAAACGATTCAAGTTAAAAATAACAAATAACCCGACTCAATCTAAACTAAAAATTAATAAACCCAACTAAAGAATAACAATACAAACCACGAAATAAATCTCAATTTTTACAAAAAATTTGAAATCAATTGAAATCAAAAGTCAGTAGTAATTATTAGAACAATCATCAACAATAATGAGTTCGGATATGAAAATTTACCTCGAGACCATCCCCATATTTAACAGAAATCAAGCCATCTGAGGGAAGTCCATAACAGCATGTGAAATGTTTTTGAAAATCATCTACAAACCCGGAGACAATGAAAGTAACGTATTACTCTTACGCCTGATAATAAGTAAAATGACCGGACGGGCACTAACACTAATAGCCCGGGAGCCCTAAGACCCGGCAGTTAGTCAAAGTATTCAGCTTTAACATTGCAGTTGCTTAAGTTACTCAAAATAGTACAATTAATTCCTTTTTCGACTTATAGTAAATTTAATCAAGTTTGTAAAGTTCCACATTCAATTCTGTATTAATCAAATAAATTGTTAACAAGTTTTGGAAGTATTTTTTAAAAACACAACTCCCAAGGCCCGAACCTTAACTCGTGTTAATATGTCGCGTATCAATTTCCTTCTAGTATTTACCTTTGTATTTAGCTTCATTACAATTGAGACTTAAATTGAGAGTGGTTTTCTGGGCACCTACGTGATTTTCTGTTGGAAATAATACGGTTGCTACTAACGGTGACCTGGCGATCCTTTGAAAAAGGAAATTGAACGTTTGGTGCAATTGAATGACGCAATATCGCTGCCGGTAGGTTATCGATAGCGAATTGAAAAGTTTTTTACCGCTGAAGAAGATTCCGAGTTCATTTCCTAACACACGCCGCTTGGAAAATGTTAGGCGAGTATTTTTTATAAAAATACGCCTTCGTTCGGATGAATAGTAAAATGCAGGTTCCGTGTATGAGTGTTGTTGCGCACGCTAAACGTCCCTTCTTTGCTTGGTATAGCAAGAGTTCGACAAAAAAAAATTTACAGGTAAAAAAGAAACTCGATTCCTGGCCAATGTACTACTTTTGAGTGGAGCATTGCAAGATCAAATGTAGGGGTACCATAAGGAGTGAGGTGTGCAGAAGCAAGTTTTCTCACCTTCTTCCATATTCCTGTCTAATTGTTTTGACCCGGCGTCTCTGATGTAGAAGGTGGTATAGCAAATTTGGAAAGAACCCCCCCCCCCCAAGATTGCCGTGAAAACGTCTAGATAATACTGTAAGTAAACATTCCTTTATCTTAATGTAAAGAAACTTTACATTTCTTGTTGAAAATCTCACTTTATATCTAATAATTTATATTGTGTATTTCAAATTTTAAAATGTCCCAGTTAATGTAGATTCAGCAGTCCAAGTTTATTTTTACAGTACTAGCAAAAAAAGTTCTTTTCCGACGACCACGTATGAAAGCAACAGATTGCTCGCTACTTACTTATTTAGAAAGTGATGTATATAACTCTAGGGTGCGAAAGTAAACATCACTGTAGTGTTGAAATAATTTTCAACTCTAGAGTGCATGACGAACGAGATATTAGTACATTAATTACCTATACGACTCAACATGCCTAATGCCAAAAACACGATGTAGAGTTTTTTCGACATAACCACTAAACGATCGCACGACCTGGCATCAAGGCAAGGTGTTTAAGGAGCAAGAGTGTACGTTTTTTTAAAATATCTTTTCTAATTTTTTTTCATTAGTTGTGGTCGTCGGAAGAATCGTGTACAGTACTCGTGTCGAAAGTGCCATTTCATATTAGTGGGATTGTCGCACTCGACTGACGCCTCGTGCGACAACTTTCCCACTCGTATAAAATGGGTCACTTTCTACACTAGTAATGTAATATAATATTTAGAATCACAAGTGCCAGTTTATATAGATGTTCTCTTAAGAACTCAATGTAATCCAATGGTGACATACGTTGTAAAAATTAGCTACAACAAACGTGTCGTCATACTGCCATTATTTCTAAATAAAAAACACATGCATTTGTCTTTGAAAGTTCAACTACACTAGCATTAAAATTGACTTTCTTGATTGAAAAACATTCAAATGAATAGCTTCATATTAAAATTTAGAATATCAAAACAGGGGTTAAAGTCCCAAAGGTAGACTTGCTCTTTAGAACTAGGTTTGAATAGTTGTGACATAATGAATGTATAACAGGGAATATTGTATTTAGAACCTGGTGAAGAAGTACTGAAGCGCACTACCACCATTATCATGCTGAAAGTACGGATGTATCAGTTCGATGCTTACGAATCGTTACATAATACCATAGTGATATCATATTACTTTCTACAGTAAATAAATAAATGAAATGAACGAGCAAACAAGTACAAAGATTCACGCACATGTGCGCGCACAAGTTTTACGTAAGCACATATAGACATCAAAGAATGCATTCCCGTATTCGCTTGGGCAACTATATATGCGCGCATGTATGTATACCCTCGTACTTGCTATCCACCATACCATTAAGCACATGCACCAAATATAAATACAAATAGAAAAATGACAGGCATGTGCAAAAAAACTCTTTTCTGCACTAATACTCGAGCACCACCTTGATCTCGCTAAATCTACTCTTCCCAGATTCGTGCTTATAATCGTGAATGTTCAATAGACACACACGAACATGCAAACGTCCAAGCACCTACATAGATAAGCACATACACAAACACACACGTAATCGCATAAAATGCCTAAGAGCAAACAAACACGCAGACGAGGTTCACACGTAGAAGTTCATTTACACACACGCGCATGTATATATGTATATATACACACATAAGTACAAAATAAACACACAGGCATACGCGCACTCATACACGCACACACACGCGCGCGCACACGCCTACTCGAATAATCACGCTCAAGCAGTCAGAAACCTGTAGATTTTTTTATATACATTGAAGTGATAAGGGGTCACGAGAGGTCATTGAAACCCAAATTCTACAAATAAAGCCCACTAAAATATAACAGAATCCGGAAAAAATATACATTTCTGTAAATTCATGGTTACGCCCTGTATAATACAAGCGTACTTTTAATAATTAAAGTGCCAAATACAAAAATGCAATTGCGCGTGTATAAATAATTACTCTATATGGTATAAGCGTATTGTAAATACAGAGCAAATAATGTAAGCAGTACAAGTACAAATAATTAATCGTTAAAAAATAATGTAAAAACGCATTAAATGTGGACCTTATGCTCTATGAAAATTAACCAATTTCAAGCGTAAATACAAAGCCACTAATTATCATAAAGAAATTAATTTCCTGTTGCATATAAAACATTCACTCTATTTAACGTAAGAGCTATATCAATCTTGACGAGACTTTTAAATCTTAATTATGTGTATTAAAAACACGTTTTGCCGTGAAAGCAAATATATTCTATAGGAATGCAACTCATTTGTATTATATAGCTTTCAATTAATCATATAAATTGATTATTGTATAATATAAATCTATTATTTCTAACAAATATGTTCTTTGAAATTTCGAGAGGAATTCAGAACAAAATACGTCAGTTTAGTAAACCTAATTTATAAAGAAACCTTTATTTCAAGAAGCGGCTAGAACATTAAAAATCCATAAAATGTAAAAAAAAATTGATAAAATTATTAATTACCTTTTAGAATTACGGGATAAGTATGCTACGCCATAATAACCTTGGGTGTTAAACAAAGGCGAGCAGTGCACGTCACTAATAAGTGGAACGCGCTGACGAGATAATAAAACGCGACGATTTGAATGCTAATGAGAAATTCTCAGATAATTACGTCAGTTAGACGTGTATTATTTGATATAGAATCACGTAAACAATAGTATATTCTAGAAAATGAATAATTTTTTTACATAAACGGATACGTTTTTTAAAAAGATTCATTCATAAATTCGATCGTGAAAAATGTTACTTTGAGAAAAGAATTTCGATACTGTTGTTCTGAAGTATACAATACGTATATCGTAATTTAATAATTAAAATGGAACATTGAATACACAAGATATTTTTAAACGTAACCTGCGTAAATATGAAAATTGGTAAATGCAAATATTTGATTTTGTATTATACAATAAAGATAGGAAATGCTTAGATATAAAAGGCTACTTAAAATTTATTTATTAAATGGTTAAACCGAGGATGCACATTGGTTTCGAAATGTAGATTTAAACACTATGTATGATTTTGCAAAATGAGATTTGAACGTCAATTTAAAATAAAACCAAGAAGCCGAAGACATTTTATTGAAAAAGCGTTCTGTGGATCTTGGCAAGTATTATTTTGTTTGTAACTGATACTTTAGCATTGTCATTTAAATTTAAGCTAGAATAAGTCCTAATTATATAATGCTTTTTGTAAGGGTATTTACCAGGAAGTTTGTGTTCAGAGTTCGAAACTGACGTTTTACTAGATTATCTGAGAAGAGATTTCGTTCTGTAGTGATAAATCTAACGAAGGTATGGAACATTTTTATAGTTAAGTAAATAAGTACTTATTAGAAATAATTTGATATTTGAAAGAAACGATGTTGTAAATGTTCTATACATGAGAAAAAATATTTCATATTGTATAAATACTTTGTGATATTGCTGTGTTTGATTTCATTTTATAAATTCCATTATTTCCGTTGAGCTAGCCAGGCAAAGAAAAGTTAGAAAGGAAGGTAAGTCAACAATTTCAAATTTTACAATTTGCCGAATCTGTATCACAGCTCTCTCTCTCTCTCTCTCTCTCTCTCTATATATATATATATATATATATATATATATATATATATATATGCCTCGACTATTTGAAACTCGCCTTCCCAGGGTATCCACCTACTTACCGTAGGTTCAGTGGTAAGTAGTTGTGCAATGCACCAACCAAACTGCACTACCTTTATATTTTGTACCTGTAATCTTTTACTTGTATATGCCAAAATTTTATAACAGATCCACGTAGCCTTGTGCCAAATAAATTAATATTACCAATTTTGACTTTGACGTCCAAAACACACAGTACTCACCTGATTTAAACGTCGCCGTCGGCCTCTCTGAATACTGGCTCGCCGTATGCGTCTTTACAATGCGTGGCACTCTCACTACGAATAATCTGCTGTCCAGACTCCAGGTTTCTTTATATTAATTTTGATATCCCCCAAATCTAAAATAAATATGACCAAATTTAGAATTTTGCGCAGTTTACAAAACTCGTCTTACTACCAAAATATTTATAAATCGACTCTCATTTATCTTTTCCTAGGTGATTATAATAATTAAAATATGCCTACTCTTTAATACATTTTATACATTTTCCATCCAATAAAATCGTCCCAACAAGTCTGTGTCACTAATACCTTATAGTCCATCTTTTACACTTTCCTATTTTATATCTAACTGTTCACTCATTGGTTCCTAACACTGCATCACACTTCAATCACATTTGACAATACTTTTCACTTATAATTTTGATACTACAAGTTTGTCCAAAGGTTGATTCTACTAAAATAAGTGCCGAAATGTTTCACATATAAACCTGGATCTGTTTGGTGAATAGTGGAATTTCTACAAACGCATCCGGTTTTTCGGTTAGCAAATGTACATTCTATGGCTCATTAACATACAACTCAGTGTAAATCCTTGAATACTGTGCTTTCTCACGTCATCAAGTCATTTGTTTTTACGTCTTGGCACTTATACTTTGACTATTATACTCCAAATACTTTAACGTTTGTAAAGTACGGCAAACATAAATTTTTCAGTTACGGGATCTGATATTTGGCTTTCTTTGGCATACACTACCTTCATACAAATAACCTTTATACCCTTTTATCTCTTACTGACATTTTATTATATATATATATATATATATATATATATATATATATGTATATATATATAAAATAAAGGTTGTTAGTTGTTTTTAGAATAGTATTTGTTAAAAACATACAAAGTTACTTGATCTTTTCTAGTTATTTAAAATTTTTTAATATGTCAATTTGTGCTTATTATATTTAAATGTACTCCATGTTTCAATTATTTTATAATACCAGACAAGATCAAATTTTAAAATTATGATTAAGGTTGGGAAGATCAACCGAAACGTCAATTATTAAAATAAATGATCAAGTGACTTTGTATATTTTTAACAAATAATATCCCAAACACAACTAACAACCTTTTATTGTAATATTGCTTGTTGCTGGTTAGTCATTATAAAATACACTTGAAGTTTGTCAATACGTTGGGATATAGTTCAATAATAAAACAAATAAACTACTAATTTAATCAAATTTCTTGACATTGCGGCAAAATTACGATAGTGTAGTAAAACATACAGCCCCAAAAAGATATTTACGAACGTCCAACATATTTACGTAATTATTCGTTACAACGTGATGTACATAAAGCGCCAATTTACATATAATGCAGTATAACCTAAACCTCAAGAATATCCAGAATAAAATCTTACTATCTAAATATGACATACTTACAATATTTTCCAACCTTAAATATGTACAAGAAATCATGTAATAATATAGAAAGTTAAAATTTTTGCTGTAGGAAGAGCATCACGTAACATTAAAATTTTAAACAACTAGTTGTTGACCTTCACATTAATTTATACTGTAAAAAGCAAACCGTAGAAAAACGTTTTTAATGCATTAAAATTTTACATATCCAGTTATAAAAATTAGGTTCGTATTGTGAGCGTGTATGAACATCGGTCTGCAGTTTATTGCGGAATCAATCAAAAGAAGTGCCTGTCGTCCAAAACAGCAACACAAAATAAAGCAAACAGAAAAGTATTGAACCTGTAGCTATCTTCTTTTTGGTACTATCTCAGAAAATACGACTGGATCCGTTTACGGCTGGGGCGGGGCGGGGGGATAGCTTTATTATACTCTACTAGCACAACCGCATTTTAAACGCGCAAGTTTACAACGCTCACAGGACGTTGTATCGCAGAAGCAGGACGAAGAAGTAAGACCGAAGTCGAAAAACTAAGAACGCAAAGTCGAATAAATAAGAGAGCTCAAGGTTGGACCAGTCCTAGCACTACGATTTTACATGCTTTACGAAAGATAGCGCAAAACCCTTCGTAGAGTGCAAGCAATTGAAGAAAGCAAAATATGATAATTAATTCCACTGAATTTTTTTGTTCAAATGCGAAAGCGAAATGCATTTCAAAATGTCCTTGCGATATAGATATCCAGAAATACAGTCAGTAAATAAAGTAGACAGAGTTTGCAAAAAAGAATAGAGGTTTGTATGATTATCGATCCACGCTACCGATATACCCGGAATAAATTATTGAGGGGGAACGTTGTTACCCATTAACCTTCAACGACCGAATGCCACGGTAAAATTCGATATCTAATCGATATAATGGGTTCCTTAACGTTACGATGACAAATAGTGCTCCGGAATAGCTCAGAAAAGACTCATCAGGGCGGTGGGTAAAGAATCGCATTCAGGGACCATAAGGAACCACTAGAAAGGTCCAATAAGTCAAAACTAACTATTTTATTAATGAGCGCCAGGAACAGGAGCAAGTAGAATCAACGAGAAATGTTCCACTATTCTCGGGCGAAACCCAAGGTAACTCACTATATCAATAAATTAACAGGGCACAGAATTAAACCTGAATTTATTGAAGTAACTACAATGCCAAACATGAAATCAAACCTATAAATATAAATTTCACTAGAACAAATAATTCTACAAATAATCATACATACAAGATTCAAACCTAAATGATTCAAGAGAAAATTAACCAAGCTAAGTGCTCACAACAAGCAAATATATGTTTACTCCAGGTGATTGTATAAATAATATTTAACAGTAATGAAGCAATGGTGTTCAGAATATCCGGGCACGAGCCCATACGCAAAAATAATTCGTACTAAGTAATAATCGGATACGCGGACTGGGTGGCCACTAAGTACGCTGTAACCGCATAACTCAAGTGAGTAATAATTTAACCAAGGGTCTTAGCTCGTGACTAGATTTACAATCAATATGTATAAATCACTGGAACGCATTAACGAGTTATTAGCATTAACATAAGAACATAGCACTTACTAAGGAAGCATTCAACCATTAATACCTAAATAATTTTATCATAAATACAGATTTTACGTTAATTATCGCAACCCACCTTACACACAGGTGTAAGTATGGTTGCATGCAAAGCAAAATAATAATAGGGTGAATATAAGGTTTCATACACAAAAATATTTATCCAATAATCTCAACCGAACATACACAACACATTTAAATAAGGAAGTATACGACCTCAAGAAGTAATTCCAATGCACCAGTAGCAGTCAAGGATTCCAAATCCAACTTAACGAGATTACAGCAGTTACAGATGGTCACACAAAATCGCTTCAGGTGTAATATTCATCCACGGATAACTCCAACAGGTTTCGATTAATATTTCGGTAGTCCAGCAGATGGAACTTATTGTTTCAATAATTAGTTCTTCGTCGGGAGCTTCAATACCATCTATTTCAGTAAGTTGTCGAGTCTGAGTAATCGTAATACCACCAGAACGATTACTTAAACGAATCTTCACAAATGTGCATCTACTTAAATTGGAACTGCTAAACCTAAAATATGTAATTACTATTGGACTCGCACGCAGACGTAGTCGTAGTCGTAGACGTAAATTTGGATGTAAATTTAGACTTGAATTTGAACTAAAATCTGGAGTTAAATTTGAACCCTAAAATTCATGTAACACATAGAACAGGAAGTGCTACAAAGCAATTACTTACCACATAACAATGTGGGTAGAATATAACAAATATCACAAAAATGTGCTTCTGTAATTGAGCGATGGCCAAACCAATAGCATTAATCAAAACGACATGAAATCCGCCAAAGGCGTAATAATTAACTTTCGTACTCACAAACATCAGAAAGATTAATTTTATCCAAGGTAGTAAGCAAGAATCCGCTACAATAAGCGATATAAATTTTGCTAACGCACCTTCGATTCGAAGGCTAGATCAAGAAGGAAGAGCCACCACATGGGCTCGTTATCGCCCTTAGGTGAGATAATATTTTCCCACAATTAAACCACTTTTTATGAACAAAAACAAATTAATGTGCATCACTTAAATATAGTATTACAATAACAACTTGACAAATGTCAATTCAGTGAAATATCTAACCAAAGGAGAGATTCAAAGGCTTCTAACCACAAAGCATTATGTTAAACAGATACTAAAAGTTGCAATGAGTTATAAAACTTAAAACAGGACGTTCCACGAACACGTGTAGATATAATGAAATAGCTTGTTATCAAAAATTACTCCTAAGACCCGTATTTTTCAACTAGTAGTAATGGAGATGAATTAACTTTGTATCTAGAGTTGAACAAAAAGCGATTCCGTGAGAAACTAATAGTGTGGCACTTTGTCTCATTAATGACCAACCGATTATTAGCGCAATAACTGCAGAAGTTGTCAACTAATTGTTGTAGCCCTTGTGGCACGCTGAATAAAATCTCTGCAATGGGGCAAGTATATCCTTTGACTATAGCAATTTGCATTCGGTTTCTTACATAGGACTCAACTCTACTTACCAGATCCCCATGTATACCAGGTCAAACAAGTTTTTTTACTGAAAGATCGTGATTAATTTTTCAAAAGCTTTGCTTAAATCAAAGTAAATGGTATAAACTTGCTCCCGACTATCCATATGTGATATTAGTGTTTGAGTATGAGTGACAGGATTAATAGCTATCGATCTTTCCTTAAAAAAACCATGCCAGTTAAGTGAGATAGTGTTCTTACCAAAACAGTTTGATAAATTATAGACTCTAGGAGATTATTAAATATGGGCAACTTGGAGATCAATCTATAGTTCTCGGTTTTATTTCTCGTACCTGATTTGTAAATGAGAACGACCAACTTACGTTTACAGATTAACGAATGTTGACCAAGTTTCATACAAAGATTAAATAGGATGGAATGGGGATAACTGAGAAAACCGCCACATGCCAGTATAAAGCAAGCTGGGATATCATGTACACCCGCCCCTCTCTTTACATCAGGTTTTTAATAAAGCCGAGAACTGTCTTACTGAAGGTATAACAGGAAGCTATGCAAGAGCTGTTTAACATACCCATAACATTTATGGGAATAAAGACCTTCACGTTGGTGCTCGCTTAGTTAAAAACGTAATGCAAACAGAAAATCCTAATATGGACAAGCTCCACAATTATATCTACGTGAATTTATGTGTACCAAATAAATTGATAGGGTAACTATAATAGAATAAATTAAAGATATACGTTTTTTTAGATACACGAATACTGGGCCAATTACTGCTAGAGCTTAGTCTATTTGTTTTGTTACGTTTGTTAAAACTGTGATATTGATATTTGGATAATACAGGTTAGATAAACAACTTGGAGTTATCTTATTATTTGTGTTTATATTAAATTAGTAGGTGAGAAAAAGTGTACACAAGGCTCCACCAACTTGTTTTCAGAAAAAAAAATTAGATCGTGCTTTAGACCATCTATCGTCTAGCGAGGCTGCAAAATCAGGTGGGTTGGCGCTCAGCAACTTTCATAGGACAGCAAGTTCAAATGCCTTTGCGGGTAAGTGTAAGTGAAGGTGTTGAGGTTCGTATACCCTTTACAAGATTTGCATTGGTTTTTATAGAATCAACCCCTCACCTCTGCAAGTTAGCTGGTGCACTGTATACTGTCACGTCTCCTTGGTAGAGAAGATTTAGTTCAGGTAGCTAGCGTCAACTCAGTAGAAACAGATTTGCAAATTTTTCTAGGTTGACAAGTTTGATTTTATGACGTTTCTGAGTATATACAGCGTTTTGTAACGTGCTATATCCATCTAAAGTATAATTGGAAATAATATCAGTAACAAGTATTTTATACTGTGTAATTTTTTATGAAAAAGTTTAATAGTCTGGTGAGTGTATTTGACTTTTAAATTAAATTTTTTTTTAATAACTTATTCATAAAAGTCTTGCTTTAGAATTATTTTCATTGTTTTCATGCTTGAACAAATTATACAAATTTCTTTGCAGAACTAGAAGCATGATTCGCTATTGTATCCGCTTTTCTCCATTCAAGTAAGTCTCTTGCGACTAATAATGGATGCCCAACGTTTAAAAAGGTAAGTATACTTTATCTCCACGTTTACTTGCGAAGATGAGATAGAATCCCATTGTTTGTAGATAAAATGTCTCCGTATAATGATCTTGCAATGACTATAATTAGTATTCTTAAATTATGGGATTAGGGTCAGCTGAGAAGAATTAAAAGTAAGCTCTTTTCAAAATTACCAAATTTTCGGATATTATTTAAACCTTAGTCGCAAATTTTTCTAAAATAGTGTCGACTAGGCTAAGGTTTACATAAAATAAATTTAACTAACCTCGTTTGTGCCTACAATCAAAATCCTTTTTAGGACATCACAGCTTTCGGATTTGGTTTCCTCGTGTGGTTTGAAAATTATACTGACTGAAATGTAAGCGAGGGTCACTATGACCATAGACACTGTGGGCAACGTTCAGGAAAGTGTTAATTAGAACTTTTGATTGGTTTTTAGGACTCTGTTGAGTTTGAAAATTTTACTGTTGAATACATTCATTTATTCGACAATGCAGCCCTGTTAAACTTTGTAACAATAAAAGACAATCGATATTAGTTTGTGCTTGATTTCCAATGACGTTCGACAGTAAGTGTAGGTACAGTATTTTGCACTGTATTTTTGGTATCACTAAATAAGAGGTTCTAATGACATATTAAGAGTATTTTCTGATACATAGATAAGAGGAGAAGACAATTACACTTGTTTTATAATTATGCGGGCAATGACTTGGTTATGGATCTTCCAGAAGAATGAAAACGCGTTTTAAGACGTTGATTAATTACTAAAGATAAACAAGGACTAAAATAGACATTTGTAACTTTCTAAAGTTTTCTGAATGAAAGTAATGGGAAAATATTTGCAAATGGACCTCCTATATATGGAAAGCGCAACGTAGAAGGGCTGTGTTATCACACCAACCAAATAAACAAATATTCATCTGCTTAAACAAAAAAAGTAAGCTAAATACTATAAACTTCACTTTTGTCGATCGCAAAGGAAGAGATATCCCACAAAGCTGACACGAATTTTTATGACAGTTTGTTGTCGAGGAATTTTATCCGACCAAATACATAAAAGGCTTTTTAGTTGATATTCACAGACCAAATATTTTTAAGACTTTGTTTTTAAAGATTGTACTATATTTTATATATAATTTGACATCAATGCTTGTTTAGCTAATTTCAATCCCATTATGACTTTTAATAACATATATTTGGAAGGGTCAGATTTGAAATCAAATGCATGTTTTAAGAATTCAAATCCTGGTAAAAGGCTAAAAGGAAAGTGCTAGTAAGTCAACAGGAATTAACATTTCTGTATTAGATAGTGCTGAACATAGGTATTAGCAACCCCAGACTAAAGCAGCGAAGCGTCTACTAAAGAAGTAGTTCAAAATTGAAATGCAACATTGTCACCAATTAAATAACCAATACTGCCTGCAAACCTAGCTGCAACAAGCTAAATAAAAGCATGTACATATATATTGCTACGACCTCAGGGAGCAGCTAAGACTCTGGGTGGTGAAGTTATGTACCTATTTTAACTACTACCTCTGCTGAAAGAAGCTTTCCACGGCTGCTCAGCTGATATCTAAAATACAAAACTAACTACTCGACAATAAAGCGCTGTGACGGTAAATACTCTACATTTATTAACATACCAGAAAGAATGTACACGCCAAAATCGAAATTAAACTTCTCTTTCACACATTAATTATAAGTTATATACATCCCATTTAAAAAAATCCCTTAACAGTACATTTCTATATCAATAATTGCCTCAGGTAAAATTTTCCAATTAATTAAATCAGAGAAAGTAATAGGGCTTTACCACATTTCTTACTTTAACCCTGGTTCAAAATAAGCTCACAGTAAACCTTATTCTTTCGTGCTAATTTTTGCACATCGGTAATCAAAAAGACCCTTTTACCTTGTACATAAATCAAATATTACAAATGCCGTAAATCATTCCTCATCAATTCCCACATAAAATACAGTAAAAATAACTCAGTTTTAAAAAGTTCATTCCATAACTCTTCCCCTGTTTGTCGTTTTAGTTCATACAATTATACCCCCAATGCACCAAGTCATTAGGCACCTGTTTACACACACATACAACGAAAAACACCAGTTACCTGGATTTCATGTTCACCCACGGGCCAGCTATCATTGTATCGAGGACTACTGTATTCAGAAACACCCCAATCTGGATCACAATAACCGCAACTGCAAGCTGCAACCATATTACCAAGAAGTCATCTCGTCTACCAATTTGTTAAAGCATTCAAAACTCCAAACCTCCTCTACTAATACCATAAATTGTTGGTACTCAACCAAACCAACCAAATACTGACACTCCATTTCAAATTGCATACTATGCACACTTAGTGCAAATTATAATCAAACCGTTTTTACTTACATCCATTGGCGTAAATTAATTGTACTTTTAAGCAAACGTAAAAGCATTTTAGTATTGGAGCCGTCAGCTTTTTGAAAATCAAAATCTCATGCACGCCTGTCAAAACATAAAAACTGTAAGCTGGTTGAAAACTAAGAGAGCCCCTATCCATGTCTCCCGGTTTATATCTAGTTTCTCCACCCCTAAAAGCCTGCACAATTCCGCAAATTTTCTTCAATACAAATATTCTCAAAAACACTTCACTTCTAACGGCCGTAGTTTTCCAAAAACTGTCTCTCTTCTAACCGACCCGATTTTATTTGAAAACACAAGTTTCAGGCTCACAATAACACCCCGTGCTAAATCGTTTTCTTCGTTTTCAAATCTCTCACTCCAATCACGTTGTGTATAACCAATCCAGCTGACAAAGTTACCGTTTAAACAACACCTATCTTGACATTCGTTACTTTCTATCCTACCTTTGCATACACGCAAAAATCACCTACCTCTTACTTTGTTTTCAATCTCCGTTGTACAACGAACCATAACTACTCCCTCTACCGATCTTGTGTATTCACCCAAGTCAACGAACCCTAACGTTCAAACTACGCATATCCCTTAACACGTGTAATTTTCAACCCACTTAGTCACACGCTATCGAACAATCTCTCTCTGTCACCATGTTTATAAGTGTCGTTCATAACAGGCAACAGTTGTTGCCAACTTAAGTTTAACATCTTTTTAAGAGGCTATAAATTTATTCTAATTAACGTCGGAACTAACAACTACCTAGAATTCGTGTTTGCTTGTGCAACGTTTTATCTACCCTACTTAATAGTACACGGAAAAATAAACGGTTTATCTCGCTTATATATTAATACTAGGAAGGCTTCTTCAAAACACTTTCAAACGCTTTCAACAATTATAACGGCTAACCTTGCTGTAAATAAGATGATTTGAATTTTATGTCAAATACGAAGGTTACATATGAAATTTAAATCGCTTTATTTTACATGGGCTGTTTTTAATATGACACACGCCATACTTTATGAGTATATTTGAAGGATCATGCTGAATTACATTATAGCTTTTTGAAAGTTTTGAAACAAATCAAATTCTAAAACTATTAAATTAAAAAACGCTTCTCAACGTTGTATGTTATTTTCACATGCTGAACCACGAAATAGATTACCAAATGAATAATAATGCCCTTTTAACCCAAAGACACAAATTGGGAGCTAGGTGATGCTGTGCTTCCTATAAGGTGCCTGTATTAAACATTACAACTTTGCTACTCCTGTCCTGATGAACCCCAATTAAGGCGAAACGCATCGACAGGATGCCTTCGTAGCTGAATTTAAGTTACTTGCCAATGATTCATTTTTACTTTGTATAAATTTAAGACTCATTAATTCTACTTTTATATATATATATATATATATATATATATATATATATATACATATTTTAAAATAACATCTTCGAAATTCTTTATATATTGCTTGGTCGATGCGAATTTGCCAACTGATCTCCAATTCGATTACTTTTGCTCATATATAAAAATTATCTTGATTTCTATAATGTAATAGTGTTTTTAGAATTCTATTTCAAATACCACACGCCTAACGGACGCAAGTTTTGGAGAATTCCCCATTAGCTTCTTAAATCGTCACGTTTTATTACCTCAGAGCGATTCATATGCTTATTGACGTGCTGTATCCGTCTTTCTCTAATTCCAAAAGTTAGTGCACCGCGGTCTCCCTCACTAATACGTAAGGCACCGCGTTTCTCATCGACATTTTTATCACATTTTATAAGTATTTA